>OY747721.1:36763848-37283848 GCA_963556495.2 Valencia hispanica
ACCGTGGGGTATAAAAGAAGCAGAGTCTCCGCCCACGCCTCCTCCACTGAACCTCCCTCCCTTTCCTCTAGTGAAGGAGGTGGAGAGAAATCCTCCACCTCAAACGATCGCTTTGAGGCAAAGGAGCTCTGGTCTCTATTGCGCTCTATTTTTCTCGCCGTCTGTGCCACTGTCAACATGTCAATCACAGCTCAGCCCATGTTCCATCCTCTCCCTCCGGGCGTTTCCTGGTCTAGCAGCCAGAGTAAGACTCTGGGAGGGGGGTGAGTTGCTCTTTAAGGATCAGCTGGACAATCTAAAAACGAGTCCCCAGAAGCAGTCAGAGGATAGTTCCCCAAACTAATCAAGAAGTAGGTCATGCCATCAGTTTCACTCTCAGTTTTAAGTATCCTAGAATGGCAGGTGATGGAACCAAAAATCTGTGGCATCCTTGCTTCTCTGGTCACCAATTTGTGTATGCGACAATGCCAAACGTTTAGTATGGTGTTGCTGGAACATTTTCTAGTGGCATATTTTCCTACACACCTGAAACAAAAGCCAGATAGGTACTAAGACAGCTGATAGTATTACCCTTATCTGGCCAAAACAGTTTAAGTCTCCTCAACGTTCGTCACACTCCACTTTACATTTGTAAAATGTGGGACAGAGAAAGTTCTTTCATGGCTCGTCTGCCAAACAACAGAATTGTTGGCTGTTGGAAGACTTGACGTTACCTTTCCGTGGAGATAAACTTGGTTCCTTTTCCAGCTCGTCATAGTTCCAGTTAAAAACGGTTGAATGTAGACATGGGGAAGTCAAAGGAAGTTTCTAAGGAAGTTTCTATTTTCTTGAACTCATCTCCTGATTAATGAAGTTCAACACTCATTTGGATTACTTGAATTGTATGTTCTCCTGTCTTTCCTAGTTACAACAATGATGTTATGTCATATTTATATAGTTTAGGGAAACGGGAACTCAAGCTTTCTAGATTTCCCTTAAAAAGTAAAGTGTAAAATTTCAGCTACAATGATTTTGTGTTAACTGTTAAAAATCGTAATAATTTTGGTACCTCTAATTTCTAAGTATATATAAATTTTAATAAATGTTAAGGGAAAGTATGCAAATGTCACATTTTTTAATCCTTTTTTGTTGTAATTTGGGTCTCTGCGCCTCTAAACACTCCAAACATGAATAAAAACCATCCATCCATTTTATTTTGGGGGGGGGGGGGGGGGTTGTCAGAAATCATGTGCCTTTACAAGCCTTTGAAAAACGTTCCTTACGTTGACGTCACAATAAGCAGAAGCTGAAAAGGACTGAAACTGAACTGGTGAGCTTGCTTTATGTGATTGACTTTGACATAGACCAATTAGAACTTGTTTCAAAATGGGCATATGTCCCTTTTAAATCTTCTTACCAATACAAACTAAATGTTTGTTTTTACAGTAACAACACGTACAATCAAAAATCAAAGTGTATTTCTTTATTTGCAGTAGATGTTCTTTCCATTTTTTTTTTAAGAGGTGGCATCACGAGATCCCAGTGCATGTATTCTTTTAGTGCACTTTTTCCATTGGTTGCAGTTGGGACGCACAGATCCAGGAATTCTTAAAACTAGTAGCATGGCTGGATTCACTGGCAAACATTACAAACCAGCACCATAGTATATAACATAATTTCTTGTAGGTATTTACTCACTTTTTTTGTGTGCATCCTATACTAATACAGCCCACATCAAAAAGCTATCTGAGCAGGATTTATTGGAGGACACATCAGCCTCTCCAAACCCTGCCAGAGTTTTTGGGTGGGTGTGACAGATTACGCAACATTATAACTATAAAACAAGTCACAAATAAAAATCAATCTTATTTGTAAAAAAAAGAAAAGAAAAAAGAAAACATGAAGTGACAGTACCAAACATTTTCTTTACCTTCAGGAGAATGCTAACAAATGCTAAATCTATACATACAACTAGCACAGTTTGCTGAAGGTATTGCACATTTAGTAAAAAAAAAAAAAAAAAAAGAGAGAAAACAATACAATAATTATTTTTTACTTCTGGGTGAAGTATACATAATGTACAAAACTAGAAGTCTGCTTGAAACCAACAAATAGTACACTTTCAAATAAATAAATAATGGAATCTGTTATTCACACACCTTTGAAAGCTCGTTCTGCAGGTGACAAAATAATACCAAGAACTGACAGATATTCAGCGTGAGGTAGTTCATCAAAGTCGACTTAAATCAGAGTAGATTTCTTCAGAGAGGTGAAATAATACTACAGGAAGAACAACAACGTAAAATAAGTTACCATGGATATGTATAGAACTCAAATCGATGCCCCCAATGTTGGGCTAAAAAAAATTAAGAGCACTTCCGACAAATCTCTTCTTTATCCGCATTTTTTCCCCTCTTAGCTAATATCAGTACTGAATAAATGCCACTGTTTGTCTCGCTATTAAAATAACTTGGTTTTTTTTCTGGAAACTTGCACTTTATCGTCACTGGAAACTAGAGTAACTGCTGCACTGAGCTTTGTACTTGATGGATTTGGCTGTAATGGCATCAAAGATACTTCATAATCATCGCAACATTCTTTTAAAACGGGTTGCACCAAATAAACTCGATATGAGGCAATCCCTTATTTAATATTTAAAACGGTCCATCGTAAACTAGCATTTGCTTGCCAATAAGTCAATTTTCAAATGTAAGAATGTTCAGTGACAATGCTAAAATGCTGTTGTTTTAGGACCTGTCCTGCGTTCTGGTTTATCTAAGATGTTTTAACTTTTGCCACCTAACAAAAAAAAAGAAAACCCTGATAAACTTAGAATTTGCAATTAAAGCTCTCTACACCTTATAGTTTCTTATATTAACAACTGCGCAACCTTTCAGCATAACCCGTGTTTGAATTTTTTAGCTACATTTCGTTTAAATGCTGAATAGAACTTGTTATATGCATGCCATTTATAGCAGTATAATTACCTTGTAAACATTTTATTCTAATACATTTGAAAAAATAATGTCCTAATTGCTAATATACTGTTTGTGTAACTAATGTAGCAAACACATTAAGCTAACATTTGTCATCTTTTGTGTGGTGGGGGTAGACATTTGACACCAGCGTTAAATGCTAGCTCACAAGCTAACTTATTTTGTTAAAATATGCGGGGTTGCACAGTGATACAGTAAGCACTGATGCTTTGTGGGAAGGCATTATTTGTTATTATATGCCCACGAGTTTTCAAGTTAGCTAACAAGCTAATGTTTTGGCTAACAAATATATTTATAAAATATGCATTGCTAACTACTTAATGACATAATAAAGTATTAAATGGCATTAGCATAAATATGTATAACTGGTAGCAGCTCACCCTGTATGTTTTAATGTTTATCAGGAGAAAGAAAAAAAAAGATTGAAACATTGGATAATATCAGTCACCCCAATATAGAAAATTAGTAATCCATCAGTAGAGAAATTAGCACAGATATAAATGTTGTTTTGTTTCTAACCCCCGTGAGTTCTGGAGCTAGTTGACAAGTTAATGTTTGTGCAAACGAATAAAATATCTATTGCTAACTTACTAGTTAATGACATAATAAAAAAAGAGAATGGCATTAGTTATTTAACGCAGCATCAATATGTATAACTGGTAACCGCTAACCCTGTTCCTAATATCAGTTATTCAAGGTTAGGTCGTCGTAATTATAGAACTAAGTATAGAAAAAACAAAGTTCCGTAGCTAGCAGATGAGATAACTTTGTTAACTAAGTAGTTGTTGCTAACTTATTTAAATAGATAAATCTACAGACTAAATGCCATTAGGTTTTGACATTAGCATCAATATGTAGAGCTGGTAACCACGAACAGTTTAGTTGAATGCTTTGTTTCTAGCCAATGTCAATCAGTTGTCCCCTTTTTTGTTGTTGCGTTTTATTAAAACAAAATTAGCTCACTGTAAAGTTAGCGAATAAAGAAAAGTTATTTTAAAATGTTCTAATCGGCCTAAAAATTCATTTGGAAGCAAAAATTATTTCACTCAGCTGTTTTTTGAATAGACCTGACCCGAGATAAATAAGAATCACTAAGCTATAAAGTTCGTATATTTGTCCCTTTTTCAGTTGATTGTCTGTGTTCCTACCACTAGCTCATGTGCTACTAAAATCAAACAGCTGCTCACTTTGGGTAATGAAATGATTAAATAAGAGGTGGTAACACTTGCAACTACAATTAACCATTTTTTGAAGTTCAGTGAAATAATATGCAAAGGAATTAAGCTAGCCAGTGGGGGATATGTAAAAATGTTACAAATGATGCTTTGTCAACTAGGTTTTTCAAAGCATATTAAAATTTCATTTTAAAAACACAGTGTAAAAAAAAAGCCACATGAACTAAGGCATTTCAAACTAATTAACATCGTTTTCAGAGTAACTGGAATTTTACACTGTTCTTTTTGTACAGAACAGGTAATGACTTCACAGATGAACACACACAAGTGTCTTATATTATCTGGTGCGATTACTATAGAGTGCATGACAAGTTTTAATGATGCAACCCGATTTAGTAGCTTTAAATATGCCAGCTGTACTGACACGGATATCGTCACCGGCTGAGACTGGCTCGGAACAGAAGAGGAGCCATGCTGCAGCAACACACATGCAGAAGGTTCCATCTGTGTTTAGCCCGACATTTTCCAGATGACAAGGTGCCAAAACTGATCACAGCGAAGAGCTACAGTGTGAAGATACCCTTATCATTTGGCAGCTCTTCCAACGTTTCTGGTAGCCAATTTCACTCTGGGAAATCAACCAGACCATAATGGTCAGGTACCTTTTTCTCAGTCAGAACCACAGGGTCTGTCTTTCAGAGGGCTTTTTATGACACAGGCTTTAGAACTTTAACTGAAAATGCCTAATCCAGTGATATACATTAACTCAAAGAAATCTCTCTCTTACAATTAAACATCTGACAATAACCCAAAGAAAATCATAGAACTTTTTTTTTTGACCATATGTTTTGGTTGCCGTCACTGCGAAGCAGAGACTTCTTTTCACTTTGATGAAAGACCTCTGAAATGACTTCAAACACTTGCTTAAGCTCCTCGGTTTCTACGTACGACGTTTCTCTTTTCAACCTGCAAGATGACGCTCTCCCAGTTCCAGGGGCAAAACTTAAAAAGAAGTAAAAAAATATACATTTGTGAGAACCCCCACCCCCACTACGGTTTGGACACAGAAATCAGCGTTGCCAAGACACCAGAAAAAGCTTACATGTAATCAACACACACCCTTCCAGCAGACGCAGGAATGAACTACAAACAGGCAGGCACTTTACCAGAATCAAACACACTTGAAAGAGGGCGACGTTATTGCAGAACATGGTTGATTCTTTTAGTCTGTTTGGCCAACACACGAACCCCTTTCTTGTTTTCGTTTTCCATTTCACAAGCAGTTATAGCTGCATTTCCCACAGCTCCACGCAACCAAATCCCTTTCCCCACCATGACACCGAAACACAGATGCACATCAATAAATGAGAAAATCATTGAAAGGATCAGGCATTTTGATGATTCAATTCAAAAAGTAAATCTTGTGTATGAAAAAGGTTCACGACCCTCGTTGATAAATTCATTTCCAGCAATTGTTATTGAGAAATGTTGATGATTATGGCATGCAGCTAAAAATAATTCCAAAATTCAGTTAGAACATTTTTAAATATTACATTAAAACCAATGAGAAAAGTTTGTTATCGTTACTGGTGGTTGTGCAGTCTATGTTATGGCCTACACAACCACTTGTGAATGTGTAGGCCAAGCTAGCTGTTCAGAGTACTGTATGCAAGCATATTTATGAAAAGTTCAGTGGAAGGAAAAACTCTGGTAGATGAGGATTTCATTTTCCTTGGCATAGAGACAGAGAATCTATGTTTCATTTTTTCAAATGAAAATTGAGATAGCAGATCCAAAAATGCAGGCTAGCTGAAGGCCGCTATGAAAGGAACCGGGGTTCCTTAACGCCTCAGCAGTGCTACAGGCTGATCACCTCCATGCCACACTGCATTCATACTAAACAAGCTCCAAAGAAAGCATTGGGTGCATATGCTGTGCAGTATATGGTCATACTTTTTAGTAGACCCACGTCTGTGATTAAAATAAAATAATAAACGTTTCATGTAACATATAAATCTGTGAAATTAGTTTTCATTAGCTGTGTGCCATAATCATCAAAACCAACAGAATGAAACCGAAATATTTCACAATGCGTCAAATCAATCTATAGAATATATGAGTTTCACTTTTTGGATTGAGGTACTGAAATAAATGACCTTTTTGATCATTTTCAAGTTTATTAATGCGCCAGATGTTCGCCTGCCTTCTCAAAATCACGATTCCCTACTTGGCCGAAGCACATTCTAGTTCCACAATCACCGACTTCACAAACCTCACACCCCTCTACATTTCCAAATAAAACTCCCAAAGCAAAATAAAGAATCTTTCCAAAGACGTGTAACCAGAACCATTTCACCTAGATGGGTCCATCCACGATGTCGCTTGCTTGGACAAAAGAGGAACTTTAAAGCACTTAAAAATAAAGAAGGAATCCCTTCTGTTAACCGACGTGTTTCCTCTTCTAGTTGAAATATGACAACAGATAATCAACCAAATCTCAAAGCATTCATAAAATGTGAAACTTAACAATGTAGGAAGTAGTAGTGACTCATGAACAGTCTTTCATTCATTTTTTTGTGTTTTTTAACAAATGAATCTAAATGACCTTGTTTCAAATAAATGGATATGTCATATGCAACAACAACAAAAATCTATATCCATAATATTTTAGACGAAATCATAGAAAGGGAGGATCTAAGAGGATACATCTGGAAATTAAATTAGGTTTCAATGGCTCACCGAAGGTTCGTGTTGAAGATAAAACTACAAGCTACCGTCAAATCTGTACAAACGTAGTCTACAATTACATGGCAAGTTGTAAAAGAAGTAGCTTACAGGTAAAAATCAACTGTCAAAAGAGCTTTCAAAAGAAAAATAGATCAGATTATGACATTTTACAGATCTTACTGTCAGTACAAACTGAAACAAAAATGTGATCACCATTATTGGTTTCTGAAAAAAAACAACAATAAATTATAGGCGAAAAATAAAAACGATATTTTGAACAAAAATAAAAATCTACAAATGATTATTTTAAAAGAAAACAGGATGAAGATCTGTTTCTTTCAGACACATTTCTTAAACAGCTATCTGACTAATACGCTATACTACTGGAGACAAGCACAGAGAGGAGGAAGGTATTATGGGTTTGGGATAGACACCAGTGTTGAGCTGGCGGCCCAAAGGGGTGACCACGAAGCGGGACTGGTGCCAGGACCAAGAGGAGAGCATGATAGTCATCTGCAGCAGCCCACGGGGCCGCTGGCCTTAGCGGCGGAGCCGGCGGCGGCGCTGGCCGTCTCCAGGCTGCTGTCCGTGTCAGTCAGGGTTGGGTCACAGGACATGGAGGAGACGTCGTTGGTGGAGGCGGACGAGGAGGTGGAGGGCTGGTGCTGGTGGTGCTGCTGAGGGCTGCTGCTCATTGCTGCACCTGTGCTATGAGAAACAGGAAAAAGGCCAGTGGTCAGCCATTTACAGTCAGTGTTTGGCCAAATCTGAACCGCTCAGACGATGCAGACGGGAAATACTCCACATAGGAACCTTCTGTGACAAAAACTATGGGGTGACATTTTACAACAGGGGAGTCAAGAGAACCAGTAAATAAATATGGTTATGAACAATCCAGGCAATAACTCTAACAATTAAGATATTACGTTTAAAGTGATTTCCAGTCATTGGCTATTAAACTTAGAAACTTATTGTACACTTGAGATATTTGTCAAATAAAATATAAATTAATAGTTAAATAAAGTATTAGTATTACCCGACAGTTGATACAAAAAAAACTAACCCATGATAAAATTTTATTCTAAATATCTTAGGTGAGTTATTTTGTAGTTCTTTTACAGATGAGAGTTAATAGGTGCGGATGCTACAGAGGCCCAGAAGGGTCAACAAAATGCAAAAACCACAACACAGCAGCAAAAGCCAGTACGAAAAGTTATGCTTAAATAGAAGTTATGCTAGTAAGTTTACCATAAATTCCATAATTATATATTCAGTTTTAGCATAAATTAGGGAATTATGAATTCCGCTTTAGTATATATTCCGTTTTTAGCATAAACTAGGTAATTACGAACTCAGCTTTAGCATAAATTCCATTTTAGCATAAATGTGGTAATAAATTCAGTTTCAACAAATTCCATTTTACATATTTCTGTTTTAGTGTAAATTTAGTTTTAACATAATTTTTGTTTTAATATAAATTCAGATTTAGCATAAATTTTGTGTCAATATAAATTCTGTGTTAGCATTAGTTCCATTGCGGCTTTTGCATTTTGTTGACCCTTCTGGGCCACTATAAGAATCAGGGATTTATGACTAGGACTATATTTAGCATTATTTAGTAGTTTAAACTGCAATCAGACATTTCTCATTAGCTAGATAACTAGCACTTTGTGTAGCTCAATACAAACCTTTATCCTAATAGACTAACTTTACAGTTCACATATTTTTACATATCGAGACCTCTTCACCCAATAGAGAGAATTACATTAGAAGTCTCGGATATCGTGTATCATCTAGATCGAGAAGAATCATATAAATGTGCTGTTAAAGGCTTCAGTTCCAACTTTTTAAACTTCCCAAAACTGCAGTACATGAAAAGCCTCACTTAACTACAGTGGCTTGCAACATATATTCGGCCCCTTTGAATTTTTCCACATTTTGTCACATTACAGCCACAAACATGAATCAATTTTACTGGAATTCCACGTGAAAGACCAATACAAAGTGGTGTACACGTGAGAAGTGGAACGAAAATCATACATGATTCCAAACATTTTTTGCAAATAAATAAGTGAAAAGTGGGGTGTGCGTAATTATTCAGCCCCCTGAGTCAATACTTTGTAGAACCACCTTTTGCTGCAATTCCAGCTGCCAGTCTTTTAGGGTATGTCTCTACCAGCTTTGCACATCTACAGACTGAAATTCTTGCCCATTCTTTTCTTGGAAAACAGCTCCAGCTCAGTCAGATTAGATGGACAGCTTTTGTGAACAGCAGTTTTCAGATCTTGCCACAGATTCTCGATTGGATTTAGATCTGGACTTTGACTGTGTCCTGTTATCAACTTTTTACTTTCTGTAACATAGAAAGTTCTCTTATATCAGATCTTCTGTTCCTTCTGTGTTTCTGCTCTGTCTTCTCAAACCCCCAGATGGTCGTGGCAGATGGCCACTCCTACTGAGCCTGGTTCTGTTGGAGGTTTCTTCCTGTTAAAGGGGAGTTTTTCCTCTCCACCGTCGCTACATGCTTGCTCAGTATGAGGGATTGCTGAAGGATTGCTGTGGTTGGAAAGTCTGCATCAACGGGGCCCAACCTCACGCCAATGACTGACTCAATCTGCTGGGATTCCTTAAATAGGGAACTTTTTAACTGATTGGAATGTTTGTATAAATGTATTGAAATGACTTCTTGTTAAGTGCCTTGAGATGACATCTGTTGTGAATTGGCGCTATATAAATAAACTGAATTGAAATTGAATTGACTGGGCCATTCTAACACATGGATATGTTTTGTTTTAAACCATTCCATTGTTGCCCTGGCTTTATGTTTAGGGTCGTTGTCCTGCTGGAAGGTGAACCTCCGCCCCAGTCTCAAGTCTTTTGCAGATTCCAAGAGGTTTTCTTCCAAGATTGTCCTGTATTTGGCTCCATCCATCTTCCCATCAACTCTGACCAGCTTCCCTGTCCCTGCTGAAGAGAAGCACCCCCAGAGCATGATGCTGCCACCACCATATTTGACAGTGGGAATGGTGTGTTCAGAGTGATGTGCAGTGTTCGTTTTCTGCCACACATAGCGTTTTGCATTTTGGCCAAAAAGTTCCATTTTGGTCTCATCTGACCAGAGCACCTTCTTCCACATGTTTGCTGTGTCCCCCACATGGCTTGTGGCAACCTGCAAACGGGACTTCTAATGGTTTTCCTTTAGCAATGGCTTTCTTCTTGCCACTCTTCCATAAAGGCCAACTTTGTGCAGTGCACCACTAATAGTTGTCCTATGGACAGATTCCCCCACCTGAGCTGTAGATCTCTGCAGCTCGTCCAGAGTCACCATGGGCCTCTTGGCGGCATTTCTGATCAGCGCTCTCCTTGTTCGGCCTGTGAGTTTAGGTGGACGGCCTTGTCTTGGTAGGTTTACAGTTGTGCCATACTTCTTCCATTTCTGAATGATCCCTTGAACAGCGCTCCGTGGGATGTTGAAGGCTTGGGAAATCTTTTTGTAGCCTAAGCCTGCTTTAAATTTCTCAGTAACTTTATCCTTGACCTGTCTGGTGTGTTCTTTGGACTTCATGGTGTTGTTGTTCCCAACATTCTCTTAGACAACCTCTGAGGCCGTCACAGGGCAGCTGTATTTGTACTGACATTAGATTACACACAAGTGCACTCTATTTAGTCATTAGCAGTCATCAGGCAATGTCTATGGGCAACTGACTGCACTCAGACCAAAGGGGGCTGAATAATTATGCACACCCCACTTTTCACTTATTTATTTGTAAAAAAGATTTGAATCATGTATGATTTTTGATCCACTTCTCACGTGTACACCACTTTGTTTTGGTCTTTCACGTGGAATTCCAATAAAACTGATTCATGTTTGTGGCTGTAATGTGACAAAATGTGGAAAAGTTCAAGGGGGCCGAATAATTTTGCAAGCCACTGTGGCTAAACTGGGATGCTGCTGGATAATTCTGATTATGGAAGCAGTATCATATAGAAATGTAACATATTTTAAGAGTTGGTGTAAAGGTCTGAATAAAAAAAGAGAAGCAACATGAATAATAAAACATCCCTTCTAAACCCAGATGAAAATGCAGCGTTGCTCTATTACAATAACACTCCACCAACCTATAGATGCAGGCTGTCCCCTGATGACGCCGTTCTTCGTCCTTTCCTCCCAGTCCAGCACTTCTTTATATATCAACTCTGCATTAATTAAGCAAAAGATACTTTTGCATTGTGTTTTTCTCCGAGTTACTCTAAGCATTTAAAAATGTGGAAAAAAACCAAAAAAAAACAACAACAAAAGTACAGTCACAACACATGTAAATGCAGTGTGTTTGTGCATTATGGTCATGCAAACAATGGTTAGTTTGAAAATGCGCTTTAGAAATGATTTAGAGTAGGAAAAAGGTGCATTATATGCAGGATCATCTGGTTGCTAAAACATAGAAGTGATCTTTCCTCAACAGTTTGTTTGTTTCAATCAGCTCAAGTAAAGGCCTTCTGGCATCAGTGTTTATTTAGGCAGATTTTGAATTTAAAAATGAGAGAAAGCTTTGAAGTAAGTGGTAACCATTCTTTATCAAACTTGTGTGATTCATTCTATAGAGACACCTTCTGATTAGCCCAGGCGTCTTTTGCTGAATTGCCAGAAATCAGGTAAAAACAAAAAGTCAAATGGGACTGTTTTTATATTTATTTATAAAACTGCTTAAAATATGCTTTAAATGTACTTGATAAATCTACAAGACTTTTAACCTTCAGTATCTTTTGCCCGGTTATTGTACACGATGAATGATGAAACATAAAAAGTGAAAGATTCCCTCTAAGCCTAGCAACGTGTGTCCATCAATCTATCCATTGTGTAGACCGGTGTTTCCCAACCCTGGATTTAGATGTCACCAAGCTTCAACACATCTGCTTCAAATGGCTGAAGTTCAGCGAAAGCCTGTTAATCAGATCTCAACTGAAATCAGGTGTGCTGGAGCAGGGAAACATCTAAAACATGCAGGGCAGTGTGCCTTGAGTAGTAAGGTTGAAAATCACTGGTCTATCACCAGCTTATTCCTGCAGGGTTGCGGGCGTGTCATTGGGCGAGAGTCTGGGTACCCCCTGTCCATCACAGGGTAACATGAACAAGAGCGATTTGGAGAGACCAATTAACCTAATGGTCACGTTTCTGAAATGTAATAAGAAGGTGGAGTACCCAGGGAGAACCCATGCAGAAAGACCCCAGGCCAGGATTCGAACCCAGGACCTTCAAGCTATAAGGCAACAGTGCTACCAACCATGCCACTGTGCAGCCACAAGGGGCATCGGTTTTTAAAAAATGACAGAAAAGTTGGGGGAGAATATTGAGAAATGGACCATTTTGGTGTGTGTGTAAATTATCTTTGTTTTTATGTGCCACAGCAACATTCTACACTCAGCCTAAAATTCTACTGAGAATGAATGTTTGCCTCTGCAAGTACTGTGAAACGACCCCCGCAAAAGAAAATAAATGTTTCTATCGCTGTTGTCACAGGGATATTTTTAACCTGTGTGAGTCACTTTGATATTTCCACATTTCTGAACTCCACTACAACGTTAGGACGACCCATTCCAAACGGGGATATTTATGATTTCTGACAGGGTGCAGCGGGACTTGTATGACTCCCTGTTGCTCCCTGAGGGATCTAAGACAGCATGCTATAAAGTGTTGGCTGCTCATGAATATGAAAACAGAGCAGAGGTTCTGCTTTACCTTTCCACTCCTCCACTGTGTGCTCTCGCTCATCCAGCTGCTTGTCTGTGATCGCAGGTGGTGGCTTTGAGACAAGGCAGAGACACAAATGTCAAATGTTTCTACTCGACATTAAGCAACAAGTTGCAAAGATATTCAACATGAAAAAAAACATTTATTTCAGAGTGAATGGTTATAAACAGAGAATTAGATTTTTTGTTTATTTTTATTTTTAGGAACAATCCCCGACACCCATGTGCTGGAAAAATCGGAATGTTTCTCCCCTCAAGGCAGATTCTGGTTTGTCTGTGCTGTGTGAACCATGTGGCTCTCGCTGCGGTGACATGTTGTAGATCTAATCCTAATCTGCACCTTGAATCGTCATGATTTAGTCATAACAACCGAGCTCTTCTGTCGAGAAGTTCTGCACAAAGTATTTCAGCCACGGGGTCGACCCAGATCCCAACCGGGGACATTTTCCAGGGGATCAGACACCCTTCCTAAAGTTTCTCTCTTGATGAACGTTTGGATGAACTGAATTTACTAAATTAAGGCATTTACACCAGTTCTTCCACTTTGTTTTCTTCTCACAAACAGAACACTGTGTACGTTTTTGGTTTAATGTGACAGATCAACGCAAAGCAGTGCATTTTGTTTAGTGAAAGAAAAGGAAAGTATGGTTTACAAAAGCTTCTGCAAAGTTGGAAAATCGTGGGTGTTTCTCAATGTCAAGGCGCCACGAGGACACTGTCCTTCCTTGGTCAAAGAAAACGGTTAAATGGAACAGACTTACCTCACGTGACCACGCCTGCCCAGAGCCCGCCTTTTGCTTACGCGCTCGGTTATATACCGTAGGTAACCCTACCACCTAAGCAGATAACTGATCTAAAAAATATTTCCCGATAGCTACAATTACTTGACTTACATTTAAATTGGAAATTCGCTCCTGAAGTAGCTGCTGCCGGCTTCTGATCCGTCATCTTTTCGAAAATACTGCGCTGTATTCTGGGAAATCTTTGACCGAGGGAAGGCATCAAGGAACCGCCCATGCATCCTTGGCCAATTAGATAAACGGCATACAAATGGAGAACAGACGCCTCGGTAGCACATGAACATTGGAACACGTCTTGGCGGCCCCTGATGACGTATCTCCTAGGCAACCAGGGCGGGACCAAGGCATCAACGCGAGGTTCCTTGGCATTGAGAAACAGCATTTCTATCCAGCTTGGAAGGAATTCATTGTTCAGTAGTCAAACAGTTAGCATGTAGTGCTACTTACTAACTGCTGCTACTATCAGATTGAAAGCAGTTGCTCTGTGAAGGTCTCAGAGGTTTGTTAGAGATTATTAGTGAACAAACAGCATCATGGAGACCCAGAAACACGGCAGACAGGGCAGGGTGAAAGTTTAAAGCAGGCTCATCATGGCCGTCCACCTAAAGTGTCAGGCCAGGCGAGGAGGGCATTAATCAGACAAGCAGCAAGGAGGGCCATGGTGACTCTGGAGGAGCTGCAGAGATCCACAGCTCAGGTGGAAGAATCTATTGAGAGAACGTTAGGCCCGTTTCCACCAGACAAGTTCTCTCACATTTCTGGGAGGGGGAGGATGACATGGAAAATATGTTGGCTTGGTCCTCTCAGCCGTCATGTCTCCAGACAAAATTGCCCCTTTAAGGAATTTGCTAAGACATCAGCATGTCGTGACCGTTTCGGCCGCAAGTGGTGTCACTGATTTGCGCCAAAAGACGCCCAAAACAGAGGAGGACAACAAGAGATCGACAAAGAAGAAGCAGGGATGATTACCGCGTTTCGGTTTGCTATGTTATACACAACAATTGTCCGTCCACTTGTCATAGCGTTTATTTTCTTTTCCTTTCATTTCACTTCGCTAACAATGCTTCCAATTCTACAAAACCGGATGTTTGCCCATGTCTGCTGATACCATTTCCCACTGAGCTACAACTAATCAGCACCCAGCGACTCTCCCGGGCCATTTTCGAGTACATACCCCAAGGCAGGCACTCGGTCGGTTCCTTAAATGACATGGAAAGTTGTCCTATCAGGCCGACCCGGTGAGATGGTGACACACGCATACAATGAAGGTCCGGTAAAATAAATTAATCCAGTGCCATAAATTATGATGAGTCACTATGTTTTTGAAGAAAGTTAAAGGCTGAACTTTGGGGAGACATTCCAGATTTCTCAGGAAAAAAAATATTCTTTTTTTTGCATCCAGACAACTAAGTTGAAAATGGAAAACTCAAATCTAGGAAACTACAGAAAGGGAAAGAAAAGTAAATATATTTTCGGAATAAACACAAATAAAGTTGTTTCTGTTCAGAATGCAGCAGTTCAATTTTTGCTTTGAGGTAAAGACCATCATAGTTCATCGTTTCTGAGAGATATATATATATATATATATATATATATATATATATATATATATATATATATATATATATAGATAGATAGATAGATAGTATATAGCATCCCTTTGAGGTAAAGTATCCCTTTGAGGTAAAGTACTTACTGCCTCCACTTCAGTCGGATCGTACCACACATTAATGTAAGGGTGCTGGAGAGCCTCGTCCACAGAGATCCGCTTGGAAGCATCTATTACCAGCATTTTGGATAGTAGGTCCCTGGCTTGGCTCGCTGGAAGGGACAAGAAAAATCAGGTTAGATATAACATATAATAGGTTCCAGCTTGGAAGCTGAAACTGGATGTTGGTGGTGGTTGAGGGGGGACTGAACACAGGGAGTGACTACTGACAAATGTGAAACAGCTAAAAAATATGCAAAGAAGGGACGAGTACAGGAGTTTTTTTTAAATGGCTTAAATTAAATGACTTCAAGTAGCAGCCATTTTTGAGTTAGTTTCCCTTACTTGACAAAGCAGTCTCAGGTGTGTTTAAACGTATCATGCACCACTTAAGTTTTTTGTCCTAGCATGCCAGCACTAGGCTGGTCTGAATTTTATTCATCGGACTGATTCCAACTTGTTCATGTTAATCATAAAATCTTCTTCACCATCCAGGGTTACTTGTGGAGTACCACAAGGTTCAGTACTCGGGTCAAATCTCTTCAGTATATAAAGACATTTAATAAATTAGAACATGCGTTCCGATGAGGTTTGTTTGTCCCAATAAATTTGCCGTTTGAAAATAACATTTAAGCATGTATTAAACATGCTTTCTGTATTAAAATGTTTTGTATTGGTCTGATCCAATACTCTCCTTTTAAACGTATTTCCATTCGCTATATGCCGACAATCCTCATAATATAAATAAAGGCCTTAAAACATCACTCTGTGTGGATATACTCTGTATAATATTTTTCACTTAGTGAATGGCGTTACTGAAATAATGGACTTTTGAATAGTACTCAACTTTACTGAATGGGTCTGAATATAATTTCCAATTTGTAAAATTACCAGACAGCATGTGATAAAATTCCTCTATTATGCTGATGATACTCAGATGCATTTATCTATAAATCCTGATAAATCCAATCAGAGTACAGCTCTGTCAAAGACATTCAAACTTTACATTTTCTGCTTGAAACTTAAACAACACAGAAGTTGTCATCTTTGGACATTTGGAGTATTTGAAAAAGAAACTGATTAGCTGGTTGAGTTTACTGTGACTAACCGTATGTGCTCTCTTTCGTCCAATAGATAAGAAAACTGGTTTAAAGCTAATCTGTTTAGCTGGGGTTCTTTCCTAGACGAAGCCACCAACAGAGATACTTCTGCTATTTCCGTTTTACTTTCCTTTAACATAGAAAGTACTGCTGCATCAGTGCTACTGTGTCTTGCCAAAACCCCAGTCGGTCGTGGCAGATGACCGCTTGTACTGCACCAGGTTCTGGTTTTGCTGGAGGTTTCTTCCTGTTAAAGGGGAGTTTTTCCTCTCCACTGTCGCTACATGCATGCTCAGTGTGAAAGATTGCTGTAAAGTCAATGAAACAATAAAAGCATTTGTCTACCTTTACTACATGCTCATTCAGGAGGTGTGAATGACTCAGTGCAATCTGCTGGGCTTCCTTATATAAACAACTTTTTAATCAATGCGAATAATAAAAAGAACTTGACTGATTGATATCTAGGAAAAGATTGGAATTTATGTACTTGACTTGGAATCCGTGTGTAAGAATGGATAAGAGCCCGTAAATTTCCAGCAATTTTTACCTAGAATGCTTAAAAAAAAAGAGCATGCTAACAGAAGTTATGATGAAAACGTCAAAGGTTTTCAGTGGCAGATTATCTTGGATTGTGGACGTAAAACTTGTCATGGACTATCTATTTTATGGGAGGACATTCATTGGACCCTTGTGGATGTAAAAATACCATTCTTTGAATGGTAAGTTAGACATTATTTTGCATTTTAACGAGTGGTTTGACAAAGGTTTTTACTGTACCTACGGTTATGATTGTATCCTTGATTGACATACATCACTATTATCGCAAGAATCTTAGCTTTCCAATGATATATAATATTTTTGTGTACATAGAAAGGAAAAAAAACACACAAAAAAAGAATGTTAGGTCCCACCCGCGGGACATAACACTAACAACGCTAAAGGATTAGCAAGTGACTTGAGATGACATTTTTGGTAAATTGGTGCTATATGACTAAACTGAATTGTATTCAATAACCAAGGAGATATGCTCAAAAGCAGCTACTGTCTCATATGCCACTTAAAACCGCTGAACCTAAAAAAAAAGGCTGCAAGTATATTTAAAACCTCACCATGTTTTAACAGAGTAGCCACCATAGGAAGAAAACGGGGAGCTCACCTTTCAGCTTGTTGTGTTCAGAGTCTGCAGGAAACAGGACATCGGGGAAGAGCTTCTCAAAGCTGTAGCCGGCGTAGCGTGGCCGGTTCTCCACGTAAGTCCTCACTGACTGGTTGAGCTTCATGAGGAACTCTTGGGACGGCGTCCCCAGCTGCTCAATCACCTTGTTCCACTGGTCAATATCTTGTGTAAAATATTAAGGAAACTACAGGGATGGATGTGCAAACATGGACGTTCCAATCATTATATATGGTTGGTCACCGATTCAGTTTCCAGAGTTTTTAGATTCTTGGATTACAACATTTTTATGGATCTGTGCAGACAAAAGGAAAACTTTTTTTTGCCTGAAGATGAATGTTTTTCAGTTCTACTTACCGGTACTGGCAATTTACATTTTAAAAAAAGCTGCAGATTTTCACATGGCAACAGATGGGATAAATACACTAATCATGTGCTGTGCACTGCATGTCAGCTGAACTTTGAGCTGCTCACCTTTAACTAGCCCAGATGCTGAAATATAAGAATTTGTTTTTGTTTGTAAAAAGAACAAACAAAAAACAACACATAAATACAGCTGTAACACATAACACAGAGAAATGCTTGTCGACATCTTTGTTCAACCTTTACAATAAATGCAAAGGAGTGGATTGTATGTATAAAACTGAGTCAAGAAAAAGCTTAATATTTCATAATGATCTTTCAACTGTTATCGCTTTTGTGAACAGGGGGGGGGGGGAGGCTGAAATGCAAAAATAATACTTAGGTTTCACAGTTCTATCTAATCTGTTCTCTAAGGGATTATTTTTCAAAATCTATGTTTTTTTCTACAATTTAGCTCGTCTATAAAACAAACAGAACAGTCCACAGAGGCCTAATGACATTAAAACTCTACACACAACTGGTAAATATACAGAGATGAATACTTTTTGAACTCTTTCCACCTATTAAGACTAAAAACTTTAAATAATATGGTTCAATAAATGTGTCCACCCTTAAACTAATATTTGGTAAGACATTTTAATTAGAGTTCTTTTGTTGATACGGATGTACGCTTTGGGTTATGTTGAAAAATGACGCCCGTCTTCAGCTTGCTAGGAGAAACAAAAGGGTTTGGAGCAAACATTGACCTTTATTAAAAACTGTTCATAACTACTTCCACCTTGACCATGGCTGCAGAAGAAAAGCAGCCTCAAAGCATGATACTTCCATCACTATGCTTTGATTTGGGTATGGTGTCTTTTTTTAAATAATGTGCCGCCTTGTTTTTGTGCATTTTCCCCAAATACTTTGGGGAGGCTTCAAACGTGTTTTTGATCAATTTAGCACTCAAATGGTTTTTCTTCATAGGAAAAGGCTTCCATATGGCCACCCTACCACAGCGCAGACATTTGAAGAACATGGGGGATTGTTGTCATTTGTACTGCCCTGACAATACTCATTTCATGTTGCTTTAGACCTTTTGGTCACTAACCATTTTTCATCTTTCATCAAGTAATTGGTCATATTGCAATTGTGACGTATTTTCTTTAGTTTGTGATGATTTCCCAGTATTCCATGGTACGTCTAATACCTTGGAAACGATTTCCTCCTCTCTCCTTATGGATATTATTTTTCATAATCAGATCCCTCCCATGTACTAGAAGATCTCTACAGACCATGCCTTTTTGTTCAACATCAGTTTGAATTCATCCATCCATCATCTTCCACCTAATCTGGGATCAGGTCAAAGGGGGACAACAACCAAAGCAGAGAGGCCCAGACTTCCTACTCTCCAGCCACTTGGGCCAGCTCCTCCAGGGGGGATCCCAAGGCCAGGCCAAGGCCAGGCCAGCTGAGAAACTCCACTGTGGCGCGGTATTTGGACCAAAATTAAGACCATCGTCCAGCGGTACCTACTTCCTTGCCGCAGGAGGCTATATTCATTCTGAAGCCAACTACTGATCTGGTTAATGATAGGCTGACACCGGTAACTGAGTGGCCAGCGGTGACAACTGAGGGGACAACTCACTACTTACAAGTAGTGAGTTGCTAGAAAGGCTAATGACTAGCATGCCAAGGCTGGTCACCTGCTGTTTTAGACATGTATGTAAAAAAGTAGAAAATAAAATTGTATTAAGAAAAATGGTTGACAAACATCTGTAAGTGAATTGCATTCACAGGTATTCCTTTGACAGAATGTACCGTTATTCAACGTGACATCGAGCATAAATAATAAACATATAAAGTAAATATATAGGAGAAAAGGGCTAAAGCAGCGGCTAATAGCCATAACAATATACTAGAATGTCAGCTTTACAATAATATTGTGTATATGTGTTATGCTTAACACTTATGCTTAATGTCACGTTGAATAACAGTGCATTATGTCAAAGGAACACCTGTCAATACATGCTGCTTCTAGATTTTCTTAACCATTTTTCTTAATGATAGTTTTAAAAAAAAGTGTCAAATAGAGTGGGTGACCAGTCTAGGTATGCTAGTAGTTAGCCTCTCTAAAGCTAAAGGAAATGAGTGGTCTCCACCTCAGTTACTGGTGCCAACTTGTTATTCAGATCAGTAGCTGGCTTTGGAATGAATATAGCCCCCTGCGGCAACGGAGTAGCCACCGCTGGATGTGCATAGTCTTATTTTCGCCCTAATACCTCGCCATACTCCAGCATGCTCTTCCTCTGGGTCTTCTCCCGGTGAGAGGTGCCTGACTAACACCTCACCAGGGAGGCATCCTTACCAGATGCCAGAGTTACCTCAACTGGGTCCTCTCAATGTGGAGTTGGGAGCAGCTCTATTCTGAGCCCTTAAACTTCTCCACCACATTAAGGTGGGAGTGTCCCAATGATTCTAGGTGCCGAGTTGTAAGGAGATTTTTGCCCCTAGTACAGTGACCCATGGCAAGCAGGTCCTAGGTGAGGGTTCAGACAAAGTGCCACCTAAAGAACCCTTATGGGGAGAAATAGCCATTGAAACAGGGTTTCCTCGTCTGGACGTGGGTCACTGCTGGAGCCAAGCCTGGATGTGGGGCATGCTGGCGAGCGATCCTACCCATGGGTCTGGCACGAAGAGGCAACATGGGTCCCCCTTCCCATGGGCTCACCACTTGTGGGAGTGGCCAAAGGGGTCGGGTACCATGTTAAACGGGCCATGACCGAAGGAAGGAACCTTGGCGGTCTGATCCTTGGCTATAGAGGCTGGCTCTTGGGATGTGGAATGAGTTTAAATGTGATGGTTAATTCTACAAAAACCTGCCATCTGACCAGGGGTGTGTAAACTTTATAAATTCAATGTAACCTTTAGCTCTCTAATGCTTTTAAGGTTAGGGTACCATAGGATCCTTTAAAAAAAATTAAAAAATAAAAGTTATTCACTAGCAATTTTATGGCAAAACGTTCAGCTGAAAACCAGCAGATGCTAAACCCGGAGTTCTTTCCTTCATGAAATTATTCTGTAATTTACTTTATTATTTTGAAAACTAAAAATTCTGATGGGCAAGGCAATGATACTGACTATTTGCTCACTGCTTAAAACATCTGTTGTGACTTGTCGATGGGCACTGCATTCTGTAGACAGAGGTCTACGATTTGAAAGTTGGAAAATTCTGCTGGAATTCTAAACAGGAAAATGGGATGTGGATCTCAAACCCCAGCCTCAAAATCCTACATGATAACAGTGTAATGTATGGCTGAACTAAACTGGAACTTTATCACTCTTAAGAGAGTGTGCAAAGATTTGATCAAGATATCAGACAAACACTGAAACAACAACAGATAAGGGGTTTATTTGGGGGAGGAGGGGGAAGATGGAGGTATAACTTAAGGATACGATCAGTGCCTGGAAACAACACACTACCTCGGACCATTTCAGCCATGATGCATCCAACAGACCAGACATCAACTGAAAGATGAAATGACAACCACTGAATTAGCATGCAAAACTGAAAAAAAGCTAAGAGAACAACATTAAAAACACAAAGGGGAAAACTAGAAGTAAAAACAATGAACATGAGGTGGCGTATGTCAGGCGTGACAACGTAATGATTGCATGCGGTTCAGTGCATTCTCATACAGAAGTCAGGGTCCCACAGTAACTGTGTAATATGTTAATGTTTTATGATGCTTCATTCGACCTTCTCTTATGATGTTGAAAAATGTGAGACACTGACTCTCCAGCTCTCGTTTTTGTGCAGAAATACAGCTTTCGACACTTTCTTTACATCCTCACTGCAACGCACTGTAGATATTTCAAACAGATTTTCATGCAAACATAACCCCAAAAGATGCATTTTCCACTGAGGAAACTATAAATACAGCAGTAGGAGGAAAGATGAGGGTAGTTTATGGTGCTTTGAGTTCTCTTCTGTTGAAAAGCAAACTATTAAAATTCTATTCAGGTCTTTCATGTGACAGTCACGGCGCCTCAAGTGACAATGTTGCCGCTAGAGCGGATAGAGTTGTCTGTATCCGTAGGGATAGCAGGTGGGTGGTTGCAAGTCACAGTGCCAGAGGAGGGGGGGGGGCGGGAGGGGCAAAGAAATATAATCTCAATAGTTGCATTTGACAGGAGAAAAAGTTAACACGAAAAGACTTTGTGCACACAGCTCAAGGATACAATCCCTTCCAGGAAAAAGGATTTTGTGGCGAACCATTTCTGCCATAATGCAGCCCACAGCCCAAATATCCACTACATGTGCGCAGCGTTAAGAGGAGGGAGACAAGAAGGAGCCACAAACGCAACAGGTCAGCAGAAAACATGAGGGTCAGAGCTTCTTTGTTAAAGACCTCAGAAATATTGCAAGATTATCAAGCTTCGTCTGGATGCACATTATGGCCTGAACAACGAATCTGAAGGTTCTGCATCAGGCTTCACATGTGACAGCTTCCTGGCTACAATCTCTGTAGACTAGCAACAACACCCTTGCATTCCAGTAAGACGCCATTTAGATGAAGAAGAGAAAATGGAAACCTGTCATTCCAGCCACAGTCAGGAGTCTGTTAGCAGAGCTAGTTTTATTTACCAACCGTCCCTAAAGGACTGCCTGCCCAAGGACTACCATCTCGTTTTACAGCATGTTTTATTTTGAACTTAACTCCGAGAAGGGATGATGAAATAAAAGCGAGTTTTAAAGAATATTTTCTGTCATTTGTTAATTATTTTTAAGAAAAGAAAGAAAAGAAAAAATGAAATATCAAAAATCGAATTTGGCATGACAAAAAAAATTTAACAATCAGAGATTTTATTTTTAATCCACATCTCCCAGCCCTATTTGAATCAGAAAGGTTTTATTGCCATATTTGTGAACAGGTTCACAACATTAGAAAATAGTTGCGGTACTTTGTGCAAACATAAAATAAACACTTTTAAGCATGCAATAAAAATAAAAAAATGGGATAAACAGATTAATATATACATGAGTGAAAGTGTGTGAGTCATTTGTACTCAGCCCCCCAGAGTAAAATAATATAGCCGCGTTTCCACTATCGCAACTTCAGGGTATGCATGTGGCTCCACTACATCGGGCCGTTTTCAGGGCCAGTCTTGGAGTATGTCCTCGTAAATGGCCCGGTAGTCGCTAAGCTGGAGCTGTGGTTAACTCATGCGGATTGGTTGTAAGTCAGCGGGAAATGAGCAGTTTATAACAACATAGCTAACAGGAACACGACAACCATCCCTGCTTCTTCCATTGTCGAGCGCTTGTTATTCTGTGCTGCTGTGGGCTCCTTTTGGCGCCGATCAGAGACGCCACTCACTGCCGAAGCGGTTGTGATATGCTGACGTCCTTGTAAATTCCTTAAAGGGCCAATTTTGTATGGAGACATGACGGCTGAGAGGAGCGGGCGGATTGGTTTACCCCACCAGAAAAAGATCCGGTTAAATCCCCCTGAAGTTCCAATAGTGGAAACACGCCTACTGTAGAACCACCCTGCTGAACCTTTTTGCTACAGCTGGAAATAGCTGGTTTACACATCTACAGACTGACCATAGTTCTATGCAGAAAAGCTCAAGCTCTGTCAGACTGGATAGAGTTTAGGTGTGGACTTTGACTGGGCCATTCCAGCATATGTTTTTATCATTACGTTGTAGCTTTGTCTGTATTTTTAGGCTCGCTCTCCTGTCTCTACCATTTTCCGTTCAACTTTGACCAGCTTCTCTGTTCCTACTGCAGAACGTGACCCCGACAGCATGACACCACCACCACTCTGTTTTACCCAATAGGACTGCTGTCAGTCTACCATAAAGAGCAGATTTGTGGAGCACATGGGTAATTACTGTCCTCTCCATAGATTCTTCCTCCTGAGGTGTCGATCTTGGTAAATCCTCTGGAGTTATAAAGGATGATTTGAATCCTTCTCTGATTACTGTTCTCTGGGTCAGTTGTTGTGGATTTAATGATATTGGATTGGATCAATGAATTACTATATAATATTATTATTATATAAGTTTTGGATATTGTGTTATAACTTAGCTCTGCTTTAAGCTGCTCAACAGCTTTATAAACAAACCTCTGAGGCCATCACAGAACACCTGTGCAGGCTGGTTGGTAGGAGCAACTGGCTGCACTGGATTGTATTTAAAGGCGTCAGAGTGAAGGGCGTTGAATTTTCACATTTCTATTTGCAAAAGATTTTGAAAACCATGAATCCTTTTTCTTCCAACTCACAGTGATGCTCTAGTTTGTGTTGGTCTAGCAATTAAAACAGCAATAAAATAGAAGTGTGTGGTTGTAATGTGAAAAAAATATTTTAAACATCTGCAGCCAGATCCAAAGATAAAACTGCTGCAACATGCACAGGTGCCTGTATTCATACTGGCAGCTTTTAGCCAGGCCTTATCAAGCTCAAAACCAGGAACTCCTTAATAAAATATCAAACACATGCTGAAGCACTGCTGCCACCACCAGAGTCGTAGCACAGGATGTTTCCCCACAAAGCAAGGACGCTCTACATGCCAACTTCCCCCCTGAGTGTAACTTTTACAGAATCAGCGAGTGTGTGTGTTTGTTAGGGAAGTGCTCCTGAAACACCTCAGAGGGGGAGGCCATTAGGGACATGCAGCAGCCCAGATGGCAGTCCATCACTGGCTAACCCCCACCTTCTCTATCACTCACCGTTGGCCTGGTAACCCATCCCAAGGATGACTTCTGGGGCACGGTAATAGCGGGTCACTACGTAGGGCGTCATGAGCAGGCCAGTGGCAGCTGTCCTGGCCAGGCCAAAATCCAGGATCTTCAGTGTGCAGTCAGATTTGACTACAATGTTGCTGGGCTTCAGGTCCTGCACCAAAGAACAGACCATGATAAATTGGAATGCTGATGGATATTGGTCCATTATAGCAAATCACATATTCCGCATCACTTTGGTTCACTTCAGAGTTCCCAGATTTTTATCACATAATTCCACAGATTTCATGACTGAAAAATACAATTCACAAATTCATTATTTCCTTTTTTACTCATTTTTAAACTTTCTTTTCAAAAGTTGAATGTCTACGGAGGTTTAAATACAGAATATATGGATGGATAAACCAACAGATGGTAGCCTATATTAGGAGGACCAACCCTGTGAATGATGCCTGCAGCATGGAGATGTTTAATTCCACACAGCATCTGGTAGAGCAGGTAGGACAGCCTCTCGTGGTCCAGCTCCATCTGAATCACCTGACAGAGGTTGGCGTCCATCAGCTCCATCACTAGATACCTGCAGGGAAACAGCTCGTGTTAACATAGATCCACACACAAGGCCCCACAGACAAACATGCTTAAACCCTCCCAATAGAGAACAAAGGCCAGAGTTACATTGCTTATTAAATTAACATTTTCACAAATTTCAACATGCAGTTATGGCTGCTGTAAATGCACGCATGTAGTCATGTAAACAAACAACAAGCCAAATGGAGTCTCCATCCTCTAACTCCGACTTAGTCTTGCAGCCCTCAGGCAATGATTTGTCCACTCTCCTTTTTAGCTCCAATCAGGCAGACAGAGCCGCATAGAAACACACAGCCTTTCCCTCTCTATTACACACACACATACTTTCTGTGTGTTGCAATAATCACGTTAGTTCTCATCATAGTTCATAAAACAATCACTTCCCTCACGTCTCATCACAGTATTCCCCTCTGTAATTTTTAAGATTAGTTTCCCCACATGGACACGCAGAACTCTGCTCCATCTACACCAATAATGTTGGTATCTAAAAGGCGGGGGGGGGGGCTACACAAACCGGGTCGGATGATTAATCGTGTAATCATGTGACCTCTTGTAATTTCAAAGTGAGAAAATCTAAAGTTTTTGGACATTAGGAACGTTGATAGAAAACCTTTACATAGCATTGGGCATGTCTTCCCAATTGTAGAGGTGCTCCATGAACAATACATGTATGCTTCTCCATAGCAACACAGCCTGCTGGAATGGACTTTGAACTGATAACTAAAGGTGAATTCCGACTGCAGCCACATTTTTCCAGAACCAGGATTCTGTACTCCGGATAGACCGATAGATTGGACGGTGGATATATCGGGCCGATATTTTACAATTTTTATATTATATTATATACATATATATATACATATATATATACATATATATACATATATATACATATATACACATATATACACATATATATACATATATACATATATATACATATATATACACACACACACACACACACACACACACACACACACACACACACACACACACACACACACACACACACACACACACACACACACACACACACACACACACACACACACACACACACACATATATATATATATATACACACACATACATACATACATATATATATATATATACACACACATACATACATACATACATATATATACATACAAACATACACTCAACAAAAATATAAACGCAACACCTTTGTTTCTGCTCCCATTTTTCGTGAGATGGACTTAAAGATCTAAAATTCATTCCAGATTCACAATATTACCATTTCTCTCAAACATTGTTCACAAATCAGTCTAAATGTGTGATAGTGAGCACTTCTGCTTTGCTGAGATAATCCATCCCACCTCACAGGTGGGCCACATCAAGATGCTGATCTGACATCATGATTAGTGCACAGGTGTACCTTATACTGCCCACAATAAAAGGGCACCCTGGAATGTGCAGTTTTTTGCTTTATTGGGGGTCTGGGGACTCAGAACCGGTCAGTATCTGGTGTGACCACCATTTGCCTCATGCAGTGCAACACATCTTCTTCGCATAGAGTTTATCAGATTGTCAATTGTGGCCTGTGGAATGTTGGTCCACTCCTCTTCAATGGCTGTGCGAAGTTGTTGTATATTAGTGGGAACTGGTACACGCTGTCGTATACGCCGGTCAAGCACATCCCAAACATGCTCAATGGGTGACATGTCCGGTGAGTATGCTGGCCATGCAAGAACTGGGACATTTTCAGCTTCCAAGAAATGTGTACAGATCCTTGCAACATGGGGCCGTGCATTATCTTGCTGAAACATGAGGTGATGTTCATGAATGTATGGCACAACAATGGGCCTCAGGATCTCATCATGGTATCTCTGTGCATTCAAAATGCCATCAATAAAATGCACATGTGTTCTTCGTCCATAACAGATGCCTGCCCATACCATAACCCCACCACCACCATGGGCCAATCGATCCACAACATTGACATCAGCAAAGCACTCACCCACACGACGCCACACACGCTGTCTGCCATCTGCCCTGAACAATGTAAACCGAGATTCATCCGTGAAGAGAACACTTCTCCAAGGTGCCAGACGCCATCGAATGTGAGCATTTGCCCACTCAAGTCTGTTACGGCGACGAGCTGGAGTCAGGTCAAGACCCCGATGAGGACGACGAGCATGCAGTTGAGCTTCCCTGAGACGGTTTCTGACAGTTTGTGCAGAAATTGTTTGGTTATGCAAACCAATTGTTTCAGCAGCTGTCTGAGTGGCTGGTCTCAGACGATCTTGGAGGTGAACCTGCTGGATGTGGAGGTCCTGGGCTGGTGTGGTTACACATGGTCTGCGGGTTGTGAGGCCAGTTGTATGTACTGCCATATTCTCTGAAACGCCTTTGGAGACGGCTTATGGTGGAGAAATGAACATTCAATGCACGAGCAACAGATCTGGTTGACATTCCTGCTGTCAGCATGCCAATTGTACGCTCCCTCAATGCTTGTGGCATCTGTGGCATTTTGCTGTGAGACAAAACTGCTCATTCCAGGGTGGCCTTTTATTGTGGGCAGTATAAGGTACACCTGTGTACTAATCATGATGTCAGATCAGCATCTTGATGTGGCACACCTGTGAGGTGGGATGGATTATCTCAGCAAAGCAGAAGTGCTCACTATCACACATTTAGACTGATTTGTGAACAATGTTTGAGAGAAATGGTAATATTGTGTATCTGGAATGAATTTTAGATCTTTAAGTCCATCTCATGAAAAATGGGAGCAGAAACAAAGGTGTTGCATTTATATTATTGTTGAGTGTGTGTATGTATATATATATATACAATTTCTCTACCAGAGCTGCTTTCTGGGGTTAAATATAATATCTCGCCATCAGCCGATATACCTCTTCAGTAGAGCCGTTGAAGTCAAACAAAAGTCAAATCCTGCATCTCTTTTTATTTACCTGTATTGTATATGTAATACTTGGTCAGTTTATACATTTTGTTGATTAATTTTGGATAAATGTTTAATTTTAATACTCTGCAGTGCATAAAGTTAAGATTCAAGAGTTGGCTAAATTCAGTGTTCAAAAACTGATTAGGTTCAAAAATGTTGTGCATCTACTGTTATTAGTGGGACATTTTAGAATGTAAATAAGGTGGAAAACGTCTAGCTTATCGGCCATAAAAATCGGCCCGATAACATCGGCAGCACATATCAGCCATTGGCTGACCATGACCTCTACATATCGGCATCTCTAATCTGTACCTGGACCTTTTCTACATGCCTGTTGTTTTCACTGGGCTAAAGCAGACATAAGGAGCTGGTATTCTCCTAAACAGCAGCTCTGATAGGGAAGTAGTACTTTTGAGCTCATTCTGAACCATCAGGAAGGTGTTCTTATTTTTTTTAGTGTGGGGGTGTTAAGTCTTTCTTAAATCATCTTTCTTAATCATTCCAAATTTTATTGGTTCGTCTTCACAGTTTAAACTCCCTTAGAGATCGGTTTCTGCTAGCACCTCAGATTGTTACAGCGATTACATTCTGATAACAATATATTTTTGATTTAAAGAAAAAAAAAAAAACATTCCAGACTGAAAGGAAAATTGTGACTGACACCATCTCAATAATTCAAAGATTTACACTTTCAGCCAGAGAGAGAGTAAATGCTTTTTAGAGCCATTTTATATGAATTATGTTAAAACAGCGATTATTCTCCAAAGCACAAACATAACCCCCCTTAGCTCCCAGAGAATCAGTAAAAAATTATATCATTAAAACAAACCTCAAGACACCCTACAGACTGGACTCTGGTCCTGTTGGTCATCTTTACTAAAAGTTTGTTAATGCTACATGCTGCGTCGCAATTCGGAGTGACTTTATTTATGTTATGCAATGTAACTTCTCAATCAATCACAGGTGAAATACCATACATTTTTTTTATTTCTAATGGCAAAATCTTTTTTAAAATTCCTAAACACTTCTCGCTAGAGATGACCTCTTTAAGCTACTTCGATATAGCAAGTACTAAACGCTGCACAAGCCACGGGCGTACGACCTGGGGCTGATTGGGAGCGCTGGTTGCTGAGAGACAAAGAAAGCCATAAGTAAAAAAAAAAAAAAAAAACACCCATCCCTTTTTTGAAGATTATGTTTAAACTGAGGTAAGACACAAAAAGTTTGTTTAACCAACCAGAAAGGCTCAAAACGTTCCAAACACAGAGCTCTATTGTGGGGGATCAAAATAATCTAAAAAGACAATTTCTCTACCAGAGCTGCTTCTGGGGTTAAATATCTGTTCCTTTATCTCACCTTTTTTTTCCCCCCCGACTTGTGCAGTCAAAACAATGCAATTTTAGTTACCAATTTACTGCTCCATTTTAACCTCCTGAGATGCTGTGTTTTAGGGTTACCACCACATCGATTAACATAACTAACAGAATTAAGAATGTGCAAGTATTTCCTGCTTTAGAATTGTAGTACCAACGCTATTTGACGCGCTATTGGCTAGCGTTTGCAAAGAAGCCAATCCAGGAGTGGCATTCATTTTCCTAGGCTCTGATTGGCTGTTCCCCCAAGAGCAGAGATAAGGAAGACCATAGATATTAGCTTCTGGGGTAGTGCTAATACGGTTTCCTCTGAGCGTATTAATGCATATTAATGTATTTTTGGTGTATAAAATATTACAATAGGCAGTTCTAAGTGTTTTTAGAAAGGGTCTCAAATATTCGCGGACTCTAGCTAGTTGCGTGTGGCTGTGGTCCCTAACCCCTGCAAATACCAAGGCTCTACTGTATTGAGGAATTACGATGGCTATAGAGCACTTCATAAATGTTTTGCTTTTAACCTTTTGTCCAAAACCACAACAGTCCAGCAGTGGTACAGAACCTCAAACATAATTCCCATTTAAACCTTCAAAAAAGGTGAAACACACGGCATTTAATTAGTTACTTCATTGGGCGGCTGTTGCTCAGTGGGAAGAGGTTTGATTGCAGCTCTTCTCTCCCAAATGTCTATGTGCCCTTGGGCAATGCAATTGATGCCATGTTGCCTAATGAGCTGAGTAACGGTGTACGAGTGTGGGAAAAATGTGAGTGCAGTTGGCTGAATAAGACTTTGGTCACTGCCACTAGAAGAGCACTATATACATTCAGTCCATTTACATATAGAACAACTAAATACCAGGTATGATCTGTGCTAGTTATACCAGACTGTTACCCAGCTATTTATTTAAACCCCATGACCCCAGATAACCCCCCAAAACACGCCAGCGGCCAGCAACCTGTGTCCTGTAGATATTAGTAACACTCACACATCTTGGAACTCCTCCAGTGTCTTCTGTGGTGTGAATACGTTTAATAGGCCGATGATCTGAGGAAACAAAATGGAAAAGATCAAAACGATGAAAGCAGGGCTAACCTTCATGGAGAGTCCACCCGGGACTTGTACAGGTCTAGTCTAACATCTCTGCAGACCCCACACATCCTGGACACAAAGAGTTTAGATTCTAACTTTCAGGTTGGCGCTACAGAGCACTAGCTGCTAAAACCAGACATCATAGAGACGGCCTCTTCCTCCAGGCTGATCTAAGCTCTGATTAACACCTTACAGCCTGAGTAGTCTGCAAATCTACTGTGAAACTAAATATTTGCGGCCTTTCTTTTTTCTTCTCTTTACATAAGAAAAATGGCTGTACACACATCCATGTACATGCTTTTCCTTTCATCTTTAATTTCATTTCCTCTAAAGCTTGAAACTAACACAATTTTGGCCAATAAAGGGGATTCTGAAAGGTTATGGGTCAGCAGCAGAAGGAAAAACAAACCCTTTATGTAGTTGTGGATTATTGTGTAATGGGAATACTGGTGTGCTGGCAGCTTTCTCGTTTACAGCTGACTTTTCCAGCAGTGCATTATGTGTGCCTGAATTCGGTTACTTATCAGTAAATGATGTTTTCTAATGACGACAGATATGGCCTAAATTAAAAGGGATGCACAGTGACAGTTAACATTTTCCAGAGAGTCCCTCAGGGTCAACTTTGCTCCATCTAAACATCTTGTCCTCTCCACTGATTCCTACTTGTTCGTCAGACTGGACGCTGCGCTGGCTCACATTTGAAATGTATTGGTTCACTTAAAGCCACCTCCTATCCTGTAATCACTACAACCAAAGCTGGAGGAACATCAGAAGGACATAACTAGAGCTCTTACATTCTTGTGGTTGACGCATTTCATGAGCACCAGTTCTCTGTAGGCCCGTTTGGCATGGGTTTGATTTTGAAAGGGCCGGCTCAGCTTCTTGATGGCAACGTTCCTCTCCAAGTTATGGTCATACGCTGAGCTGATGGGACAAAAAGAAAAAAGGAAAGAGAAAACAGTTAGAAGTGATGCATCCAGTAGCAACCAGTCAGCTTTATCACAGAGTTAGGTCTTATACGTGTTTCAGTTCAGTACATGTTTTGTTTTTTATACAGAAGGGCTGTGTGACGTGCTTCAAATATGGTTAACATCTGGTTTTCTTGTCAAATGTCTACATAAGGTTGTCCAACACTAATTTATCATCGTCGTGAAGGAGTGCTTAGACTGCAGTAAATATTTGCTGAGTATATAAATCCCATGCTACTCAATATCTGAGGTCTGAGATTGTAATAAACCAAAAGTAGGTAGACATCAACAACAGTGTCGCATATTGAATGCTTTTCTAATATCATGCAGCCCTAATGTTATTTCTCTGGACTAAACTTTTCTCAACTTTGTTTGGTTGGCTGTCATTAATTCAAAGAACCAAAATAAGTCTAATACAGTGGACTAGGGATATAATGATATATAGGTCGGCCAATATTTACCTTTTTAAAAAATATATATATCAGCATAGGCTGATAAACCCATTTAGAAGAGCCAAATTAAAGTCAGGCACATCTGCGGCAGCTTGGTGGTGCTGCTGAATGTGAAGGACCCAGAGCTAAATGTTTGGGAATATTTTCCTTGGAGTAAAAGGTAAAGCTTCAAAACCCAACAGCTGTATATTTAGTGTCTGTTAAAATTACATTACAAAGTGTTGGGGGGGAAAAAAAACAAGCCGTACAGAACCGTCGGCCACTTGTTTGCTTAACATAATTAAGAGCACAAAAGTAAGATTCAAGAGTTGGTTAAATTCAATGTTCAAAAATCGAACAGGTTCAGCAATGTTATGCATCCACTGTTATTAGTGGGACATTTTAGCAGCAAAAAAACGGGAAGATATCGTCCAATGGAATTGGCTTAAAGAAATCGCCACCACGTATCGGCCATCGGTTGACCGTGACCTGTACATACAGGTACATCGACATCGTACATCAACAATATAAAAAAAAACCCATCGGTCAATCCATCCCCACCCATATTCGCGGGTTTTTCATCGGAACATGAATTTAAGTTATCAGCGGAAAACCTACCGATTCACAGATTTTTTCGGAGCGCACATCTAAAATACTAGAAAGAAAATGCGGTTTGGGAAGCTGAAAAACATAACTGGAATGCTACGGACTCGCTATTGGGGGGCGTTTGCAAAGCAGCCAATTCAGGAGCAGCATTCATTTTCCTTGCTGCTTATTGGCTGAACCCCCGAAAGCAGAAATAAAAAAGACGGTAGAGATTAGCTGAGACTGTTTCCACTGAGCATATTAATGCAAACTAAGATAAATAATGGTGTGTGAACTTTTAAAATAAGCAGTTATAAGCATTTTTAGAGAAGGTCTCAAGTAGTCATGGATTTTAACCATTGCAGGCAGCTGTGATCTCTAACCTCCGGGAATACTGCGTACTAGTGTAGGCCTAATTTAAATGTTTTCTTCCAGCTTTTGTTTTCACCATAAAACAATTATAAAATGAACAGGAACAAAGATAAGAACATCAAAAACACATCTTCCATAACATTTTTAGGCGGATAGTGAAAACACTTCCCATATAGATATATGGAAAATGACGCTGCGATACGGAAAATGTTGCTAGCACAGTGAGCCGCATAAAGAGGTTGGGATTTCTTTTCTCTTTTATTACAGTCTGTAAAAACATGCCAAAACGTTCTGCTGAGAGTTTTGTGTTAACAGTAAAGAATGGTGTAAACAAATGTACTAATCAGTATTTATCATTTCATTCTTGAAACAAACATTAAGTAGGAAGGGACGGAGCGACACGGGGCTACATTAGCAGTCTTCTTAGTTATGATCTTGAGGAAAGACGAGGGTCTTCCTGTTACACGGAGATGGTTTGGCTTCAGGAGGGAGAATATTGAACAAACTGTTTCGATATTGAACTGTGACAAAAAGCATTTAGGCCTACCATGAAAGACGACACAATAGCAACGCAGTGTCAAATTCTCTGAACCAACCATCGTGTCACCCCCCAAATTCTAATCACTTGTTCCTGGTCACATTGCAGACCTTTCCTGAAAATGTCATCAAAATCTACCATGTATGTTGCTAACTAACAGACAGATTAACACTGGCGAAGACATAATCTCCTTGGAGGAGGTAACTATATTGTTACTATCTGCTATTTTCCACAGAATCACCCAGGTGAGATTATGGAGCTAGTTCTGAAAGAAGCACTGATATGATAGTCACTACGACAAGGCTGCAGGGTCTCCATAGCAACAGATCACAGATCATTTTGACATATTCAAAAATAATTGCTACGCATTTTAATGTGCCGTTTCTCATGTATCGTTAATGGGAAACAGTAAATATTCTCTTCACCAAAGCTAAAGGTGGAACACAGCTCACCAGACAATTCCTTGTGCGCCGGATCCAATGGGTCTGAGGTTCTGGTAACGCTTCAAGACTGTAAAAGTGGAATCCCCCACATCGATGCTGTAATACTCCTTCTCACGCTTGTTCCGGTTCATGATGAAACCTTGGTAGAACACTGCGGCTGGGCATCCAAGAAGGGCGGGCGTCTCAAGATCTGCAGTGACAGAGCAAAGCAAAGGTAAACATTGGGATTAGTTTTATACATTTATACAAGTAAATGTTTCAGAGTTATTTATTACAATTTTTACAACAGCATAGCTTTCCTACAAGATTAGTTGAATTTTAGGCAAAGGTCAGTCCCCAGTATTAAAGTATACCAGTACTTTCAAAAGTTAAAATCTCAGAACCGTTAAAATCTTCAGTGGTTTACTTCCAGAGGTTTAAAGTCCTTTTCAGGAGAGATCAGAGAAAGTGTGACCGGAGTTCTTATTGAACAACACTCCTGCTCCTCCACAACTGCTCACTGTCGGTACGTTGGCTGAAAGACGGCTGTTACACTTGTGTCTGAATTACGGGATGGACAAATTCAGGTGTTTTTGTGAAAAAAAAAACTCCCACAGAAAATCATGATGTGGAAACTAAAGCAACGCCACCAGATGGACTATAGTCCAACTGATTAACCAGCCAATATCGGTTTACTATAATTGTGTTAGTCTTTGAGGAGCAGAACTGAAAAAAAACTATAATATTCTACACAGTAACAACTCCAAAACTACTTCTACTACAAATAAGGTCAGAATTATAAGCCACCCTGAAGAAATCACACAAAACTCTACATATTTCCATGGAAATTACCATATTGAAAACTGTTCATACTTGAATTGCTTCCAAAAGAACCAAGACCAAATCTCCACAAAGTTTGATAGGTATACTTTAAAGATCTGCTGAATTGTTACAAGAAAACTGAAAAATGACAAGTCTAAAATGATCAGCCCTCCTCTGCTTTCTTTACTCCCAAGACAAATCTGACCATTCAGTTAGCTTTAAACCCACACCTGAGTAATTGAACCTTACATCAGGATCTCTGGTTACCAGGGCCAGTTACAACCAGTTGACTATTTTTGGTAAGAAGCGGGTTTCTGCCAAGGTGAATGTTGCTCAGCTGGTCTCTATTGGGGTTGATGTGTCGAGGAAGACGGTTGTGAGAACTCTTTGTAGGAGGACTTGGAGGTCACAGTCTTGAGGGAAAAAAAACGCAAAGGCACATTGACGCTCGACCAAAGTTTGCCCACGGTCATTGAAGCACGGTGATGATTAGACTGTAGGGACTAAACTTGAGCTCTTTTGTTTGGAGAAGGAAGGGAGAGGCCTTCAACCCTAAGACCACAGTTCCCACCGTTCAGCATGGGGTGGGAGCATCATGCTGCGGCGCTGTTTTGCTGCACTGTCAGGGAACCTTGTTCGTGTTCATGGTATCATGAGGGGGAAAAAAGGCAGAACGTTGGCATTTTGAAGAATAGTTAAAAGAAATCTGCTGGAAGTCTCGCTTTAGGCCACCGCCAGGTCTTTCAGCAAAATATGGACCCAAAGCATACCTCCAAGTTGGTCACAAACCTTTTAAGGCAGTGGTCCCCAACCCCCCGGGCCGCGGACCGGTACCGGTCCGTGGGTCATGTGGTACCGGGCCGCGGGCCACATATAAAGAATAAATAACTTTCAGTATATCCGTTTTATTTATTATCTGAGGGTGACCGCTGTTTTATTTTGAAAAATGACCGGATATCCCCGTTACATAGCTCAGGTCTTGACACGTCAAGAGGCTTGTATTGGTCACGTGATAGTTACCGCTAATATTAATCCCACAAACTAGCAAGATGGAGAGAAAACAAATGTCTCGATCGTTTCTTGGGAAAGGGGAAAAGGCCCAAGGCTCTCACTGATTCAGCGTTGTGGTGAGTTAGATTTTTCATGCACTTTGTATTTGTTTTTGTGGTAAATCTTGAATTATTAAAAGGTAGGTTCACATGTTACCATGGCGACCAGAGAGCGTTACGGGGCTGAGTGTTACTCGCGTTAAGTTGTCTGCACTATGTTAGGAGGACGCTGTTAATAAAGCTGCGAATACACATTGGATTTACGTCTATTGTTATCATTTTAAAAATAACCCGCTTTTATACCGTCCGTTATCATTTATCCGCCACACCTTAAAGGCCGGTCCGTGAAAATATTGTCTGATATTAAACCGGTCCGTGGCGAAAAAAAGGTTGGGGACCACTGTTTTAAGGGACATATAGCAGTGATATAAACTGACTGGTATAGCCATGATTTCAGCAGCAGTTACAATAGCTGTTTTCTGCTTAAAATAAAAGCAGTTGGATTATGTTATTCTGAACATTTTAGTTGACCTCATGAAACAGGGATTTTTTATGTGGGGGTTTTCTACTCACGCCAATCATACCATGAGATTCTCATAGTGGCAATTATCGAGTTTGGCCCCAGAGTTATGAGCATGTTTCCATCCTTCGGTTATATAAATTAAAAACAATATGCAATATTTTCTTTCTTTCTTGTGTTTTATTTTATTGGATTGAGTATGGGAAACCCGATGATTCCTGGTCCTAAATGGCAACATTAAATTGTGTCGCCCTACGTTGGAACTGTTTCTTTCGTTCATGTATATTTGATCATGAAAAGCAAACAATGTTACTAAGCAACCGTTGCCCTGAACATAAACCCCAGGCTAATGGATGGGTTTTTCTGTTACAACAGAAAATATTAATAAAAACAACTACAGGTTTGCCTCCATCCACTGATTGGTTTCTAATAGTGGATACTTTGGGTTATGTTTTCACATCTTTTACAAAGTCTGTTGAAATGTGATCTAAATTAGACTAGATTTCAATAAACATCACAGGGCTTCTATAGCTGCAATTAAAAACACCCATTATTTTCTAGATTTCTTGGTTGATTATATAAAAAAAAAATTTATGTTACCTGTGAAATTCCACTCTGTTTTCTGTAGAGTATTCCGGCTTTGTTGGTTCTGAACAGAAGGCGGAAAAAAATGGAAAACCACAAACTATACACAAAACCTGTTCTACCACCAGAGTCCTGGCACCTGTTCAGTTGCATGAGAGGTATGTGTCACCAAGTTGTCTGTCAGCAACTCACAAATGAAAAAAACATATTTAATACTGTAAGTTGGAGTAAAGTCAGTTCAAGACCTTTTAAGATCCACAGAATTGATATAAGTTGAAAAAAGGCCCCAATAAAATACAGAAAACAATCTAAGAACTTGTATCATGCATCGTCAACGTGTTTGGCCCATTTATAATCATTTCTGTTTTCCTGGATCGATCGACAACAAACGTTTTGACAGATTTATATTTATTTGCTTATTTATAATTCATAAAACCCAGCACTGATTAAGACTAAAAAGTTGATAACATAAGCAGTATAAGGTAGAAATTATAAATTCAGGCAATGGTAGAGATTTTGACTATACCGGCCTACCGCGATTTTACATGTTGATGATGTCATCGAGCTTTGCCTACTTTGAACCAGGTACGCAAGGATGATGATATCGCAATATAGATTTGAGGCCATATCGCCCAGTCCTAACTCATGCCTCCCTCCAGCTTTTTTACTCATTATTTTTAAGGATAGCATTTTAGCTCAGGGCCTCACAGTCCTGAGCCGGAACGGCTACCAGGCACGAACCAAACTATATTTTTAACCGCATTTAACCACTTTTGGGTTTTTTTCTTGCTGTTTTTATGACATACCATGGGTCAGTTAGAATACATACATAATATACTCCAACAGGCCAAATAAAATGTCCCTCCCCTACTGTCCCTGAGATGGAGGCATCTCTTCCAAACATACTCCAATAAGCTAGTTTGATGAGAAAAAGTTCTTTGCTGGAAATTCTAAATGTGGAGTGATGGATTCCATTTGTCGGAGCCGTCTCCTGCAATGCATCATGGGGCATGTCGTTTAGTCACAGCACAGAAACACCACAAAACCCTGCTGAGGATGTTTTCAGTTTCCTAGATGCTAGGCTATTGTGCTCTCTGTTTTGATATGACTTGTTGATAATTCTGCTTGTAACCTATTTCCCTGTAATTCCAGGTAAGTGACTGGACGAAACTTACATAAAATGGTACTAAAACATTAACAGTTAGTTTCTAATTGAGTTAGTTTCAGCTGCTTTCTACTTCGCTTTCTCTCCTACACAGACAGCTATCTAGGGATGGCATGCGAAACAGGTCACATGACACAGACAGGAAGCAGCAGAGGCCGATACAGGCTCTCTTTGAATCTCTCTTTAAGAGTGTTAAAAGAGACATTCACTGACAATGACTGACGTTTGTTATATTTTATTGTTAAATTACAACAAAGTTCAGACAAATGAGTTATTCCTTTAAAAATTAAATAACAATCAGCAGATCACACTTCAAAGAAAACTGAAAAATCCCTCCAGACCAGTCAGAATCTGAAGCGTAAAGTCTTGTGCCAAATTAGCAATTTAACCAGAAACAATTTTTAAAAATATGCACGCAATCAGCTTTAGCTTTTAAAGAAAAGTCAAAATGGGTCAAATCAGCAAGATAGAACATTACAATTATCAGAAGTAAAGACTAAAGAGAACACAATTGGTGCAACTGCAGTTCTGCTCGCCTCTACCACTTTGAAATACTCTTCCTCCCATGTGAATTTCACTATTAAACTAATTAAACTTCTCCTTAAAGGGAACTATTGTAAAAACTATCAATCTAAAATGTGCAAATGCAAGCCTCTTCCTACAGGCTCAATTAAAGTCTTACACTCCCCAGCAGAAGTACCGTACTAACTCAAATGGGAGGAAATCAACCTGGCCGTACATCAATTCTAGAGATTACTGCGCCTCTGAAATCCATCATATGATATAACCTAGACGTACACGCAGTCTACATGAAATCTAAACGTTGGGGTAATGGAGCGGTGATCCAAGCGGAGGCAGGAAGCAGGGTTTCATGCTGGGTACGAGGATGACAAATCATTAGTAAGATTTGGAGCACTGAACTGAGATGGTAGAGGCTTTCTCTGAGTCCTGCCATCTTCCCCCGCCCCTTTCCTTTTACCTTCAGATAGCCTACAAACCTTTTCCTCTTCTCACACCCCTCTATTCATGGGTACCCGTTTCTTTGGTCGGGAGTCGGACCGGTGTATTTAAACCCAAGCCGATTCTGGGAGCAGTTCAGGCAGCAAGTGAACGACAAAAACGTAGCGGCCACTTTTAAAGCATGGATTTTTATAAAATAATGAGGCGGATGTAAAGTGTAATTATTTTCCGGTGTTTTCAGGATCATATTACGCTGTGACAATGGCACTTGTGTTTTCTTTCCAAAAACACAGCAGCCATGCCAGTGTTGATTTTAATATGCTTTTAAAAAGTATATTTTGGGCAAAAATTGGAGGACTTTTTAAAATATAAGCCAGTACCGATACCCAGGTAATTTATGTACACAAAATTGCGTTGCATTGCATGGGTTTATTTGCAGCATGTTTTCAGGGTCATCAGTAAGAATCCCTCTGTCTCTACTGACCTGTTTAGGTCTAATACAGTTGCAGACTGCGTTTTCCTGATAAACGAAATCTCCTAATAACCTCTCCTTCCATTCTGTCTTGCGTTTCCTGGTCAGATCATTCTCAACTTCTCTGTGTGTTTTAGAATGTGTTGACATGACAACAGCAAACGCAGCTTCATTTATTGGGGTTCCTGTTAGAATAGTTCTTTCAGGGTCCATGAAGGAGGTACTTTTAGGATTAAGAGAAACCATAGTTTCTATCAATAAGCTGTTTCGCTCTCCAAAAAGCTGTGCAATTTCCCCTGCATCGATGCAGCTGTAAAACAGTCGTCATTCTTTGATCCGTTTTTCCTGTGTTCCTGCTCCTGATGTCTGCTCCACAGTGTAATCATTTAGGTTTCTGCTGACACTGCACTCTGTCTTACTCTGGTGGCTGACACTGTCGGTAGCCTACGTTCCACAACAGTCACTCCACAACTCCATGAATACTTCCTCAGTGTGCATGGCCAAAATGCACTCCGTGGCACCGATTACAAGCTGGATGGCTGTTTGGAGATCAATTCCTTCTGACTGTAGCATCCTGTTAGGTGGCTCAAGAATTGCCAGAATCTTCTGCACAATAAGGCAGTTTCCCTGACATAAGAGGGGCTCCATCATTCATCTAGCTGATTATTTTATCTGTTGTCTTTCCAGCTTTCTTATTTCTGAGATAAGTGTCTGTGTGTGAGTTTTTGCATCATCTCCTTCTGATGTAGCAGTTGTCAGTAGTCCCTCTTTTATAGCATAACTGACATCAACAAAGCGTAATAGAGAGAATTTTACATCCTGTTGGATCTCTGGTTCCATTCATTTTAACTGTGTAAAAAGAGTTGCCAATGTCCTCAACAATATACTCAGTCACCTGTTGGCTCATAAGCTCTATGACTTCATTTTGAATCTCATGGCATGTGTATGTTGCATTCCTGGGAATGGCAGGAATTAGAGACGTATATTGGCCAGAATCTGGTGATACCATATGTATCACAATACAGGGGAGACGATACGATACTTTGATACAATGAGTAAGACTGTATTTAATTTTTAAAATTGAATTTAACAGTAGAAAAACTGTAACAACATTCTAAGCATTCCAAACTGTTTCATACTTTAACACAGTGGTCTCAAACCTTTTTTTCGCCACGGCCCGGTTTAATATCAGACAATATTTTCACGGACCGGCCTTTAAGGTGTGGCGGATAAATGATAACAGACGGTATAAAAACGGGGTATTTTTAACATGATAACAATAGATGTAAATCCAATGTGTATTCGCAGCTTTATTAACAGCGTCCTCCTAACATCGAGCAGACAACATAACAAGAGTAACATACACTCAGCCCCTAACGCTCTCTGGTCGCCATGGTAACATGTAAACATACCTTTGATAGTTCAAGATTTACCAACCAAATACAAAGCGCATGAAAAATCTAACTCACCACAACGCTGAATCAGTGAGAGCCTTGGGCCTTTTCCCCTTTCCAAAGAAACGTTTGTTTTCTATCTATCTTGCTACCTTGTGGGATTACGTGTCAAGACTGAGCTATGTAACGGGGATATCCGGTTAATAAATCAGATAAATAAAACGGAAATATTGGAAGTTATTTATTCTTTATGTGTGGCTCGCGGCCCGGTACCACATGACCCACGGCCCGGTACCGGTCCGCGGCCCGGGGGTTGGGGACCACTGCTTTAACACATCCAGTTTTATTACTAGATCTAGTTGATCCACTGGAACGAAGAAGATGAAAATAGCCACCAATTAGCAGTCATACTATTAATTTTATTAAAACATTACTGTCGTTATTGGTTCTATTGAAAATTTTTTAAATTAAAATCGATACATTGTTTTGAATATTGATACAATATTGTGACATAAAATATCGGGATATATTTAGCCAATTCTGGGACGTTTTATTGGATATACACAAACAAAGTTAAGAATAATCCCCAACCAGTCTGTCCCACTGATTCCCATGGATCCGTGTCACTACTGAAAGGCAGATGACTGATAGCAAGAAAGATAAGAAAGTCAATGATCGAGGTCACATAAAATCTGTTGTGGGCCAACTGATCTTTGTGCACCAGGGTTGTGATTTCAGAACTAGTCTCAATGCGCATCATTTTGTCTCTCCAAAGGCCTCACACAATATATGGTCAGTCATGGAGAAGGGCTGGACAATAATTCAAGTCTTCAAGTAGTCTTTACTCTTCTCAAACCACAAAAAAAAAAGCAAATGACTTGAACTGCAAAAGATGTCGCAGTAAGGAGCGGCGGAGGAAATTGTCCCGAAAAAAAGGTTTCAGTAGTTTCACGAGCAGGCAAATGTTGTGTCCCGTTTTGAACAGATCCTCAAAGCACATCAACACTAAAAGTAACAATAGTGAACAAAATAAGATACAGGAAATACTAAGGTCAGCAAAGTTGATGTTGCCGTTGTCTCCTTTGCACAGAGACAGCCGCGACACACCCGGGCCGCGCTGCTAACAACACCCGCGGCTTTTAAGCTGTCCACCAGGTTCCCCACCACGCCCTCAGAAGCGAAAATGCTTTCAGAAATACAAACGGGGCTGGAAAGACTCAGCACTCAGTCACTGGAATGGGCTCCAGTGTTTTGGGCGCAGTCTGCACTCCGCCATCAGTGATAAAATGTTTAAAAGATCTGTTTAGAAAAAAGCATCAAGATAAGCCTTCAATTTACTTACTTAATTTTTTTGAATGATAATGGGTCATTCCATGAAATCGGTAAGTTTCGGCAAGTTTCCAATCTTGAAAGCCAGATTCTTTAAATGTTGAGTCAGATGATGACGGCGAGAACTAAAGTGTCAGCGGGGGAAACGGTACGCTGCATCTCTTGTCACTGAATACTCTAACCACTGCGGGTCATGGGCGGGGGGGCTTCCAGAGAAAAGTTGACCCGGATCTGCTTAGGCTTATCCACCCCGAGGTCATCTAAATGGTAACTTATGCTGGTGCTGCTGCCATCGGGTGGTGGAGTGTCTGACACCACGGGTGGCGCCTGCTGCAATTGTGGTGTACGCACGGAGAGGAAGAGGAACAGAAGCGCTGGTGGCCATAACTTCTGGTTGCACTTGCCTTTCTGATGATGCATCATCCCTGCTTGTGCTAGCTTTGTTTTTCTGTTTGCTAAACCAAGTTCGAATATCCATTTTAGCTAACTGCTGTACCAAAGTATCTTCTTCTACCGCCTCCAAAACTCCCGATAAGTAACCTACAACCCCCTATGTTGGTTGTCCTGGGTCAAAACATTGCATGGTTAGAACTTAATTTCATGGGCGTTGTAATCTGCCCGATACATGAATGGGCGGGTCCGCCCATGGCTCCATATTCATTCAGTACGCCAGACCTAAATTCTTTTGATAATTGTTGATCTTCCAATCAACAAAATATGCACTAGTTTGTGTCATTAATATAAAATCCTGGTAAAATCCATTGAATTTTGTGTCTTTAGTGTGGCACATGAAAAAGACTAAGGGTTATGAACAGTTTTTGCCTCCTACTTTCCTCCTAGAGATATTTGATGCTTTCTGTTTCGCTTAATCTGCATCATATTCCCCCTTCTCTCCTGCCATATTCACCTCGTCTCAGATAAGAAGAGCATCTAAGCGAAACGGTCCTGAAGGCACAGAGACAAAGAATGTGTTCACATCACTAAAGAGCCGCAACACAGTTATCTTATCCTACAGAATGGGGCTAACAGATGGGCGTTTGGTTAAAAATAAAAATAAAGACATACACATGAGTAAAACACTGATAAGAATGCAACAGCTGTAAAAACAATCCTTGTCCATTCTTATCAGGGAAACCGTGCGCAGATTTTCTAGGTATCAGAGCTACAACAGACCTGATATCTTGTTTCTTTTGCTCTCTTAACAGAAGAAAAAATACAACTAATTTAGTAGCAACCGCTGAGTTTAGAGTAAGAACACCTCACAGTTTGACAGCACATTCCAGCCTTATGATTGCAAGTTGCCAAGATAAAACCTACAGGTGTTCTCGGTTTCCTATATGGTTATCTATGCAGAAATTTAGAAAATCGCATGTGACATGGGTCTAACTGCAAGGAGGTGAAGTGGATTGTTCTGGAAGATCAATACCTGTCACGTCTTAGAAGTGTGTCGCTTTTGATATGCCGCCATTGTGTGTAGTGCACATGTATTGGGATCAAGGGTGTGGAAATCACGGTTTTATTCCTTCAGGATGGGTTCCATTACTTAACTTTTCTTCCATATTTAAGGATCAACTGGATGTATGAGAATGACATTGTCCCCAAGAGGACAGATAATTATTAAAGAAAGTAGGTCAAGCGGCCAATTTTACTTTCACTTTCAAGCATCCAGCATGCCTAGTCAAGAATATCTTTATCAGCACAGACTAAGCATCAGCATAGAGTAGCATGTGTTTAAGTAGAGTAATTTTTGCTGGAATATTTGAGTAGAACTAGCATAAACTCCATAGCAGAGGTGCCTATGTGCGATATACATGGCTCGTTTCCACTGAGCGGTACAGCTCGGGTCGGTGCTGTACACTATTTTGTCTGTTTCCAATGTACAAGCGGCCCATACGAACAACTCTTATTGCACCAATCTTGGGCCCCATTTTGTTTTGAGACCATAGGATGATGGTATGGTACGGTTAAGGCGGAGCTATTGCAGTCTACAACAAAGTCCATCGACTGGGGGACAGAAAAACTTCACTTATTGGGACAAGCATGTGACATACTAGTGCATCACATTTGTCATCACTAGTATGACGCCACATAAGGCATTTGGGTTTAACTCCACCTTCATAGTGAGAGTCCAAACCTTGTGGAAACGTTCTCCTGAATATGCGGGACTATCCAATAGCGTACCCGACCGCACCAACTGGTGCTGTACCACTCAGGGGAAGCAAAGCATAATTGTGTCACCGAATTTTTCAACATGTCCAAAACTCTAGGTCAACCTGGGCTAGCAGGACATAAACGTATGTGAGCTGCAATATTAGATTTATAGAAAGGTTTCGCTCAAGTGTTATTCATCTAAAGCCACAAATTGTCATACGTCAGAGTAATTAAATAGTGCAAAGGGGTTTTAATAATTCTGTAGAAAATAATCATTTCCTGCATTTCAAAGTATTTTATGTGCTGTGTATGTAGGGCTGGGCGATATGGCCTAAGAATAAAATCTCGATTTCCGATTTTAATCGATTTTTTTCTTTCTCCCTTTACTTTCTTAAACTGAAATAACAAATGACAGAATCTATTTTTTTGAAAATCTTCTTTTAATATCTCCTTTGGGAGTCTACCTAAATTCAAAGTTGTGTGCAAAGTTGGTAGCACATACCTGGCATCCAAAGTTTTCAGTAGGTAAATAAAGCCAGGCTTTTTTACTGTATAAACAGGCACCATATATTTTTGGGAAAATAAATCTTCTTAAACTACAAAATCGAATTAATCGATAAAATCGATTTATCGCCCAGCCCTATGTGTATGTATACAATGTACAGTCACATTAACTCCTCCAAGACAAAACAATGGTTTGTTTAGTGACAGGAGTTGTTGAGATTACATTTTAAAACTGACCTGTAGATCAAGCTTTTAGGAACCTCTTTTTTTGTTCCTCTAGTCAGATCACTGTTTTACACATCAACGGCCAAGAGTCGCTTGGCATAAAAGTTTGTACTGCATGAGAGAGCATGGGGCTTTACATTGAATAATACGGGTTTCTAAACAAAGTGGACTCATACAAAGGGTAGAGATATACTCTGCTCCATGATCTGGGGACCAAGAACGTATTACTGCCTTACTAACACATTACTGTCCCCTTATTTTTGCCTTACAAATGGCGTGAGGTGGGGGTGAGGGAGGAGTTTATACGAATACCCAACAATCTTAGAGGAAGGGCCTCCAAAAAACTGGAATGTGTTCTTGCAGCATAGCTATGGTCACTGTCGGAATATGGGATTCTGGAATGGTCTCCTGACCCAAAATAATCCACAAAATTTGTGCGTTGTTCTTCGGATGTTTGTAAGGCCTTACAAAGACCATCTACGAGGCCATGAACTTATGAACGTAGAATGAACACAGGATACGAAGTTTGTCTTAAAGAAACTGTAGAAAAAGGTCCAAAAGTTGTCCGTAGGGTGTTCCAAGCCATTGGTAAGGGTTACTGTGACTATAGCTGTACAAGAGTCAACCAATGGCAGCGCTGTCACTGTCTCACTTGGAGGCTAAGAAGTGTAACAGCAGTGGGTTGGGTTCCAACCCCTCCTTGCCTCTTCAGTTCAGAAATCCTGGTTTGAAGTGTTCTGTTCGTCCATCAGGAATATGAAAAGCTGCCAAATGTGTCTATCTGCCAACTCAACTGTCAAAAAGATTTTTTAGTTATGTTACAACTGTAACCTACCATTGGTACAGTCAAGACCACATTCCTCTAAGCAGCCTGACCTGTCTATAAATAACTTATATCCTGATTGCGTTTGCATGAGTTTATCTGTTCATATTCAGCTGACTCATCTCTAGTGCCTAAACAGTACTGATGTTTTTTTTTATCCAATGAGAATACACTGACTCACCAGAATGGACAATGTTTTACAGGGGACTTTAAATATGGGATCATAACAGTATCACCTTGAAATGAAACTGAAAAGATATATTGGCATTGAAAAATATTATTCTAACTGAAAAAATTAATTTTGAATCTGAAATAAATCTAGTGAAAATTTTTGTATTGAAAGTGATTTTTTTTTCTATGAAACTCATGTATATGCATTGAAAGAAATAACTCAAGTTTTCAAACTTTCAATTTTTTTACAATGCTAATCTTTTTTTACAATGCCAATCTTTTTTTCAATACCAATCTTTTTTTCAATGCCATCATTTTTTTCAGCTTCATTCAGGTGATACTGTTTGGACGCTTGTGTGTGCACGCGCATGAGGGGCGGGGCTTAAGCCCCCCCATATGTTTGCATAAACGATGCAGGAGGGAAACTCAGACTGTCCGAGGCGAGACGCGAGAAACAACAGGACATTTACATTGCTAATAATGTGGTTTGTGGAAGAAAAAAAGACAAAAGGTTTCTTCTCAGTTTCTTCTACTGACCAGTAGACTAGGAGTCTTTGTGATAAAGTTTTATGCCTGTGTAGCCTGTCTTTGTTGGAGGCTCTCCTCATTACAGACAGTGTGGTATGAAGGGATGTAAATACACACTATATAGGCTATACCATATTAAAGTGTAACTAAACCCCAAAACAACTTTTTTTTGCTTCTAAACTGTATACATGGGTCTTTACCAATGCAGTCTTTCAGTTTCTGGGGATTTTTTAACATTTTGGTGTAAACTTGTTTAATTCTACACTTTTTGGTCTAAAAACGTCTTAGTGCTGCCCTCTTAGGGTTGAACGGTGGCTACTGCATTTGAATTTTGTGATTGGTGGAGAGCGGTACATCTCTACGTCACAGGGATTGACTGTGTTATAGCAGCCATGGTCTCACAGACGCGCCCCGTGGGTTTGAGCCCCGTGGCGAGTTTGGAGTTGGATTGCGTTTTTCAGGTTACAATTATTATCACATTAGCACTTAGTTAGCATATCTAACATACAGTTTTGAACGTTAGCCTATGTTAGCATTACCACTCAGAGACCGGAGCCATCCTGTCTCTCCCTCTCTCTCCCTCAGCAGCAGCGCCAGCCTGGGCAGCTGACTCAGCGCCCCGAGCCAGCGGCTCTAATTGATATGGCTCGCGGCCGCTGGGCTCCATAAAGCCTCCCTCGACTCCTCTATCTCCGGTGACGACGGAGGAGATCCCCTGGTTCAGGGCACCGAGCCAGCGCCGGCCGAGCTCGGTGCTGCTGAGGAAGAGGGAGACAGGAGGAGTCCGGTCTCTGAGTGGTAATGCTAACATAGGCTAACGTTCAAAACAGATAAATGTTGATCAGATCGATCAGTCGCAAAACTGCCAACGTCGCTTTGGTCACTGTCCATGTTTCAGTGTCACATTAAGCGAGCTGTCATTCTCCTCCGGAACACACCCCCTTGTTCCCCCCTCCGCTTTTCCCCCCACACTTGGCCACACCCCTCCGTTCTTCCTGGCACCGCCCACTTTGTAGAGTTTTTCAAATGTTCTCTGGGGGCGGGGTTATGCTTTTTCATGGGGTCCAGTTACACTTTAAACAACACAATACATATTTACAATACATGTCAATAACGTTAACAAATCAATTAAGACTGGTGTAAGCAAAGCTAACACTGAAAACTCGTTTTTTTTTATTGGATTGCAAAACGTAATTGTGACACACACTCTAAACCAGAAGGTGGCGGTAATGCGCGCCAACTGCCATGGCAAACTGAGAAGAAACCGTTTATATCTTATTTTTTAATTATTGTTATTATTCCACAAACCACATTATGCTTTCTGTACACCTAGAGACTTTGAAACTATTTAGAAAAGATTCTTAAAGATTAGCTCACATCTAAAGACTTGGGTTAACAGTTTTTTAGTCTCAGACTAAAGATTTTATAAACACTGAATCTGGTTGGGACACTATTTAAGACTACACCTAGGCTATTTTAGCTTCCCGCAAAATTCCTCCCATTATGCTCAGCATTATACAGTTTATTTATGTGCGAATGTTGTAGCATTCTTTGCCAAGATTAATGTTATGTCAAATAAAGACTTGCATTCAAAGTGGGTACTGTATCATCAAGTAACTGGTTAACTCATATCTTTTGAATGCAAGGTGTTTATGCTGTACCACTTGCTCCATGCAGGTGCACAGATAGCGCTGGTTTGTGCCTGTACTCCAGAGGGCAAGGTTGGTATACACTTTTTAATTTATGGCCCATTACTCAGCCATGGAACACAAATATTGTATTTGTTGTGTATAGACACAGGCGCTGTTATTTATAAATATGACAACTATGTTTATAGCCTACTTTCCCGCAGGAACAAAAAAATAATCGAAATGTGGCAAGGTGCAAGACGATATCATAAACGGGACTCGAACCCACCATCATGGGCGATGTAATCCTACTCATTAACCATTGTGCCATAGCAGTAAAGCACAACTCCAAACAGCCAGGGTACACTGTAAGCGGACAGGACCCCTACACACATAGTTCAATAAACAGAGGGAACAGATTATGACTCCATGCGCATGGTTTAATAAACCGAGGGTACAGATTCTTACCCCTCAAAAATTATTTCTGCACCTGACCCCTGCCGGGATCTGTAGCTTTGTGCTTCCGCTTGTGTGAGAACAGCTTTATTGGTTGATTTACGTCACAACGACTACACTAGGACTTGCGATAATATCAAACATAGACTGTCATAAATCGGGTCCCCAACTGCAGATTATCACCTTCCACAAACCACATTAGAAGCAAGTAAAATGTTGATCCCACTCGGACAGTCGGATTTTCCCTCTTGCCTCGTTCATGCGAACATATGGGGGGCTGAAGCCCCACCCTTCATGCGCGTGCACACACAAACGTCAAAACAGTTTCACCTGAATGAAGCTTAAAAAAAGATGACACTGAAAAAAGGATTGGCATGGTAAAAAAAAGATTTGCATTGTAAAAAAAGATTGGCATTGTAAAAAAGGATTGGCATTGTAAAAAAAAAAATCACTTTCAATACAAAATTTTTCACTAGATTTATTTCCGATTCAAAATTAATATTTTCAGTTACAATAATATTTTGCCAATTTTTATTTTCAATGCCAATATTTATTTTCAGTTTCATTTCAAGGTGATACTGTTCTGATCCCATATTTAAACACTTAAATGTCAAAAGTGATAATAATATGAGTTAGCTTGTCTGGTATAACCTTATACCTCTGGTATAACCTTAGTATAACCTTATAAGTAGGTCAGATGCTCAATTACTTAAATATGAAAAACATTGTGTGATATCCGCATTTACCTTTTATGTTGGAACACTGGCACAATGCAGTAAAAATTCCTAATTTAGGATTAGCCCTTCGGTTTTTGCTTTTATGTCACACCTAAAGGTTTCATCAAACAAATGTTAATATTGGATAGAGATAACCTGAGGACATTGGCTGCGGAGGTAGGTTCTGTAACCGGTGGGTTTCCAGTTCGAACCACCGCTCCATCCATCTCAGTTGTTGTGTCCTTGGGCAAGACTTCATATGCCTTGCCTGCTGGTGGTGCTCAGAGGGCCCGGTGGTGCCAATTCTGTTAGTCTGCCCCGGGGCATCTTTAGCTACAATGTAGGTTACAATCACCAGCGTGTGAATGACGGAATGTCGTGTAGTGTAAAACGCTTTGGGGTCCTCTGGGCTAGATATAACGCTCTACAAGTGCAGGTCATTTACCATGAGTAAATGCAATACTTTGTTTTCAAATAATGATTCATTCAGGGGGGAAAAAAAACTATCTCTAGCCTTAGGTAAAAAAGTAATTGTCCCCTAGTTGTACCACTCTTATTTTGGCCCAATCTCCTTTGCTGGTTCATGGGAACGTTCACCACTGCTGGATAGTTTCTCCAGGTGTGGAATATGGCTCACTTTGGTTCGCTGACATCCCAACGTCTTAGACATGGTTAAATAACCCTTTTCCAGATTGATACATGGGTTCATTTAGCCAGCGTTTTTAAAAACTTTTTTTAGATGATTTGTTGTTTCTTCAGATTTTTGATGTCTGCAATCTAAAAAAAGAAGTTTAATCACAAGTAATTCCTGATTTAAAGGGGGGGAGGGTAAATAATAAATTTATCGCAAAGCGGCAGGTGGGTTTGGATAGCTGTTTCATTCCACAATGGTAATCGTTATTTTGATTCAATTCAGTTTTCAATTCAGTTTATTTATTTAGCGCCAATTCACAACCGATGTCATCTCAAGGCACTTAACAAGAAGTCATTTCAATTCAATTCATTTATACAAACATTCCAATCAGTTAAAAAGTTTCCTATTTAAGGAATCCCAGCAGATTGCGTCAGTCATTGGTGTGAGGTTGGGCAGACTTTCCAACTACAGCAATCCTTAAGCAATCCCTCATACTGAGCAAGCATGTAGCGACAGTGGAGAGGAAAAACTCCCCTTTAACAGGAAGAAACCTACAACAAAACCAGGCTCAGTAGGAGCGGCCATCTGCCACGACCGTCTGGGGGTTTGAGAAGACAGAGCAGAGACAGAAACTCTTCAAACAGCTCGTTACTGTTTAGATGCTCACAGACCTGATTAGCAACAATTTTCTCAAGGATTTTGGATAAGAAAGGAAGGTTAGATATAGGTCTGTAATTCACTAAGTCATCTTGATCAAGGGAAGGTTTCTTGAGTAAAGGTTTAATTACAACTATTTTAAATTCTTGTGGTACGTATCCGTTTACTAAGGATAGATTCATCATATCCAAAATGGGGCCAGGAACCAAATGGAACACTTCTTTAAATAATTTGGTTGGGATTGGGTCCAACATACAAGTTGAAGGTTTAGATGAGGCTAATATTTTTGATAATTCCGAAAGCTCGACTGAATCAAAACAACCTAAGCACAAATGAGGTTCTACAGTTCTATCCGATGCTGCCTCATTTACTGAGAAAGAAGTAATCGTGTTTGGGAGGATGCCAATGATTTTATTTTTAATTTATTTTGAGGATCTGGGACATTTTTTTTTACTTCGTGATTAGTTAGGCTAACATTTTGACATGACATAAAATTTTTGTACATTAAAAACTGCAGAGATTAATCCGCTTTTTGCTCACCTTGTTCTTTCGTATCTATACGTATGATCTCCCATGGCTGTAGCATATTGGTCACTAAGATCTATATTAGCTGTGGGAATAAACATAGGTGAAAGTCCATCCGACTGGCTGGATACGTTATTGGCAAACAGTTTGAATGCATAGCCTTTGAAATGTTATGGACCACCAAATTACATGACTGATTTGAAACAATATGCAGGTAATTTATAATAATTGCAAGTTAATTGCAATCAATGCATCTGACCCCAATATGAGAGGATCGAGTAAAACACATTCTGAGTCTCTAACTCTTACACAAGCTGTAGCGCAGTGAATTGTTCCAATATGTGAATTATTCTGGTAACCTTTTGAGATGTTTCAGCCACAGCATGTCTGTTTCCTCACTTAAAATAACACCCCTTAATGTCACATTTAGGCTTGTTCTAAACAAGCAGCAAAAACTGTCAGCTTAAATTTGTCGCAGGAGCTGAGTTACTTCTGACATGAGAATACTGTATTTCCCAGCAAGTATGTCTACATAAACAGATCCTTTCAGTCATGATTATGTGCTCTCTGCTGTCAGGCTGTTGCCTTCAACTGTTAGGAGGTCCACAATCAGAAGAACAAACACTGCCTGCGAAGGGTTGCAGTGTGCGTAAATGAAGAGGCTCAGTTATAAAGTGTCCTCTGTCTGTTTGCACAAAGACATTATATATACACCTGAGAGGTGAACCACAAGACTTTATCTACCAAAACACAACCCAGAAGGAGAGGTCAAAGGTCTACAGCACTGATGAAAACACTAGTAACAAAAAAGAAACCCATCAGAATTGCTCCCCAGCTCATGTGGCCATTACCTTTTGAGAAAGTGTGGAGATGATGTCTGAGAGCCAGGCGAAAATCAAGACAGCTTCATGTGGCTTCCCAACAGGCGCTTTGGTCCAGATCCTCGCCCCCTTACGGCTGTCTATCACTCTCTCTCTCTCCTGGGAGGTGATCTGTCTCTGACAGGCCTCTGCAGGTCTGCGCTGCATCACTCAAGATTTGGAGATAAATCCAACAGCTCCAGGGTTATCTGGGCATATTGTGACCGATTCCTCTGGCAGCTTTGGTGTTTTTGACTTCACTTGGGGAGCAGGCTGCTGCTATGAGAAGGAAAAAAAAACCTAGTACTGTCCCAACATGGATTATCACCGACCAACGTGCAAGGAATTCATTGAAATGTCACCATGTGGACATTTGAAGCTGGCCATGGGAATACTACAAAAATTCCCACCATACCAGGGTTTTTCATGAGATGCCAAAGAAAGTTTTGGCAAACCCTCCCCCACTTGTTGATGCTCACTGCCATTTTGCTGGCTGAAAGAGAGCTACAGTTATTCCTTACTTATAAACTTGTTTGTATGGAAATATTCTGAGTGCCGATAAACACCGTCGGACATTTAATGAAAGCTGAAGTAGTGCCTCCTATTACTCTCATTAAATGAAAGCCTTTTTTAAGCTGCAGTTGCGAGCAGCATTTCTGTTAAGCAGCCAGCTGTGGGGCTGACTACCTGAGCAGATAGCCCGACTAACCAACCAGCTAACATCAGCTTGTTATGCTTGTGTTGCTCTAAGAAGAGGAAAACAGCAAAAAGATTTAAATATTCTTAACAACAAGAATTAGGAAACTATTGCTTTATTTATCTGGTACTTATTCTGTATTTAGTTGTATTATTTTATAGCTATAGGAATAATTGTTGCTTTTATGTTTCAAATAAAAGTCTTCTGGTCATGTTACACATATGTGTTTAATTATTATTATTTTTTGCTTTAATAAATGGGGATGCACCGATGTGAAAATTAGGGCCGATATCGATACGCAATATCAACACTGAAGTTATGGTCATTAACAGATATGTAACAATATTATAGATATTTCCCTGCACTTTTGACACCGTTGTAAAGTAAGGATTTAAGAAAATATCAATATATCGTGGTATTTTATTTCACGAGATTGTATTGATATTCAAATGCAATGTATCGATTTTTGATTTTTTTAGAATTTGAATGGAACTTTTAATGAGGATAGTAATTTTTGAAGTAAAATTAAAAGTATGACTGGTAGTTGGTGGCCGTCTTCATCTTTCTCGTTCCAGTGGATCAACTAGATCTAGTAATAAAACTGGATGCGTTATTTATGAAACAGGTTGGAGTGTTTAGAATGCTGTGACAGTTTTTCTACAGTTACATTTGAATTTAAAATCACAATATAGTCTTACTCATAGTATCGCAATATACGTATCATCTCCCCTGTATCGTGATACATATCGTGTCACCAGACTTTTACCAATACACATCCGTAGTGTAAAGACAACCACACCACCTACATTAACCTCTCTGCTTCAGTTAAACAGCACATAATCCTGCACCACTGTCACATGACCAACCCTCTCCCCTCCCCCTCCAAGAGCATGAAAATAAACATCGGTTGTTAACATTGGCCCACTTTTCTTATCAGACCGATACGCTAAAAAATGACTAACATCGGCTGATTCCGACATTGATCCAGATATATCGTGCATTCCCAGTAATACCTGGATACTGCTGTATGTTATGATTACGTTAAAGAAATTCATACCGATCTAGGGCTGGACGATAATTCAATAACAATATCTATCGATCGATATACATGTAGTGTGAGAGTTGATATAAAGTTCAAATTTTTTTTTTAAACGCTTCCCTTCCTTTTTGATCATAGCCTATCAGGTAGCTTATTACTGCAGTCATTACTTAGTCATTTTGAACTTATACAGGACACACATTAACACTGAATGTGACAATAATGACCAAAATAAAAACACAGGAAATACTACGGTCAGCAACGTTGTGACTGTATTGAATTAGGGATTCAAGTCTCATTCACCGACTTTCTCCTCCTGACTCCACAAACGTGCTCACCTCCTTAGGCGTGGCAGGTGACAACACCTGTGCCGCTAACAACACCCCTGCCCCAAACAACACCCGTGCCCCCAACAACACCCGTGCCCCTAACAACACCCGTGCCCCCAACAACACCCGTGCCCCCAACAACACCCGTGCCCCCAACAACAACACCCGTGCCCCCAACAACACCCGTGCTCCCAACAACACCCGTGCCGCTAACAACACCCGTGCCGCTAACAACACCCGTGCCCCTAACAACACCCGTGCCCCTAACAACACCCGTGCCCCTAACAACACCCGTGCCCCCAACAACACCCGTGCCCCCAACAACACCCATGCTCCCAACAACACCCGTGCCGCTAACAACACCCGTGCCGCTAACAACACCTGCGCCTTTAAAGATCTCCACCCGGTCCCTCCACCACATCCCCAGAAGCAAAAACACAAGGGAGGGAAGACTTGCTGAGAACCACAAGTTTGGGCACAGTCTACACCCAGCCATCGGGGAGGAGTTTGTTAGCTTTAGCACCTGAGCTGAATCAGAGTCAGCTTTATTGGCCGGTTTTTGCAAAGCAAAAACCATGCAGATACAGTCATCTTGTAATTGACATGAAACATTAAAGACAGATTTTTCTTTTAAATGCCACGACCTTATTTTGTAGACTTGAAAAAGTGAGATTTTATGGCGACGATGATGTCACAGCTTAACACCTCCATGCCCTCAATGCTCTGTTAGATATCAGACTCTCTGCTCTAGCATCTACAAGTTCTAATGTCCCAACATAATGAGGTTTCCCACACCTGTTGATGGCTAAATCCATTTAAGTGTGGTAATAAACTGTCAACTGCACGCAGATGAGATGACTGCTATGGACAGTAACAACATGTGTTTAGGTATTAATAGAAGGGATGATATCGATATCTGATATTAATATAGCCGTTATGGCCGATTACTGACATTTACACTTTTGCTAATCTCACACGGCACGACGTCATATACATACATACCCAAAAAAATTAAAATAAAAAAATACAACAAAAACTTAAACGGACAACTTGGATGCATTTTTCTTTTCTCATTATTTTAATGCATTGCGGAAGGATTGGATCGGAGACTCTGTATTGGCAGATACTCAAAATCAAATGACTTGGACTCACACTTGGGTGCAAAAAGATGTGATTGGGACAACTCAACTTATTAATATCAGCACATTTTTACTTATCGGACTGATAGTTTAAAAAAAATGATTAACATGGGCCGATAACAATGTTAATGCCAATATATCCTGCATCGCTAATTAAAAGCCATAGCTTTCTCACACCCTGGACTGACTGTTGTCAATAAATGATCATTGAAACCCCCTGCATATTGAAGGTGAACATTCATATCTACATAAGTGAAATACAACACCACAGTTAAGTTCAACTCATGAGAAACCTGGTGTGTGTGCCTTCCTCTACATTGGTCCCTTTGCTGAGTACTGCTTGGGATTTAATCAGTTTAATATGCATTTAAAAAAAATACTTAGATAGGTAAATTTGATTTCCATAAAAGAGGACACTTGGTCCAATCCTTAAACACTTGAATCAGATTCAGTTTACTTAAAAAAGACTTGATTTTAACAGATTTAAAGTGTTCCTGCTCTATGTGGTTAAAAAGAAAATTTACTTCAGCTTAGCTTTTACAAGTCAACAGAAATTACTTTAAAATATCTGGAAATAAATAAATGAAGGAATCAACTGTATTGGACAATTAACCTGCAACAGTAATAGCTCACTTTTGAAGTCATATAGGACAGAAATTACACAAAAGTATTATCTTCTATTCAAAGTGATAACACAGAAATAAAAAGCAGCATTCTCACAAAGACAATCAAGACAACGTGTATGCTCCAGCCTTTAGGTTTTGCTGTCATTTTAATAGATGAACTCTCAGTTTTCTCTCATCATTTTTGCATCAGTGTGACCAACAGGATGATTGGCTCCTGTCAGACAGAGAAATAAATATGGCAGCTATGAGCACACTGCACTCCGCCACACTTTAGTCGCGCCCAGGACGGTATGAAGGAAATTTCCTATGAGGCAACACCATAAAGCTGCACTTTAACTGACGTCTTGTAAACAAAAGATCCCCTACGGTGCACGGGGGGATGGGGGGGGCAAATGAAAAGTAGGCGTGTCCGTGAAATAAGAGGATGTTGCCGCTAACGTCATACATAATACAAAACAACATAGACGCTCCTTCCCCAACTTAAGTGCTAAATGTTTGCTGTAGTTTGTAAATTCTGCGCCTATGTGGCTGAAACACTAGCTGCAGACATACCGTTTCCGCCGGTCCGTCCCCTAAAAATGTCCGGGCAGCAGGTCTGACTTTTATGTTCTTCTCATTTCATTATTATTTTTTTTTTATTATAATTGATTTTCAACACTTTTGAATCTCTATGGATTTGGCACGTTTTACATCGCAATCAATCGATTTAATAGCGAATCGGCGCACCGCGACTCTATGTGCAGAGAAGTAGTTGCTCAGATTCTTGCCACCTTTCACTTGTTGGTGCAGGAGTCAGATTTCTTGGTGCATTCGTTTCGACATCCCCTGCCCTCTTGGACGGCTGCTTGGAAGACCTCTGCAGCAGTTTGTGGCGCAGTCCAGGAGCCCACAGAGCTAAAACATCACTACAACACCGGCATATAGGATCAATAGTGTAACAAAATGCATTTACTGGAAATACAGAAGAGGCACAAGCTGAAACCTATCTCAGCTTGCTTTAACTACGATGAATCTTGATTAGTAATATTACTGACTGGGAGTAAAATACTCTCACTTTACATTCACTCCTCTAAAATGATTAGTTTGAACACTTTACTTACAGAACTGGGTTGTTTACCGCTTATTTAAGCATTGTGCCTCATTCTACACATTCATTGCACCAGGTCCAAGTCTATGAGGACCTCAACACAGAGCCGGCCCAAGAAATACATGGACTAAGCAGTTGTTTTAGAACCCCCAGACGAGCAAAGTTTTAACCTGGCACAAAGAAAATGCAACTCAAAACTTTAATTTGGAGTTACATTAGCAGAAAAAAAGTTGGCTTTTAAATTTGCATCAAATGTGAGCATATTTACAACAATTAAAAACCCTTCGAAAGACAGAACTGACAGGGTGTAGTGGGGCCCAGTGGGTAAAATATGTTGGTCAGTACTTAATGCAGCTGTCCCAGGTCATTTACCCTACTGTCTTCTACTTCTCTCTTTGCTCTCTTTCCTGTCAAATAAAGGCCACCGCCACTTATATTAGCACCAAGCAGTCAGCACAGCTAGCGCTACTAAAACAGCAGTCTTCAAGTGTACTCCCCAAACAATGTAGAGCCTGTAATTGAGAGCTCAAAAAGAACAAAACAGATTCTTCATGTAACGTCCGGTACACGATTTAGCCTTCTTGTTTTCCGCTGAAAATCTTGCTTTCTCACAGTCTGAATGAACCGCAGACAGTTTCCTATTAAATCGCTTTGTCTGACTTCATTTTAGACAGCTCACTGACACTAAAAATGAGTAACTTTAAAACTCTCGTTCACTGAGAAACTGAGTAATACTTGTTCTTTTTGAAATATGATTGGTCATTCCGCATGCTGCACATAAACATTTTCTCCGACCCCCATTGCCTGCATTAGACACAGAAAGGAAACAGACAGCAAAAACGACCGAGTCAGAAAAGCCAGTCGTTTCTACGTCACTGACAAAAATTGTATTCATGGCCTCGCCCACCATAGCTTCCAACCGCCCAGGAAGGCTGGATTTATCTTGTGGCCAGGAGAGAACAGAGCATGTCTCTGCTAATAGAAGCTAACCATTAGCAACTCCGCTAGCAGAAGCTAACCATTAGCAACTCCGCTAGCAGAGGCAAAGAGTTAGCAACTGGGTTAGTAGAAGATAACCGTTAACAACTCAGCTAGTAGAAGATAACCGTTAGCAACTGGGCTAGTAGAAGATAACCGTTAGCAACTCGGCTAGTGGAAGATAACCGTTAGCAACTCGGCTAGTGGAAGATAACCGTTAGCAACTCGGCTAGTGGAAGATAACCGTTAGCAACTCGGCTAGTGGAAGATAACCGTTAGCAACTCGGCTAGTGGAAGATAACCGTTAGCAACTCGGCTAGTGGAAGATAACCGTTAGCAACTCGGCTAGTGGAAGATAACCGTTAGCAACTCGGCTAGTGGAAGATAACCGTTAACAACTCGGCTAGTGGAAGATAACCGTTAGCAACTCGGCTAGTGGAAGATAACCGTTAACAACTCGGCTAGTGGAAGATAACCGTTAGCAACTCGGCTAGTAGAAGATAACCGTTAGCAACTCGGCTAGTGGAAGATAACCGTTAGCAACTCGGCTAGTGGAAGATAACCGTTAGCAACTCGGCTAGTGGAAGATAACCGTTAACAACTCGGCTAGTAGAAGATAACCGTTAGCAACTGTGCTAGTAGAAGATAACCGTTAGCAATTCGGCTAGTAGAGGATAACCGTTAGCAACTCGGCAAGTAGAAGATAACCGTTAGCACTCAGCTAGTAGAAGATAACCGTTAGCAACTCGGCTAGTAGAAGATAACCGTTAGCAACTCGGCTAGTAAAGGCTAACCATGAGCAACTACACAAGATGGGAGAACACGGTCGACTGTAATTTATAACTAGCTGTTATAACTTGTGTTATTTGTGGAGATAGCAAATCAGATTTGCATTTTATACCTAAGAAAGAAAAGCCGAGGAAGAAACAGTTGGAATTTGACTTTGGAACACCACCAGCGAAGTAAGTTACGTTAGGTATTTGGTCAAAGGCAGCATAACAGTCATGTTGCTGTTAGCCAATTAGAGGCAAGATGCATGAATCGTTAATTAGACTCGTAATGCTGACGTTGACCCCCCTTTGTGAGACACTGATAGTCTCACAAAGAGGATGCCCATCATTACAAATTCTCTGTTGCTTGCAGTTCTTTACATGTATATTTTGTAAATGTTTCTAAATGTTCCTGCTCAGTCGCACATTTCGTGAGCCTAAATATGCTATTTTGAAAAACTTCACAGTATTTTACTGTTGTAATTTTTCCCTTAGTGTACAGTTATTCCTAATTCAGTTTTTTTCATATTTTAAGTTGTTAATCTTTGTGTGAATCTCACACTATTCTGCTTGAATTTCCCAATTCTATGTATCGCATAATGACCTAAATTGCTCACATTTCTCAATACATATGCACACACCTATGTATTAAATACACCCACACTAATTTAAATAAAGCTAATACATTAGCATTTTCACTTAAATAAACATGTTTGAAAACATTTCTTGTTATTGTGTGTTCATTGTTGGCATTTCTATCAGTTGATAGAGATGAATAAGTAATGAGACGCCCTACAGTTGGTTTTAGAGATTGTAGAAGACATTTTGAGTTGGTGCTGCAACTTCTTTGTCTGCGCTACAAATCCAGGAACCGCTGTAGCACCAGTTCAATAAGCTAACAAAAGTTCATGTAGAATTTTTTTCTCTTTTGTTTTTTTGCATGTTATAGTTGTGTTATGCTACACATGCCCAGCCAATCACAACGCAGGAAATTCTCAGAATTCTGAGGGTGGGATGAAACGCAGTGAAGTCCCAAACAAAACAACTAAAATGGTCTCCCCATTGTCAGCTGCAAGCTAGATTTTTTTATCTGGTGTCGGCGCGCGCTTCATTTTGATTGCCGCCCTGGGCAACTGCCCATACCAGAAACCAGGTATAATATTCTACATAGCAACCATTTTAAAACTAATAATAACCTTCACAAATCTTCATGCTTCAGTCTTTTTATGAAATCATAAATAATTATAATAGATAGTAATAAAGCTAAAATAGTCTAATCAATATGCAAGTATATTTTTGCGATAGTGGGAAGATTTAGTAAATATATCAATATTTTAAATTAAGTTTGTCATAGTACAATAATTTCATACTGGCGTATAGGCCATCTGACATTTTATTTATGAACTATTTATTTAGGAAATAATGGAAACAGGAATGAAATTGTGCTTATGGAAGCACACACTTTTGAACGGGTTTTGCATTGACGCTAGGGCGTAGAATTGGGTAGGGACACGCCCCTACCAATATTCAGCCGCTACTGTGTCGTCACTATTAATACAACCGCTACCCGTACTGTTTAGTCAATGATTATGGCACACAAAGGGTTAAATGTCACCGGTCTCTGCTAGAAATCCCGCCTCTAACTCAAATATCGCTTCCTGATTGGCTGCCGGGTTCTCGCTAACTTACATGTGATTGGGCTGTCCCCGCTGTCATTCCATCTGCTCAAATCCCAGAGCGGTAAAGCTTGTCAAACACATATACAGTCAATGTTCGAACATCTCTGACTGTTAACGTCTCAAGCTACAACTGCTAGTTGAGCCGGATGAGAGGCATCTGCGAGTGTAAGTTTTGAACACGTTTGGCATTTGTTCTGCCCGTGTCACGTCGGCTAGATGTGTTTTACTGCTGTCATTTACATTTTGTGTTTGTGTCTGTTTGCGTGCGTGCGTCTGTGTGTGTGTGTGTGTGTGTGTGTGTGTGAGCTGTAGGATTTGAAGGATGTCAAAGAAAAGAAAACTGGATATAAGAGACTTCTTTAGGAGTCAAAGTGTAAGTTACTCAAAATTTGAATTAAATTAAAATATTAAAATAGAATATGCCAAAGAGATACACTCTTTAAAAGTTATTTTCTATTCTTATTCTTATTTTCATGTATTCGTGTAGAAAAGAGCAACTGTTTAAAAACACATAAATAAAATGTATGGTGTAAATACAATAAAACCTCACATTCTATCTTGAGGATCATGTGATTTTATGTATCCATATTTTTGGGGGAACAAATTACACATAATAATAGTGTGAAAGGAAAGGCCTTTTTTGCTCAGGCAATAACTTTACCATCAAACTCTGATCATTCTATCCCTAATTTGTTCGTCATGCATCAACATATGCGCCTCACCAGCGAGACCAGAGGAGGTAGAGGAAGAGAGGCAGGAGTAGATGAAGGGAGAGACGCTGGAGGAGGTAGAGAAGGAGAGCCTGGAGTAGATGAAATGATAGAGGCTGGAGGAGGTAGAGGAGGAGGAGAAGCTGAAAAAGAGGCTGGAAATTCACAGGTGAGGTTAAATAATGCTGGATGTGTTAGTGATGAGATTCAGCACTGTGACAGATCAAATCAAATGTATTTATAAAGCGCTTTTCATGCAAACAGCAACACACAGTGCTTTACATGACAAAAACTGTTTAAATATTAGAATAAAACAAGCCTTCACACACATGACATAACATAGCGGTTAAAAAATGTTAGTATGATGATGATCTGAATAACAATGATTCACCCATGTGGCTTTAAAACCAGAGCCTTATATCTAAGAGGCCTCATCATGTTTTACTAGAGTGTATGTGTTTACAGTAGTTGCTATACAGTTGTCAAATTTATATTGTGGATGATTCCTAAGGAATCGGATCTACCTGGAGAGAGCAGCACATCTGCATAATTATGATTGCTAATGCGAAAAACTTCAACTTTCAAGAGTGCTGCCTTGGAGCACTTTTGTGTCCCCACCAATCTCAAAATCAAACCTACTCCCTTGCATTGACGGGTAAAACAAAACAATCCACAAAAACACAATCTTCAGTCAAAGAAGGCATACGCTTTGTTTAGCGCTAGCATAAACAACAAACATGCTCCAACAACAACGCCTTTTACTGTAAAGGGGTCGTCTTTTTTTTTAAGGTAGCAACTGTGCTAACAAACATTCAAAGTTGAGGCAGTCAACTTGATGCTAGCTGGGAACAGGGTGTATTCAAAGGCAACCACTGGCGCTTAGTGTTTACATGCAGGCAGGTTGGTAGTCTGGAGGTCACCGTTATGGCTCCACATTGTGTTAAGTTATATGAGTAAAAACAGAACCCCGGTGTTTGTTAGCGGTCTGAGCTGGTGCTAAAGTATGCGTAGCGCAGCCATAAACATGGAACTGTGGAGTGCTTCTCAGCAGTCACTCGGTCTGGCTGGCTGCCTTCTCGCCTTTAGGCCAGACCTGTCCTGCCTGCTGAGCCGCTCTGCCTAAACGCTACCACCACAGCTCGGCCCGGCCCGCCCCTCTTCCTACCCCCACGGCTGACAATACCACGGAGAAAACGGGTAGGAAAAAAAAAAAAAACACCAAACGCAGAGCTCACCCCTCTCCGGGTAATTCCAGCAGTGTCGACCTGCAAGCCGCCGCCTGCTACTGCCTCCCTCGGACGCAAAGCTGGACGGGGTTTTTTTTTTTTTAAGGCAGGAGATCCTGGTGCTCTTTAATCCACGTTTCCCCCCTCCGGACTCGCTCCCCGTTAGCTTCTCAGTTTAGCAGGCCGGGGTCACCACAGCGAACATGTTCGGGTCCTACGTAGTCTAATCTCAGTGCTTCCGCGACACAGGCACTTTCTGCCATTTCATACCGACGTCGTCGAAACCTCCCGATGTTTCCTCGGCTGCACAATGAGAGCCGGGGGGGCGTTCAAGAGCGCCCGGAAGAAACTGTTTTGCAACGTTTCGAAATGACGTCGAGCACTACGTGTTATTTACCCTTAGTGCGCACACTTATTTAGTCATTAACCCTCATAGAGCTGTAATTATTAAAGGCCGCCCGGTGATTTTTGTGTTTTTCTTTCAATAAATGTGTTTTTTAAATAAAAAGTCCTACTTGCACATACATTTTACCCTTTTTTTCAGGAGAAGTTGACATATTTGCAAAAATACATACAATTCCTATTAAAGTTACTTTTGAGAACATCTTTAAAAAGTTGATTTTTACAAATATATTCAAAAATTGAAACAAATGTATAGATTCATTACACACGGGGTGATAGTTCTGTTTACTTTGATGATTGTGGGTTCCAGTTAATGAAAATTCAGAATTCCACTTATCAGAAAATGTGATTATTACATAATAGCAATAAAAACAGGTTTTTATTTCAGTAATATTCTGTATGACACACAATCATGGGACGAGGACTACTGACCTTACAGTTCTCCGGTCAGTGACACCTTCAAAAAGAAGGGTAAGCCACAAAAGGGGATTGCTAAGGATGCTTGCTGTTCACAGAGTTCTGTTTCCGAACATATCAATTATTAATGGGCGAAACAAACGGTATAAGGTAGAAATTATATGAATTTGCCCAACAATAGAGATTTTGACTGGGCTGTGAATATTCGAAATATACTCGTTTAGGTTCAAGGTCCCGCCTTTCTCGCCTCTGATTGGCTAGCCTGATTGATTTATTGTTAATTACATTTGGGGACCATTAGGTTACCTAACCCTAATCTGATCTACTTATTAATAACAACATCAAATATGTGCAGCTTTATTCTTGTGCAATATGAAATGATTTAAATAAATAATCAGGAAAGCAGAAAGACATGTTTCTCTTTTTACATGTTGCACTTCAGTTTAAACAATTTCGAACTTTGTCTTTTCTTAACATTTAGCTTTTATTTTCATTTAAAATATCTTCATCTTTACTTATATTGTCAGAATTTTTATATTTTATTTTTCAGAAAAAGATTTGAATATTTTCTAAATGCATCTTGCACAATGAACGTTCTTCAAATGGCATTCTATTCTTTTTTGAAGTTGTTGTTCTGCTGCAATGTATCTGGTATTTGACAATGTTCAAAAACATAAATTTTAACATATACATTGTTACTGCACATTTGCAAGATGATTTCAAAGATTTGTGCTGAAACCATACTGAAAATCGTTGTTGTGAAGTCTAAACAGTTACAGGCTAAAATATGAACCTACAATCAGTTAAATATTTTAATAAGGGGTAGTCAATGTTCTACATTTTGGGGGGGGGAAAGACATTCATCTAATAGCTTTTTTCAAGATTTTCTGGCACTTGTGGTCGTTATTTATCAGTAGCTCGACATAACAAAAAGAGAAAGACAGTAAGTGGCCCAGGGTCAGGAATCGAACCAGGGACAGATGCATCAATGACTATAATATCTACATAGAGGGGCAAAAAAGTATCTGACAGCCACTGATTGTGCAAGTTGTCCTACTTTGTATTGAGAGAGGTCTGTAATTTTCATTATAGGCACACTGTAGGTAAACTGTGAGAGACAGAATGTAAAATAATTTAAAACATCCAGGAAATCACATTGTAGGACTTTTAAAGAATTTATCTGTATAATTGTGCAGAAAATAAGTATTTAGCAGTGTGCATTACAGAAATGTGATGGAATTATGAGGAAAAAGCCAACCAATTTCTCAATTTCACCTAAAACTGCCGCAGCTGTGACTCAGTGGTAGAATTATCGGCCTGCGACCCAGAAATCGTGGGTTCAATTCCTGCTTCCGCCTACTACATGCCATTGTGTCCTTGGGCAAGACACTTCTACTGGTGTTGACCAGAGGGGCTGATGGCCTCGCCTCGCCTTGCCTTGCCTCTGTCAGTCTACAATCTTAGCTTGCTTCCACCAGTGTGTGAGAGTGAATGAATAATGGAGTTGTAAAGCGTCTTGAGAGTCTTGAAAAGCGCTATATAAAGGCAATCCATTAATATTATTATGAAATCAATGGTTACTACTTTACATGTCAAAATTGGTTTTGGAAGAGATAAATTAAGACGTCAAAAGAAAATAGAGAAACTAAAGGACCTCTTTACAATATGTACAGTTAAATAAAATGTAATTAAGACGGTATTTTCTGAGAATGTGGTTCAGGAACATCTGGAAGTGACAACAAGAAAAGTTCTTTCAAAAGTGTGGTCAAGGAGTTCTATTACATCCTATAAGAGAAATTTAGGCAAATGTTGGTGTGTGTGTGTGTGTGGGGGGGGGGGGTTATGTGGGGCTTTGTTGTGGGTAAGCAAAGTGCACAATAAAATTAAAACTGTGTTATTATCAAAAGCATTGCATTATATGTTATTATATGTTGTGTAATTATGCTGGAAAAGAATTCAAATGAATCAGTAAAAAAAAACATGTTGCTGACATTCATCCTGGCATTGATCTTGCTCATTGCCGGAGATAGGTCCCAGGCCCTCTGCAGCTCTACAAGGTTTAAATGGGTGTAAAAAAAATGGATCGAGCAATTTACTCTCATAATGATTGTATATATACTACTAAACAGGAAGTGCTTGTGTTTCCCTTTGTGTGGTTTAAGTTAATAAGGTCATGTAAGACGATGGTCAACTGACTTTCCACAACAGATATATGGGCCCCAGCTTTTACCCGGTGACCTGAAATGTGAGCAGGTTTACATAACATCAGCAAAAGCAACAAAATGAAAAGGGTATCATTCCCTTGTTACTTTACTTTCATTATGTGTTGGTCATATTCTATGTCTATTCTAACCTGAAGCATGCGCAGTTTTGCAGTTTGAGATGACATTTTTCATCACCGTCTCTTGTAGAAAAACTATAAACCTCTGTGATTTATTTAGAGGGGCAGAAATGCCAAACAATCATGCCTGTGTTTAGAGATTCTGTCAGAAAGCGGGGCAATTAACTTATCAGTTGTAGTTAAAACACAAGATTAACACAGTCCTCCCTACAGTGGATTGGCCCTTTGCTGCCCCATCTGTCTTCGGCTTGCCCTGCAAATCCAATTAAGTTCTTGCAGTAAGTTCCCCTCGGCTAAAAATAGTCCAAAACTCCAGAAAAGGCAGCACATGGCGTCATTAGACGTGAGTCCAGAGGAAATGATGTTATGGAGGTGATTAGTTCTTCCCCTGGGGAACAAGATTGTGACCATCGCGCTGATATGAATGCATATCGAGTTATGAGCTCTCATGACAGACGGGAGCGCTGGGACGAGGGAGAGGTGGGCGAAATGGCAGCGGGGGGTGTACAAGAGGAGGAAGGATTAGAGTTCAGAGTGGCGGATGTTTGGAGGAACTTAGAGACAATCTTCCCAGGTACCTGATGAAATAAGGTAAGCTGCAGAACTTGTACAAACCTTGTCAAATGGATTTTAAGAAGGACTTTCCTCAATACAGCATATGTGGGCAGAAAGATGTGCTTTAAACTGAGTGATGGCTGTTTAACGTGACTACAGAGAGCTGTGAATATATTTATTTATATATATATATATACATATATATATATATGTATGTATATGCATTATCAGCCAGGTTCATTGGCTTTATCTTTATGGCAGTCTGTGTAACAAGTCAGTTATACAGGAGCTACTGAGCCAGGCATCAAATGTTTTTGCTCAGATTCCTTCACAGGGTGAAACCAATTATTTCTCGCACAAAAGCTACAAATATATATATATATATTTTATTTTTTTACTGGATCACCACAAGACAAAAATGTGAGGTGTTTCATAGAACAAGAAACTCACCTGAAAATGTAATTCATGCTATCACCTTAAAAGGTGATATAGAGCGTTTTCAGAGGGTGGCATTCATTTATCCTCAAAGAATTTCCAAGGCTCTTTGGTATCCTTGTTTGAGTACTAATGTCATTATCTAGTCATATAAAACAATGTCACTAGTTCATGTTAGATCCATTAGCATTTGGCTCCTGCCTATCTACCACTCCCACCAGATGTGCTTGGATGTATCCCATACGTATTAAAAAGAGATCAGCTGAAACTGATGTTAAGCTTCACTCATGCAAGAGCTGTTTCCTTTGTTAAACACATTTATCCACCAGATCTGGAATCTCTTGTTAGGGTTCTGTCACTGTTCATGCTACCTTGTCTGATAAGGTCAACACCTGAAAACCAAGCCAAAAGAAGGTACAGAATTTTTTCTTCCCACAGATCATTTTATTATATCATGGTATCATCTGCATATTGTTAGATTTATGGCTCAAAGAAGTCCCCCCACCAAATTCCAGTTATAATATGCTATTTTCAACTATGGTGCTGCTTGTGATGTGACTTCACAATATAAGATATTTTGGTTTATCTTATTTGAATTATAGTGGCCATAACCTGATTAACAGAACTCAAGTTACTTGGCCAGCTGTCAAACTGCCAAAGTCGGAGAATTAAATGGACGTGAAGCAGTGTTCTGTCGATTGGCAGCAATTCAGCAGGCAGCAGCTAAGACAGTACATCCAGTTAAAGCACAATAAAGTAAGTTAAAGACTTTAAAACAACAAAACAACTTTGGTTAATATTATCCTTTCCTCTGCTAAGAAATAGACTAAGATGCCTCATTAATTAATAAATTTTTTTGTTATTGTTCAACTTTTCCATGGTGGAAACGACCAATAGCAACAAACTTTCTCCATATGTTCATGTTTAACGCTCTTGACTTATTAATTTCACTTTTATTTGACCTGCATTAGAGGTTAGTTGTGTGTGGACTGCCGCAAATGATCCAGGCACCAGGACCTTGAACTACAGACCCGTGGCTTTCACAGTCATGTCGTCACTAAATCAATCACACATCTGGTTAACCTAGAGCACTTGATCTTGGAGGTCTTTAGAATATTTAACAAGCACACTGAACTATCTGTTTCCTTATGGAGTTCCTTTTCTGGCTGCGTTGACAAGGGAACCTCCTTTTCTGTAAGTCTGTAATGGCCTTAAACAGCTCACAGCCAAGTCCAAAAAGGGTAAGCCTCATGGCGAGCTTTGTCAGGTTTAGAATATGCATTGATACACAAGAACCACATCAAATAGTTTAGTAATACCAAAACAGGGTAATGTAAATACCTCATTCAAAAGATTTCCAATGTCAAAGGTTCAAAAGTGTCTTCATCTCAAGTATTCCATTGTGTTCTTCCTTTAATAAATCCTCTATGTACATTGTGCATGTCTGTTATTTTTAGGAAGTGCACTGAAAAAAACGTTACCTAAAATGTGATGATCAAAATGACTGATTAGGTCATCGTGATGTTAGTTTTGTATAATTCTTGTAATTCATTTTATTTGTATATGACAAATAATTAAAAATCTTGGTAAGGTGATAATGTGTCTTGGTAAGGTACTGGTCAACCCACTACAGCACTGATTCTGCAAGTTACTTGAAATAAACAGGAAGGCTGGAATACTATTATCTTAAAAGATTTTCCATCATTTAGTGTTTTCATCCACAATTTTAAAAGTGGACAGAGGTGTTGCCTTACAGGAAGAAGGTCCATGGGGTTTTTTCACCAGGAAAACCTAAAATCATGTTTGATAGATTAACTGACCAATTCTCAAGTGTCTGATTTTGCATGGTTGACTTCCCTTGCTTCTCTGGGTTATTTTGTGATGAAATGGCTATCAGCACAAGATATACCCCACATCTTGTTCACTGGCCAATAGAAATAGACACACGTTACTAAGCTGGGGCAAATACAGAAGTTTCATGGATGTTTAGACAGAGAGAGTAGTCTATTATTCCTGAACAAAACAAAAAACTTCCAGGGGCCTCAATCTGGGCTGAGACCTATTGCCCTAAAGGCAATGGCAAATGATTAGAATTCATTTTTACACTCTTTAAAGCTTTCAGAAAGGTTTCATGGCAGAAAAAAGCTGATCACTACTAAGAGCTAAGTGTCAAAGCACAGTCTTGTTTTCGCAATTTATAATGCATAAAATGTTAATAAACCAGTGTGTCGGCATCCTTCTCATAAGTTATTTGACTAAATTGAGAAAATATTGAATGATAAATGCATGGAAAGTGCCCAGTATTATTAGAATCACTTGAATATTTGTGATTTTCAAATATGTCTGCACAAAGTCTGCTACAGTCATACAGAAAGACTGAGTGCTGTTTTTTCCTTTAACCTTTGAATCCTCCACCGCTGCTTAAGATAGTTTTTACCATAACGAAGGGGCACCCAGGCCTGTTCTTGAGGATTTCCGATTGCAGCATCAGTGAAGAGGTCTCCTTGCTTTCACACTAGCTGAAGACCACACTATGATGAAGAAAACAGCTGAAACATGGATGATATTTGCAGGGTCTTGGTGAAACCAGCAGTGTGTTCAAAAAACACTACGTGGAGTAGCGTGGAAGAATTTCTCCCGGGTTTTCTGTATGCACAAAACGGGCTTTTCAGGGTCATGTTGCAAGGTCATTTGTTAAGGTGCTATCGGCCTAAGAGGGTCTTGGTGGAGTGTGAAGCAGTATGGTGAAAATGTATCCATGACATGATTCCAGACACACCAGCTTGGGTTTAAAAATGAGAATCTGCAAGGCAACACTTCTTAATGGGAGTAGGGCCTTTCTCATGGGATGTGAACTTCTAAAAATTTTCTGCATCTTGATACAATGCGAGAGAGTCATGCCAAGTCTTGGCAAAGGGCATTGTCTTAACCAGAGCATATGTAGATGGATTATTGTACATGGAAAAAATATTTGGCTAATGATACTGGTGCAGCAATGTCAAGATTGCTTTCAAACTGAAGTAGGTTTTCCAATTCTGCTAAGATCCGGCATCAGTGAAAAAGATTATCTAGATTTTAACAGTATAGGCGGATCTTTATCCAGTGTAAAGGTACCAATATCCAGTGTAATACCAAAAGGGTGTTTGAAAAATTGTTAAATCTATTTCCTCTTCAGAGCTATCTAATGCAACTTAACAAATATCAAGAATCTCTGAACCGAGCTGGCTAAAGAAGAGAGTCAGAGAATGATGGGCAGACAGATGAAGAGACACAATGTTTTCATTCACCTTAACATGTTGTTTAGCTCATCATCCAAGCTTTAAAGTTTCAGTTAACTTGATTTATTTTTGCCTTTTGGCACCAGTGGTAGAGCCAAGCCAGCAATGCGAGATTACTTCTTTCGCATGATTACAGTTTGAGTCTGAGGTTTTAGGCAAGCTAAACCATGAGAAATTCAGAGATTAGTACCAGGAGAGAACCAGAGGCCTGAGGGTGTTCTTCCGACTAGGCCATTTGTGTGTACTGAGATTTCGGGCAGAGTCAGAGAAGGGGGTGTGGGAAATTCACCAGACGAGGGTAAGGTGGCGGTGGGCTCTGAAAGATAAAGCTCTTCTTTTCTGTTTATTCTGTTAGGGGGCTGTACCAACTGACCAAAGCTAGCTCATCTTTCAGATTTATTTTCCTTTTCAAGCCTTAGGCCAGGTACTCAGAATTCCTTACTATGCTCAAAAAAATTGAGCTCACCTTTCTGCAAACCCTTCTGAGGGAAAATATTGACGGATACGTTTGAAATAGTTAGATCCCAATCAGCAGTTAATACTCTGAATGGTCTTTGTCAGTTTCCTTTCCTTTAAGTCAGTGGTATCCAAACACTTTGCGATGTAGGCCCAAATTCCAAGGTTGAATCTACTTAGGGGCCCTATTGTTTTTAAACCTTCAATCAAAAAATAATTTAGAAGAACATTCTTCTCATTTTGCCTGCTCAGCAAAAAAATGCAATATTTTAGTGAAACAAAGTAGTCTGATTTTCTTTTTTTTCCAAAATAAAACAAGTGTAGAGTTTCCAAACTTTCTGGGTACATTTTCTTTGTTTTGTTGGTCTAGAAAATCTTCTTGTGTATTACTAGCAACAAAACGAGGACTTTCTTCAAAAACCTCTTGCTCCAAATTTAATGAATACTGTAGGTGTGCCCTAGTCTGTTTTTGAGTAAAAGGTCATTCGATGATTACGGCCATATTAACTTTGAATCTAAAATTAAAGCTAAAGAACATGGCCAATAAAAGAGAACTACTTTGTGCCAACACTTTCTATTAAAGAAAAATGTAATTTGTTCTTGAAAACCTCCACCTAAAAATTGACAAAAATGCCCGCTGGAGGGCCAAATCGGCACCATTCTTGAACAGCAGTCAAGGTCCACGCAAAATTGTTCCTGGGACCAAAAATGGCCTCCAGGGTGAACTTTGGACTCCCCCTCTTTAAATAGTTAGACTTCATGTTTGTTTTAGCGTGTGGTGGCCAGCTGTGGCCCCCGCGGTGGCCCCTCGTCGGCCGATCCCTGGTCGGGTCCCTGCTGGGGGGTGGGGCGCCCCTTGGCCCTGACTCTCCGGGACCATGGACGGGCCTGCCCTGGCGTAGCCGGTTGCCGGCGGGGCCCGTGGGCTTGTCCCTGTGGCCCCCCCGGGCCCCTGTATCGGAGCCGCTGGATGTGTCCTTGGGGTTCTCCTCTGCTCTTCTCTTGGGGGATGCAGTTGGCCCTTCTCTGGTCCGCCTGGGGCTCAGGGGGGTCCTTTGGACGTCTTGGCTCCGATCTCCTTCATGTGTGCATCGATTCCTGGGGATTGATGCCTGCTCACACCAGCTATCGAACACTCTTATGGAGAAACCTTATATGCACCAGCATGCTAACACACACACATAGATGTGGGGTCTCTGGTGTTTACAGATATATTCTTGGGCTGAGGTTATCATTACTAGATCTTGATTAATCGATACCATGAGTCTTTCTGGGACATTGTTGTTGTATTTTTATATCCATTTTTATGTGATGTGGTTGTGTAGTTCTTAGTTTACAATGTTTGGTTTGTTTTGTCGATGTTCCTGTTTCTGTTTTTTTGTTTTTTTTTTCCTCTCTCTGCCGTCCTGTAGGTATGGAGGCAGACTTCGATGTTTTCTAGTGTTTTCTTTGTTCCCCTTCCTCTGTTGTATATTCAACTCTCTCTCTCTCCTGACTTTTTGTTTCCTACCTCTCTTCTTCATCTTCTTTCTTTCTTCCCCTTAATCTTCCGTCTCCGTGTCCATAACATCAGAAAATAAAACCCCTAGCAATTCATAATAAAGATTTCTCACACATATATATCAAGTGGAGTCCTATAGCCAAAGCAGTAATGCTCCGCTTGAGAAAGTAAATCTGTTGGGCTTCTACTTAGTACTCAGACACCAATTCTGAGCTCTACACTGCCAGACAGGACACGTTTATAATAAATAAATAAATAAATAAATAATAAAATTTCTACATATATTTTTTCATTTATCAATTGTTAATGGTTATTGATCCATCGTTCATAGGTCCTTGTCTCTGCGCCGGATAAGACAAGTAGAAGTGAATTTCACTCAGCTGAACACCCACATTGATTTATATTTGTATATTGTGTATCTGTATCATTCAAATTGTTTTGTATTTTTTAAGCATCAACTTAATGTCTGAAATTTAACGCTTTTTTAGCTAAGCACTTTTTGAAAGGTGCTATATAAATAAAAAGTATTTACTACTTACTCAATAAGCTGATGGAAATATCTTGTGTTGAACCAGGAAATAAAATCTAAAGTCTGACATATGAAGTTAAATCGTATGTATTTTGAGGTGTACTAGATATAATTAAATGGTCTACAGTGCTCCAAAGTAAAGAATAGACACTGAGTGGGTGCTGGTACAACAGATTAATCTAGCAGTGGATGTACACTGGGCGATCCCTTCAGGATTTATTTTCTTAATCTTTGAAAACTGTTAGCCTCTTGCTGTTTCTATTGATTGAGCTAGTTAAGTACTTTGTTAATCCTCAAAAGTCTCCTCATTCAGCATTTCTCGCACACAATACAAGGTCATCTGTAAATATCTGTTTCTATTTCAGGACAAAAAGAACGAGCTGAAATGGTGTTGGAATTGTTTCAACCTTTCTCTTTAAATCCAGCTAAACCATAAGCTTACTGTTGTAAATGGTGATTTAAAATTGTTAACCAGGAGATGTGTCAGCAGGACTTAGTCCATGGGCTTAGTACTGGCCAACTGTGTTACTTTCATATTCATTAATCTGTTCAGTAATCATCTAAACACAGTGAACTAAGAGAATTTCTCTGATGAAGCTACTTTAGAACAAAATGTTTAAAGTAAGGTACCTTTTTAAAACTGCAAATGTATATTTGTGCTCGATGCAACTGTGCAGACCTTTTTATTCATTACTCTGGGTGTGTCATTTCTGCATGTGTAGCCCATGTGTAGCAGGATGGGCACATTTGTGACCCTGACGGAGGTGTTGGAGGCCCGGGGTTCGCCCCTGGAAGAGGACGAGGTCTGGTGTCTGCTGTTGGCCACCACTGATGCCTTATTGGATATCTCCAAAAAAGGTGACCGCTTTTAAGTTCCCTCTTGCAAGAATTTGTAACCGTATTTAACCGGGTTTTTTAAACGGCGACGGAAAAATCTCAAGGCCATCGGTCATTTTGACAGATTGTAATTCCCACCCCTGACTACTTGGTGCAGATGCGCAGACACTTCCAACTTTACGCATAGAGTTCAGATAAATGAATCAATCAGAAAAAGATTCTCATGAGAGCATCTGAGCCTCATCTCAGAGACCATACCCAAGGCAACGCAATCCAGGAGCTGACTGTGTGTTGAAGCGTCAAGGAGGCATGGAGCGCATCTGTGAATGCTCTGTACATAGACCGGCGGTGACAGATCGCTTAACCACTGATCCTCTGAAAAGCCCCCGTTCAGAGAGTCCTACCGAGTTCGGATATCTTCAGTTGGAGAGATGTTCCCTGATTTCAAAACTTTGGCTGAAGTGATGCTTGTAATTCCAGTCTCCAGTGTGGCAACAGAGTATGGGTTCAGCTCTATGGGGTGCATTCAGGCCACAGCAGGTGAAATGTTCATATTTAATACATGTAGCCTATTCATCTGCTCGACGTGCGATCGCACGATGTGGATTCTCTGCTCGGTTTGTTCGGCTTGAATATTCTTTAAATACTACTGAATATGTCATTATTATGATTTTAAAAATGAGAGTATGACCGGATTTTTTCTGACCCCATCAGTCAAAATGACCGTCAAAAAAAAAATTTGTAACGTGACTTCTGGTAACAGCTGTATGGATAAAGTTTGAAATTAGCGCACCAGATGAACATGTGAAGCATAAAAATGAACTAAATGTAAAGAGTTTGTGGACTTCTGTGTTTTTAGGTCCAGGTAACATGTGTAGTGTGTTGAGCCCAGGCTCAGTGCTACTGTCAGCCAATGGGAACCTGGCCTTCAAGAGCTGCGCACGAAGTGAAGACATGGCCTCCTATACAGCTCCCGAGGTCCAGCAGGGTCTCTCTCCTTCCACCAGGGCTGCTGCTGAAAAGGTCTGACGATGAGCAAACTTTTCTTCTGTTCATAAAACTTTAAAAAACCACCAGAGTCCCTATTTGGGTATTAACTTAGGTAACAAAGAACCCTCATGAGATGCCAAAACTACCACTGTATTGTACTACAGTGCTAGTTTGAGCATCTCATGAGGGTACTTTGTTACCCAGGTTGTTTTACAACCAGGAAGTAGCCTCGCTGATAATACTAACATAGTAAAGATAACTTTATTTAATTACTACAAATTGACCTGTTTCACCGATCAGTATAAACCACTAGGTGTGTAGTTTTACATTTAGGTTATCAGATTATTTCTTGCAAAAAACAAATATTAAATTTTTTTTAGCTTTATTTTCACAAATAGGAGTAAAGGTTATACAAATTACAAACTGTAATTTACAGATTCTGCCTGTAGAACAACTCAGTCCACTGCCGATTTCTAATAAGTTTCCAATCTAGAACACTATCAATCAAATATTTTGTGTTGTTTTTGTGTTGATATTATACAATAACCCACAGGCACTGTCAGGTGTCCTTTTGTTTCCACAAATGTTCATTTGTTTAAAATGTTTCTTGTGGCCACAGTTTACAGTAGTAAATAATTGTCTTAGAAATTATGTTTAACATGTCTGGACAGTCTGGACTTAATTCACTGCAGGAGTCATTCTCCGTTTCTAACCCTCTCAGAGGTGTTGCATGAGCCAGCTATTATCCGGTTAACTTTGACAGCACTAATAACAAATTATTAATAAATAAAATTATTAATATAATTTTGTCATATTAACGTTACTGTATGTAGCCTGCTTCTGTCCTCTTCATGTTTTTCCTCCTCTTCCCTTCACTTGATAGCATACCTTGTAGGCAGTACGAGTCGCAAATTTGTCAATCAGCTGGTTTGATCAAATCACACAAGCTTTTTGACATGAGCCAACTGTGTTGTGGCTTCGTATAATATTTATAATTACATTAATAAAAAAAATTATTTTTTGCTCCGTTTGTGGTGCCCCTAATGGATGTCTGCGCCCTTAGCATGTGCCTGTACCACCTATACAAGCTTAGTCATGTAAGATTGGCTGGTCCAATTGATCTCGGATTCTTAGCACTGCGTTGTGGAAAAATGGATGTGACCATCCATTGGTTCTGATCGGAACAGAATATGTGCTGGTCAGTACTGCTGGCTCAACACAGACAGCTTGTTCACAGGGCACTGGACAAAACAAAGGAACCTTTCTGAATAACTTAGATGCTCATTTTACTAATACTGGATCCACAACATGGTAAAACAAATATACAATTAACGAATCATTTAACTTCTTGGTAACAATTAATTTACGTTGACCTCATAAAATATAGACATCCAACTCTAATAACACAACCATTTGTTCAGTGTTCTGCGCTACTCAATCTTACCTTGAGCACATCACGAATGTAATAACTGTCAGTGGCTTTTACTAAGCGCCGCTGAGAGGGGGCGCTCGAGAGCCAACTAACTCTATAAAAAGAAACAATATAATGGCAAGTGGAACATATAACCCATAAACTATGTCACATATGTAATGATCCCACCACCACTTAGTAACTCCGACCTTACGTACTCAGGCGAGAGCCTCGCCCCTGCAGAGCTCCCCTGCCCCTCCCCACCTCACACAAAGCCAGCTGAGTCCCAGGTTCAGTAATTATAACACACCAGCTACAGCTGCGCGTCTTTTGTGGGATTTTTCCCCCCGACTCCGTGCATGCGCAAAAGGTGGATTTGGATACATGACGGACTTTTAAAAGACTTAAGTTGACAATTTTATTGGAGTGTGCTATAGAAGGGTAGGCCTAATATGTGCCTGGAAGAAGCATAATATCTCCCCTTTAAATTTAAAACCCAGCTGCTTGCAAACTTTGTCGTCAGCGCGTCACGTCCCGTACTTGCCCTAACCGGGTTAGGCTAGCATTAGCAAACATAACAAGAAAGTTAAAAGAAAATATTTAACTGCTTACCTGGCAATCCAATATCTTCCTCCAATTAAGGTCCGATCTCTTCCTGTCTTTGTAAAAAGACGAAGAAGGGAAACACAATTCACGAAAATTACAGACAGCGACGACTGGTTTATCCTCTATTTTGAATGAATGATTTGCCGATCCACGTCAGTACAAAGAGTCCCTACGATTGGTTGACGCCTCGCATTTGCTGCCCCAAAGTTCAGTTTTCCAAACTTCACGCAGCAGCTGCTCCGACGGTCCATCAACATGTCTCGCTGCGTGTCTTGCTGCGGGGCAGCTTGACGCGCACTTGATGCGTAGATACCAAGGGGCAAACTCCGCCGCTCAGAATTGAGGCCAACCCGGAAGTAACAAAAATTGCAGTTCACCCCTCATCCGCTGGGGGCTGGCTCCAGAAACGAGCAATTTCCCATAGACTCCCATGTTAAGAAGGCCAACTTCACAGCAGAAATAAACATGTTTACAGCCTGGTTCAAAAAACCATTTTAGGTTTATTAGGTCAGGTTTATCGTCATGACAACTCTGAGGGGGGTGAATTTTTTTCTAACTCATCCGTTTAGACATAATTTAATCTTGAAATTATGAATAATTAGGGGCGTGTCCTTATGATTGACAGGTCTCGGATGAGCCGTCAGCGCTAAGGCTGATGGCTAACGGTGGCTAACAGTGGCTAGCAGCTTGCCGCCATAGACTGCTTACCCCCCCTCCCCCCGTTTGCTCCGGGGAAGGCCTTCAGCCTGGGACTCACGTTAATACTTTGGCCATTTACTTTCTCTGAACTTGAACATCAGTTCTATCCGCAAACTTTATTAGTGTTTAGATATAAATCGTGCATTTATTGGACAAATATGGCTTGCTGTGGTACTGGTTGCATTAACAGACCGTCTAAGAAGTCTCTGCTCCATTTTCTTCGGTAAGTAAAATAATATTTCTGAACGTTATTTTGTAGATGAAGCTCCTGCAGCTGAGCTCCTTAATTAGCAAAGTAGCTAGTTAACCACGGTGGGAAACTACAAACTGAACAGGTTAAGATGTTGTGCATTTAAGATAAGGCTGCTTGGTCGAACATGGGTTGAAATGATCACATTTCTTATTAACTTTACATGTCGATTTATTCAAACTTCACATAGTTTTAGTAAAAGCTATGGACAGATGGGGCTTCATGATTATTTTATTTGACAAAATTATTGAATTGTGCTCATTTCACCGTCAAAATAACGTATTGATCGCTTCGCGGCCAAGACACACACACATATATATATATATATATATATATATAATGTGTGTGTACCAACACGTTACTTTGACGGTTTTAACATGTAAAGTAGATAAGAAATGTGATCATTTCAACCCATTGTCGTCCAAGAGTTGTCAATAGTGTTATGGCAACAGATGTAATTGTTGAAATAAAAAAACTATGAGAACTATGTCGACATAGCTGTCTCCAATTATCCAAATGGCTGTGGAGAAAAAAACTAGCATAATGATTGGCAGTTGCACAGGTGTGGTTAATCGGTTGAAAGTATAATACTAAAATTCTACATGAAGTGATGGAGACAGGTACTTACATTTTCTGCTTTGTTTGGCTGTTGTGGAGGACAGGCATGCAGCCATTGTGACCTGGTAAACAAAATGTATAAAAAGAAACACAAGTGTCTTACTAAAAGTGCAACTTATCCCTTCCCAGACCTCAATAAATGATTAGTAAAATTCATACATTGCAGAATTGACTAGGATCGAAATTAGTCATATTAGATGTTGCTTATCTACAATAGCTGTGGGAACAGTTTTTTAACTGGGAGATCCTACATGGTAGTACAATCACTAACAATTAGGGTAAATACAAACAAGTATTAATATAGATATGTGAACTATCCTTACTAACTTAGCTTGATCACGTATCTCATGCATAGACTAAATAGATCTCATACACTATTAATACCAAAGTTAAAAATATTATTGAAAACTTGCATTAAGTTAATGATCATTTCATTTGAATAAATTATTTCAATTTAAATGTTAACTTACCGATTTAATATTGTATTTACAGCCTGGATGGAAGAGGGTAGCAGAGTTGCTCTACTGTGGCTTTCAGGCTAAAGGCCACCAACCTTCGTTAGCTTCAGTTAGCTCCAGGACTAGCTCCTGGCTACATCGGCTCAGAGTGTCAATCATCCGCCCCCGCCCTCCCAGCGTCACTCTCAGCTCCCCCTCTTTGCCCATTTTTGTATTTTCTGGGAGTGACGAAACGCGTGACACAGACAAGGTGGGAACAGCCCATTTGGCTTCATTTTTGCTCTTCAGAAACCAATGGGAGACGTCACCCAGGCTTCGTCCAGTAATTATACAGTCTATGGTAGATACCATAGACTTGCATGTAATCTAGCTGCCCTGCTGCCTGGACACGCTGACCGGTGTGAACGCCCCATAATATAACCACTTAATTTAGTAATGAGTTTTCTAACGCGTTACTATTTCCAAACCAGTAATCAGATTAAAGTTACTTATCCAAGTTACTGGATACTCACCTCTGTGAGTGGCCTTACGCATGTGACATGTCCCGTTTTCAGCATGAGAACAACCCATGTGTAATACATATCAACAATGGAGGACAGAGAGATATTTCTGGCTGGAAATACTATCATTCTTTTGAGTTTGTGTCAGCTAAAGATGACACTGTTAAGGTTTGCTACATGTGCTGGTGACAAAGTCTTATCTAGCTTCAAAAACACTACGCAACACATAAGCGGTGTGTAACGTCATAGAAGCGTTATACTCCCGAGTTCCCACCGGGTACTTATCACTCAGCGTTCCACCCAGCTGATCCTGGAGGATCCCGAAATCACAGGAGAATTGCAATTGCATCATTTTAATGGTAGTATGTAAAAAAAAAAAAAAAAGAAGAAAAGACTTTATGTTAATAAGTAGCACTCCCCAAACAGCAGATATTTCTGTCCATGCCTTCTCCTTTTTCATGATGTCAGTGTAAAATGATCACTGGTATCATATAAATTGTGCGATTTACCGCTTGAAGGATTAAGTTCTCGTCGTCCATGATAAAAACCAACAAATTAGTCCCACAAACGGACTGACTTCAATGGTGTCACAGTTAGTGATGCTTTGTTTTGCTCGTTTTCATAGTTAGGCAATCAAAAATCTGCACGTGTCTTTTATTTAGAAAATTTCTGGATACTTTTAACTGCTTCCATGTTTGATTTCCTCTATGGACAGATCTAAACTGCTGAGTTTGAGGCGCTTTAGAAGCGTAGAGCGTAAAAAAAATAGACGCCGCGTAAATTTAGGAGAGGTTCCCGACACAACTCTGCTGATTCGCGATGCTTTCTCACCTGGTTGAAATGGTCCTATTGACCATAATAGCGGCTATCAGCTGCGTATTACGCTTCGCAGACGTTACCCCTGCTTTCGCCCGGACACTTAAGCAGTGCGTAACGTCTGCTAAGCCTCTAGCCTCCAGTCACTAGGTGGGAGCAGTCCTCAAACTAATCAACAGGCTGACTGTTCCACCCAAAAGAAAAAGTAGTCTACACAGACACACAGAGCTGAAAGAGTAGGGCTCTATGAAGTCAACAAACAAAATGGAATACACAATGAAACGTTGAATTCACTGACATCGACAAGCAGAGAAACCTATACAATAGTTTCTGTAGCACTTTGGCCTCTGCAGCTCCTGTACCTGTTGTAACGCGGGGGTTGGGTCAGATCTCCTCTCCACACAGTCAGAATCAACCGGCCAGCCATGGCAAGAAAACTCACTGAAACACCGACACTTGGGAGGGGAAGGCTCGAGGCTAGCGGTGTTTATGAATCAGAAGAACAACTTTTGTCAGCACACGGTGATGGCCACTGATAGTAAAGAGTCACATCAGAAACATGGAGAAGAAGGAAGTTCTGTGTGCCAATTCAAATATTCCTTTAGGGCAAAAAAGAAAGCGTTGCAAATAGGGGGCTGTAGGAACATGAGCGCTAAACACAAAAACACTGACATTCATGCAGCTTAGTGGAGATGTATTGGACAGGGTTTACTGGTTATTAGACATATTTTGACGTTTACTTCAACTCTAGAGCCTTTTACAGGAACATTTACTTTTATAAATTGTGAGAAATTCTTTGTTTCGCATATAATGTTTAAGTTTTTTCAAAATGACAGGGAAATGCCTGAACCACAGCACTATTATATTTGTGAATAACACTAAATGTGGAACTCTTTGGTTATTGATTTGGTAAATGGTTTTCATTCACTCCATAATTTACACTCCATAATTACACATTACACATGTTGGTTAATAAATATGGTTAGAATGGAAAAATGGGGAACTGTGAAAAAAATCTAATAGAATTTGGAAAACAATACAACCGATTTCATAGGGTCCTAGAAAAGTTTGTGACAGTAAAAAGAAAAACAGTGGAGGTGACAGAGGCAAAAAAAGTTAGATACCTTTTTGAAAAGGGTTAGAAACATTTGAAACTCACAAAGAGCAAACTGTAACCCATCTCTTAGCTGTGTGTAAATGAAAGGCTTTTCTGCTTTCAACAGTTTTTGATTATTCATAAGATCTGTAATGACCATTTTTGTAAATGAGACATTAAAATAACTCCTCCAAAAGTTCAGAATACGTACATACTGTATAACTGCGGATGCTTCTAAGTTGTTTTCAACGAGTTCTATTAGCAATTAGCGCAGTTAGCAATGCCAACCCTAACAGCAGTAAATATTTAATTTCTAGATATTACACATTTTTACTTAGTTTTAAAGTTTCCAACAGGCTGCTGAAACCTACAACTCTTTTATGCTCCGTGGCAGATACTTCAGTGAAATGAAATACCGAACCTCAGTGCATTCCATTTAGCTTTTGTATTGTATTTTGAAGCTCCGAAGTTTAATCCTCAGTTATTACTGCTGTAAATATCTGAAATAATTCCCATGGCTCTTAATGTTTGAAAACAATCCTATCTTTAGTTTAGCAAAAGTAAAGAAAAAAAACTTCTGTATCTCTTTGTATTTTGATTAAATGTCTAAAACATTATTTTGTGCCTGGTCCTCAGATGGTAGTGTACTCACTGGGAATGACTCTTTACTGGTGCGCCGATTATCACCTACCTCAGAATAAGGTAGTTCCCTCACTTCGTATTCCTGATCACAGTCACTGTTTTCCATACTGTCAGTATTTATGTGCTGTCGTTTTGACTGTGGCTGGCCTCTCCTCAGCCAGTCCAAATAAGCTCAGAGCTGGAGGGTTTGCTTCTGAGCATGTGTGAGGACATGGCGGTGAGGAGGACCGACCTGCTGACGGTGCTGGAGACCTGCGAGTTCCGCCATAAAACCTCCATGCTGCCATCCCCAGAGCGCCTCATCAGGCAGCTGGTAGAGGACGTCTACAGAAACTCAGTGAGTGGCAGTTTATTCTTTTTAACGATTCAAAAAAGCTAAATTAAAAAAAACGTCCTTCTTGTTCTGTACAGCTAGCTGTCTGCTTGTTTAATCGAGCTGGAAAGTGCTGTCTCTACAGGCTGACCACGTGTCCATGGCCGAAAACGGATCCCAGCTAACAGACCGCAGTCAGATGGTCAGGGACAGATTGCACAGTAAGAAACTGATCCGATTTGTTTGAGCTGAAGTTCGACTTTTTCAAGGAATGTGCTTTGTTGCTACGAGACGCAATGATTATTAACTGTGATGTGTGTTCACTAAGTTCTAAATATGTCCACAGTCAGCTTTTCCCTGACAAGTTCAAGATCTCAAGGACCAGTTTCAAGCAAGCTAGATCCCAGTTGTTGTGCAGACACAAAAAGAACATGGTGGTGTGTCGTTTGAATCATGGATATATTTATAGTAGAACATTTGGTTAGAAACTCAAAGGAATTGGATCAGCAAATAAGAAAATGGAGACAGATTATTACTGAAGCGCTTCCACCGCAGAGCTGTTTGATCTGATTTAAAACGGACCGCAGTCCATTTCCTCAAATAATCCACTTTAATTGGGTAAGTGTGAAAGTTCATCTGAACTCTGGTGTGGACGGATCCACCTAGAAACAGTTGGGGTTAACGCAAGCTAGTGTTGCGACCTTACAATTTGATCAATTCAAGCTTTTTACTTGAGTAAAAGTAAAAGAAAAAGTGCTGGTTTCAAAACTACTTCAAGTATAAAAGTCAAAGTAATGTACAGTACAAAAAGTGCCATTAAGGACAAAGCTTAAGCCGCGCCACATCACTACCACACCTCCCCAGAAAATAAACAATTTACTAAAGGCCATAATGACTGCAATGTTATATAAAAGGAATTTATAATGAAAATTCGGGATACACTAGGAAGGCTACCTGATTCAGTTGCATATATGTCCATTGAAAATTAATGCATTTTAGTAAATTGAAATACTTCAAAGAACCACATGTGGACTACTGAGCATTAATACATGTTTCATGGAGGGGAAGATATAAAGACTAGTCGCCTATAAATATTGTAATGTTGCATTTGCTTGAGTTTCTGCCACTGCCATCTTTAAACTCAACAACCTACGTGCTGGCTGGACTGTGAAAGTGGGTTGTGTCATGCGCTGTGTGCGATGGATTGTGTACAAACCAATAGGGTGTCAGAACGGTAGATGGGTACAATTATTATCCAAACGCAGTCAACGTCACTCTATCCGGGTGGCGCATTTGATCTAGATGGGATTTTTTTGTTTCTGTGTTTGAAATAGGAGCAACAATGCAAATTTATTTGATTTAAGTTGTGGCAAGTACCGATAATTGCGTGAAAACGTACGGAGTACAAGTAAAATGTATAGATACATGATAGATATTTACTCCAGTGAAGTATAGAAGCCCAAAATTTCCACTTAAGTAAGGTAACGAAGTATTTGTTCTTCATTACTTGACACTTTTGCGTATGAATATGGAACCAGAATGCTATTAAGTCCTTACCTTGCATCTGTGGATCCACAGCAGCAGGTTGTAATTTGTCATGGTCTTGTCTTTACGGATGCAGTCATCTCATGTGTACCAAGCCACACGCCTGCCAGCTTAATGAGAACTATGTCAAGCATTGCAACAATTAATTGCCAGGAAGGATCTTCAAAGTAAATATCCAACAATTACAGTGATTTTCCCTTGTTAAAGGGAACATTTCAGTTATTTAGAAGAACATCATTTCTATCATACTATACCATTCATTTAATAAAGCACATTTAAAAAAAACAACATGGCAGCTAACCAAGGTGCTGTACAAATTGGGCATGACATAAGAAACAAACCACACATACAACAATCAATACAAACAATCAAACACACGCAATGTAAGAACAATAAACTCTAGATATTAAGAAAGACATAGATAGCATCAAAGAATTAAAAGCAAAGGTGTAAAAGTAAGTCTTCAAACAGGTCTTAAAAAGCGTTAAGCGATGGAGACAATCTAATGTGGAAGCTCGTTCCAGAGTTTTGGGGCACAGATATCCACCAATAATTTTTCAGCTATACCTAAAACGATTGATTTCACATTTACCATTCATGTGTATTGGTTTTGCAGTACATATCTACTAATGCAATGTTTCTATGTAGATTCAACATTGTGGACAGCTGAAAGAGAAATTTTACAAAGGAAAGCCTTCTTTTCAGACATCAACAAATGCTAAATTGACTTTCCATACTCGGGTTGCTGCTCACGCTGGGTGGCTTCTTGTGATAAATTCCCAAATAAGAAGGTATTATAACTGGATTCTGTTGTTCAAATGGTATGGAAACTCTGTAATACCATAGTGTTGCGAAAACACGTCGGACAGTCGGACATCACCGACGTAAATTAAAAATGTCCGGCGAAAAACTTTAATTCTTCGGACATGTTGACCGACGTGCTTCTCTTTTAATCTTGCATATATATTGCTATTTAAAAAAAATCTTAAAGAGGTGCTGCGTCTGTGTTGACTTCCCCAATCAATCTGTGTTCCCCTCAGCTCCGCATCGCCCCCCCCCGGAGCCAAAACACCTGCGTGTTCATCGCAAGATTCGCACCAGAACCTCTGAAACATGCTCGTTTGTATTTTATCGTGTGTGCAGCACTAGTCGCTTGTTCTGCCATGCAGATAGAGCTTCGCTTCCACATCGCCGCCACAAACCGCTCAGCTGTGCAAAACGCAGTGAAAAATAGACGAAGCAGCTTGGTGGACTTCAGCTATGAAGAGATTTTTCAGCAACCAAAAAAATGTCGAAAAAAATCTAAAACAATCAAAGACTCCTCTGAGAGTTTGAATTATTTACCGGTGTTAATTGTGCGTCAGACCCGCTGGGTTCAAAGTGAGTTTAAATCAGTGCGTCATATTCAAAAGGATTATAGATGATGTATATATAAGCTTAAAAATACTTCATTAAAACTGCTGAGCTGGGGTGTGTCCAGGAAGTTTTTAAAGAGGGCTAAATGGGGGCCAGTGATTCTCATGGTGTGTCACACCAAAATAAAAAAAGCCAGACTGGAAGCAGGACTGTAGTAAAAAAGGGGGTGGGGTCTAGACTGAGTGACAGACATCATTCATTCATTCATTCATTTTCCATATCCGTCCATCCTATGTAGGGTTGCGGGGCAGCTGGTCCCTATCTCCAGCGGTCAAGGGGCGAGAGGCAGGGTACACCCTGGACAGGTCGCCAGTCCATCGCAGGGCAACACAGAGACATACAGGACAAACAACCATGTACGCACACACTCATACCTAAGGGCAATTTAGAGCAACCAATTCACCTAACAGTCATGTTTTTGGACTGTGGGAGGAAGCCGGAGTACCCGGAGAGAACCCACGCATGCACAGGGAGAACATGCAAACTCCATGCAGAAAGACCCCAGGCTGGGATTTGAACCCAGGACCTTCTTGCTGCAAGGCAACAGTGCTACCAACTGCGCCACTGTGCAGCCTTGACAGACATCAGACACAACATAAATAACTAAATAAAGCTATTTCTCTTTTTTAATTTATCATTCAATAATATATTACCTACACAAACATTTATAATAATGTAGCATCTTCAGATAGTCAGAACAGGAGCATCTGCAGAAAGCAGTGCAGGATTAAAATCACTGACTAATTAATGACTCAAATCACATTCTGATTAATTTATTGAACAAAAAAAAATAATCTACTGCAGCTACATAATGTAATAAATAGTGAACATCTGCATTTAAAGAGAATTATTTGGACTTATGTTGGTAATAATTTAAGAAGCAAAAATCTTAGGGACAATATGTTCAGTAAGAAACAAATTATACATGTAAGACCATACATACTTGCATGTAGCCTCTATTAATTAGATTTAAGTTATGTACTATAAATATATTTACATATTTATTTATTTATTTAACAATAATGAGGCCTTAAATGTAACGTTTATTTCAAATGAATACCGTCCATGTTTCATGTTGAATTTCTTGGAACCACAGTTGCTGGTAATTTACCTTAAATTACATAATTACATTGTTAAGGTGGATGTTGTGCTTTTGTGGTTAGGAATGACTGATATCTTTGGAAAAATAGACTAACAGGACTGTAAAAGCCACTGGCTGTAAAGGGCAAAACAAAACAGTAGTAAGTGTGGATTAGTGTCAAACCTGTTCCTGACCCAGCCTTTAAGTAGAAATAAGTACCTCAGACGAAAGTGCTAATGCTAGCAGTAAAGCTAACAATGAGTGCAACGAAAGCTAAGGGCCATGACACATCATTTTAAGCGTACCTGTCTTTTGAAGTAGGCAGGCGTTAACAAGTAGCATGCTTTTCTTCCTCATGATCAATCTTCTCACAGCCGGTTAAATTAAAAAAAAACAAACAAAAAACAGTAAGACTAATGGAGAAAATGCTAATCCAAGACTTTCCTAGAGCAGTGTGAACACCAAAGAATGACCTTGCAGCCAAATCTGTCCATCCTTTACATACAATTCTGAGGGAAAACAACTCAGTAAGCTAAGCGAGTTAAAAGTGCCTCCAAATGTCCCATCTCATTTCTTTAATTAGTGCATAAGCTGAAAAGCTGTGGTGAGCTGTTTCCTTCTGCACCATGTCTTTAAGCTGGCTTACTGAAGCTGCTGAAGGTCCAGTGTGTATATGGTAGTGACGCTTTAATCCTAAAAACGGTCAGGAGGGCTACCTGTCTCACGTTTGGAAATACAGTGTTTACTCTAAGGTACAGAACACATTGACTGTTCATTGGGATATAATATGATGAAGAATATCCAGCCATTCTGCCTATGGATAATGCAAAGCCAAAAAGCCAAAAGTGACCAAAGATGTGATAAAGCTACAAATTTAAAAGTAATATGAATACAAATCTAACCATCTTTATTGAGCCCGTAGAAGAGAACCAAATATGTAGATAGACCCATATATCGATAGAATAGATGCTAATAACAGCAAGAATATAAGAGCTGAATTTTAGGGGCAGCTTCCCGTACACAAAAGTCACAGTTCGGTATGTTGTTAGTAGCCTACGCCTACATTTAAGGAAACTAAATGTTTACTCTCAATGGTGACCGAAGTATAGAAAAAAAAAATACAGACTGAAATGTATTATTTTCTCAAGAAAAAAAAAAATGGAAACACACAACCATGAAGTTGCACATTTGGAACATGAACTGTAGAAGATTAATGTTAGTATTCAAATTAGCAGAACCACCAGTAGTGAGGGCAATGATAATTTGGACACAACTTTATTTTGTTCCTGCTTAAAACCTGCTGCTGTAATTTGCTGGCTAAAAAGATGACGAGAGTGAACTTATTTAGAATGGCCCACTATGATGACAGTATGTTCGTTGATTCTTTTTGTGTTTTTTTTCTTTTTTTTTTTTGGGCTTTGAGATTTTATCTTTTAGCCATGAGCTGTTGCTACAGGCAGAGCGAGTTCTTGGGATTGGTGACAGAGGGGGTTGCCTGGGGCGCCAGCTGCCAAAGGGGGCGGCTAAAGCCTAGTTTATACTTCTCCGTCAGCAGAGGTGTGGAGACACGCAGCGTCATTATCCCAGGGTGACTAAGACATGTTCAATTTTGGAAATGTCGGTCGAAAGCTACGGAGAGCGCAAGCCTGTGATTGGTGGGCACGCCTCTTCCTTTGAATTTGTCAACAGTACCGCCATTTACAAATGAAAAATAAAACTGTGCTGCATGCTAAGGATATCTAATGGACATGAAGCGGATCAAAGAACGTCTTGAATGAGAATTTATGCGTCCGATACAACAGCAAAAAGTGAGGAGCTCTTTTGAGTATGGAAAGAGGCAGAAGTTGTTCAAGTGAAGAGTTTTAGTTTTAAAACACACTGTTGTTCATCAGTGACATGAGAGGAGCATGTTCAGCAAACCAGCCACAGCCGGCAAAAGGCAAAAAAAAACCTGTTACAGTTTTTTCCAAGCATGCTGTGTAACTTAAGTTATGCTATTGGATGCAGATAATGTTGGCTAAATGATTAATACATGTTAATATATCATGTTAAGCTAGTTAATACTTGCCTATTTCACATCCCTTACTACTCAGTTCATGCCATAAACCCAATCCTCTTTCATTTCTGTGCAGAACTTGTACTCATTGTTGCTTTCAATAAAATATTTGAAAAAAATCTTTACTGTCAAAAAAGACAGAGCAGGATCAGGGAGGGTCTGCTGCACAGGTGAAAGGGGAATATATAAGTGGCTGAGATAAAATATCAGTGGCACAAAAGGGACTTTGAGGCTAATTTCCACAGTAATTTCACTGCTACTCATCCTTATCCTATTTAAAAAATGTTACTTTCCACATTTTTCATATCTTTATTGCCCCAATAGAAAAATCAGAGTCAGGTAGGAGAAATAACACAGCAGGGAAGATGACCCAGGGTCTTCATAGATGAGGAGAGATTAGAAGTTGTTGAGAGAAAGAAGTCCATTGGTGGGAGAAACCAGCCAGGAATCAAGACAGGATTCCATCTATCCATCCATTTTCTTCCGCTTATCCGGGGTCGGGTCGCGGGGGCAGCAGCCTAAGCAAAGAGACCCAGACTTCCCTCTCCCCAGCCACTTGTTCCAGCTCCTCGGGAGGAACCCCAAGGCGCTCCCAGGCCAGCCGAGAAACATAGTCCCTCCAGCGTGTCCTTGGCCTTCCCCTGGGCCTCCTCCCGGTGAGACGTGCCTGAAACACCTCACCAGGGAGGCGTCCAGGAGGCATCCTGACCAGATGCCCGAGCCACCTCAACTGACTCCTCTCGATGTGGAGAAGCAGCGGCTCTACTCTGAGCCCCCTCCGGATGACTGAGCTTCTCACCCTATCTCTAAGGGAGAGCCCAGACACTCTGCGGAGGAAACTCATTTCAACCGCTTGTATCCGTGATCTCGTTCTTTCGGTCACCACCCAGAGTTCGGGACCATAGATGAGGGTAGGAACGTAGATCGACCGGTAAATCGAGAGCTTCGCCTTTCGGCTCAGCTCTCTCTTCACCACGACAGACCGGTAAAGCGCCCGCATAACTGCAGATGCCCCACCAATCCGTCTATCGATCTCCCGCTCCATTTTTCCCTCATTCGTGAACAAGACCCCCAGATACTTAAACTCCTCCACTTGGGGAAGGACCCCATCCCCGACCCAGAGAAAGCACCCCACCCTTTTCCGGCTCAAGACCATGGCCTCGGATTTGGAGGTGCTGATTCTCATCCCAGCCGCTTCACACTCGGCTGCAAACCGCTCCAGCGAAAGCTGTAGATCACGTTCCGATGAAGCCTACAGGACCACGTCATCTGCAAAAAGCAGAGACCCGATCCTGAGGCCACCAAAACGGATCCCCTCAACGCCTTGGCTGCGCCTAGAGATCCTGTCCATAAAAGTTAGGAACAGGATCGGTGACAAAGGGCAACCATGGCGGAGTCCAACTCTCACTGGAAACAAGCCCAACTTACTGCCGGCAATGCGAACCAAACTCTGGCACCGGTCGTACAGGGACCTAACAGCTCGTATCAAGGGGCCCGGTACCCCATACTCCCGGAGCACCCCCCACAGGGCCCCCCGAGGGACACGGTCGAACGCCTTCTCCAAGTCCACAAAACACATGTAGACCGGTTGGGCGAACTCCCACGCACCCTCCAGGAGCCTGCTGAGGGTGTAGACCTGGTCCAGTGTTCCACGGCCAGGACGAAAACCGCATTGTTCCTCCTGGATCCGAGGTTCGACTATCCGTCGGACCCTCCTCTCCAGAACCCCTGAATAGACCTTACCAGGGAGGCTCAGAAGTGTGATCCCCCTGTAGTTGGAACACACCCTGTGGTCCCCCTTTTTAAACAGGGGGACCACCACCCCGGCCTGCCAATCCAAGGGAACTGCCCCCGATGTCCACGCAATATTGCAGAGCCGCGTTAACCAACACAGCCCCACAACATCCAGAGCCTTGAGGAACTCCGGTCGAATCTCATCCACCCCCGGAGCCCTGCCACCGAGGAGCTTTTTAACGACCTCGGTGACCTCAGCACCAGAGATTGGAGAGACCGACCCCAAGTCCCCAAACCCTGCTTCCAGATTGGAAGGCGTGCTAGTGGGATTGAGGAGGTCTTCGAAGTATTCCATCCACCGACCCAAAACGTCCCGCGTCGAGGTCAGCAGCACACCATCCCCACTGTGAACAGTGTTGGTGGCAGACCACTTTCCCCCCCTGAGATGACGTTTTCCATGGCCTCTCCAAACTCCTCCCACGCCCGAATTTTTGCCTCAGCAACCATCCGAGCCGCATACCGCTTGGCCTGTCGGTACCTATCAGCTCCTTCAGGGGTCCCACAAGCCAAAAAGACCCGGTAGGACTCCTTCTTCAGCCTGACAGCATCCCTTGCCGCCGGTGTCCACCAGCGGGTTCGGGGGTTGCCGCCGCGACAGGCACCGACCACCTTGCGGCCACAGCTTCGGTCAGCCGCCTCGGCAATGGAGGCGCGGAACATGGTCCACTCGTACTCAATGTCCCCCGCCTCCCCTGGGACGTGTTCAAAGTTCTGCCGGAGGTGTGAGTTAAAGCTCCTTCTGACAGGAGACTCTGCCAGACGTTCCAAGCAGACCCTCACAACACGTTTGGGCCTTCCAGCTCTGTCCGGTGTCCTCCCCCACCATCGGAGCCGACTCACCACCAGGTAGTGGTCAGTGGACAGCTCAGCCCCTCTCTTCACCCGAGCGCCCAAAACATGCGGCCGCAGATCAGATGAGACGACAACCAAGTCGATCATTGAGCTGCGGCCTAAGGTGTCCTGGTGCCAAGTGCACATATGGACTTTATGCTTGAACATGGTGTTTGTTATGGACAATCCATGACGAGCACAGAAGTCCAATAACAAGACACCACTCGGGTTCAGATCGGGGGGGCCATTCCGCCCAACCACACCCCTCCAGGTCTCACTGTCATTGCCCACGTGAGCGTTGAAGTCCCCCAGCAGAACAGGGAGTCCCCAGGAGGAGCACTCTCCAGCACCCCCTCCAAAGACTCCAAGAAGGGTGGGTAATCTAATCTGCTGTTTGGCGCGTAAGCACAAACAACAGCCAGGACCCGTCCCCTCACCCGAAGGCGGAGGGAGGCTACCCTCTCATTCACTGGGGCAAACCCCAACGTACAGGCTCGGAGATGGGGGGCAACAAGTATGCCCACCCCAGCTCGGCGCCTCTCAGCAGGGGCAACTCCAGAGTGGAAGAGAGTCCAACCCCTCTCGAGGAGACGGGTTCCAGAGCCAGAGCCAGAGCCGTGCGCCGAGGTGAGTCCGACGATGTCCTCTCAACCTCGCACACCAGCTCCGGCTCCTTCCCCACCAGAGAGGTGACGTTCCACGTCCCGAGAGCCAGCTTCTGCAGCCGAGGATCGGACCGCCAAGGTCCCCGCCTTTGGCCGCCGCCCATCCTGCACAGCACCCGACCCCTATGGCCCCTCCCACAGGTGGTGAGCTCATGGGAAGGGGGGCCCATGTTACCTCTTCGGGCTAAGCCCGACCGGGCCCCATGGGTAAAGGCCCGGCCACCAGGCGCTCGCCAACGTGCCCCACCTCCAGGCCTGGCTCCAGAGGGGGGCCCCGGTGACCCGCGTCTGGGCGAGGGAACACTGAGTCCATCTGTCTTGTTCATCATAGGGGTCTTTTGGGCTGCACTAAGTCTGATCCCTCACCTAGAACCAAATTGCCATGGGTGACCCCCGACAACATAGCTCCTAGGATCATTGGGACACTCAAACCCCTCCACCACGATAAGGTGGCAGCCCAGGGAAGGGCAAGACAGGATTATAACTGATATTTCAGAATTACTCTCATTCCCACTCCAACATGTTTTTTATCTGTATTTCAATAGGTAACCCTTGATCAGTTTGATAACCTGTATTATCAAACTTATATTCCGAGGAGGTGATCTGTCATAACTGTTATTTATTGTGATTTGCTGGAGCCAGTGCGCCAACCTTCTTTCTTCAACCTGTAGTTGTTAAATCTTTCTAGATTTGCACCAACAGTCAATTGAGACTGACATTTGAGCTAAGTTATTTGTCCCTGATGAGCAGATGGTACTTGTAACGATTAATTTAATTAATAGTAATAATGATATTTAATAACGGTCTTTAAACTACAATTAATATTGGTGATAAGTAAACCAGCGCACTCATTGTGCAATAGGGATTAAATGGTTTTTTTAGCCACAAAGGAAAAGTGTGGTTGAATACAAGAGGATGATAAATCACTCCCCTGGTTTAAATGATTCTTGGACAGTATTCCCTTCTGTGAATAGGCTAAGGATAGAACAAACTAGGTTTAGAATAAATCAATAATTGTTTTATGAAAAACAACTCATAAATATGTATTTTTTTCCCCAAATAAAGCCCAATATTACAGTTCAACTAAAATAAAGCAAAGTCGCCTAATAATGCTACTGCAGCTGCTGTGTAACTTTAAGTGTAATGCAACCTCTTTTATAAAAAAAAAAATCCATGATTTCAACTAAATAATGGTGAACACATCAAGTAGTCTGTCTGCTGCAGCTGCATGTTTTGAATGTAGTTGAATGTACATCTGTCCTGGACAGACGCACTGAGACATTTCTTTTTTACCACAGCTGTCCACACATGGTTGCTCAGAAAGTCCATTTTTATTTGTCAAATAAAACGGATAAACTTTCAAATTCTTCCAAAACTCAAAAGAGACAGAAAAATAATGTGAACTGTAACTTCCATTGAGAGTCTATTTTTTTGGGGGGGGGGCACCAAGCTCTAATCTGGCCGAAGGTACCAAGATGGCTAGACCCGGCTCTGGCTACAAGTGGCTGGGTTTGAATTTCAGTTTGCTTTTCTTTGTATTGGTTAAGTTTACATTTATGTAAAGCCAATTTAACTGAGGTCTGTTTTAAAGGAGCGGCGGAACAGTACTGACATAATTCAGTCTGTCGTTGCTTTGCCATCATTACTGTAGTTGACTAAGAGAGTGTAATGTTCAAAACAGCAGACTTTAACAATAGTCAGCTTCGTGTGCTACCTTTGGAATGTTTCATGGGAAAACAAAGCTTTCCGCACTGTAGTTTCCGGACATACATTTTTACAGGTTTTAAAAAGAAAAAGCTACATTTGTTCAGTGTATGAACGTTCATTTGTTCATATTTTTCGGAACGAAAGGCCCCTACTGAATATTCTTTGGTATGAATACTTATACCTTTACAACCTTAATGATTTCATACAACCCCTGAGGTTTGCAGGGGTTATGGACCATGATTAGCTGAATTCTGAAAATACTTGAGATCCCTTCTAAAAACGGTTAGAACTGCCTATTTTAATAGTTCAAACACCAAATATACTTTAATATGCATTAATATGCACAGTGGAAACTATCTTGGCACTACCCCAGAAGCTAACATCTACAGCCTTCCTTATTTTCACTCTTGGGGGTACAGCTGATCAGCGCCAAGGAAACTGAATGGTGCTATATTAATCCAGAGCAAAGCTTGCCAGTAGATATTTTTTCTGTCTTTCGAAATCCTTTAAACAATAAAAACTATATGGTTGAAAGTTGGAGGATCATCATCATCTTCCACTGACCTTTGTAGTTTGGGAGTGTTCATTTTATCATTGATCTATCAGTTAGAAAGCTAAAAAGAAAGCTATTTGGTCAAAATATGCAATTATTACATTTATTTAGAACACAGGCACACCACCAGAATCTCATGTTTATGTTACAAAACTCCCAGAGCAGTAACTAATTAATCTATGTTTCAGGATGTTCTTTCAGTAACTCAACATGGACCCTGAAAAAGAAGATCCACAGAACCTTTTCAGGAACACCTTATCCAGCTGATACTACAGGGTAAGAAGACTAAATATATTTTACACTTTTACAAACACACTCAGAAGTATAATCAGAAGAGTAAATACTTGCAAATATTGCTTCCTTTTTAGGTCATAGAATTCCGTTTTCATTTTTAGATCTAAAAGGAAAAAGACAAATATGGTAAAATATGGTAAAATATGGCTGATTAGGTACACCTGGTAAACTGCTTGTTGACACAATAGGCAGATATTGCAATTACATGGCTGTTACTTAATGCGTTCAGGCATCTAGACATAGAGAACACTTTGTTCATTCTCAGACGGACCATCCAAAAGTGGCAAAGAAAGAAATTCAGGGACTTTGAACCATGCATTGTTGTTGGTGCCAGACAGGCCAGCCATCCCTTGAGTTAACAAAGAACGGTCCAGAAAAAAAAGAATATCTTGTGAGCGCTAGGTGTCAGAGATCAGAGGAACATGGGGAGGCTGGTTTGAGATTATAGAAGGAAAACAGTTTCTCAAATAAACACTTGTTAAGATATACAGCACACATCTCTGAACAAATAAGTTGAAACCAGCAGTTTACATAAATGAATAAAAAGACGCATACGACTTTTTTTTCACTTTTTCAATTTAAAACAAATTTCTCTTGTTTTAGATCAGTTAGAATTACCATATTATTTACATTTTCTAAATGAGATTCATTTATTCGTGTCTTCAGAATCAGAAGTTTACATATTTGGTAGCATTGCCTTTGATCTGTATGACTTGGGTCAAACATTCTGGGTTTCCTTCCACAAGCTTCTCACAACAGTTTGTTGGAATTCTGGTCCATTCCTCCTGATAGAACTGGTGGAACTGAGTCAGGTTTGTAGGTCACCTTGCTCGCACACACCTTTTCAGATCTGCCAACACATTCTCTACAGGATGGAGATCAGGACTTTGTGATGGCCACGCCAAAACATTGACTTCGTTGACCTTAAGCCAATTTGCAATCACTTTGACTGTATGCTTAGTGTCATCGTCCATTTGGAATACTCATTTGTGCCCGAGCTTTTACCTTCCTGGCTGATGTCTTTAGATTTTATTTTAATATTTCCACATAATTTTCATTTCTCATTATGCCATCTATTTTAAGAAGTGGGCCACCTTCTCCTGCAGCAAAACAACCCCCACAACATGATGCTGCCACCCCCATACTTCCAAGTAGGGATGCTGTAACCAGGCTACCAAGCGTCCCTCCTTTTTCCTCCAAATGCAACAATGTTCATTATGGCCCTACGGTTCCACTTTAGTTTCATCACATGTCTCCAAAAATGAAGGTCTTTGTCTCTGTGTGCATATGCTGTCATGTTAGAGTGTACACGGACCCAAAAGCAGCAAATGAAGAAATAAGAATTTATTTAACAAGGAACAAAAACTTGGGGTCGGTTTTTACATTTTGGACCAAAACCCATGCATTTCAGAGACACAATCTGTTACCTTCCAGAGTGGTATGAAGATGGGACATTCCTATCATGTCTGAACTTGCTAGTAATTGAACAGATGAAGGTGACAGCTTCAAGCATCTAGAAATTCTTCCCAAGGATGAACCAGACTTGTGAACCTCTACATTTGTCTTTCTGATGTCTGGGTTGATTTCTTTTGACTTTCCCATTGTGTCTAACCAGAAAGCAGTGTGTTCCAGGTCTTAAATACATCCACAGGTGGGCCTCAAATTAACTCAAATTTGTCAGTTAACCCATCAGACGTTTCCAAAGCCATGACATAATCATCTGGGCTTTGCCTCATTGTTTAAAGAGATAGTAATCATTCTCTATGTAAACATCAGATTTTGAAGACCTTAATAAACAAATCTCGGACATATTCTTCCTCTGATTATAGTGGCATTTAGCAAATAAAACTAGTTTTGGTTATTCTAACTGATCTAAAACAAGAAAAATTTGGTCTGATTTAACTTCAGAAAGTGAGAAAAAAAGGTATATGTGTCTTTATATTTGGTATACTGTATGTAAATTCACAACTGTAAGCCAAGTCAAATCTTGAGTAAGCTGGGCTACTGCAGCAAAAGACCACACTGGGTGTGAGCTAAGAACAGGGAACTAAAGAGATTGGTGTTCGGGATATTTTCTTAGTACACATTAGGCCCCTTAGTATCCACTGAACATTATTTGAACATCATAGCCTATCTGAATATCCTTGCTTATCATGTTATCTTCTGCCACAAAGATCTCTGACCAAATAAAACTGGTTTCTTGAAGATGACAGTGAGTTCACTGTACTCTTCAGTGACAGTCTCCACAGTGACCAGATCTCAATGTAACAGAGCACCTGTAGAGCACCGGTGGAATGGGAGATTCGCATCTTGGATGTGCAGTTGACAAATCTGCACAACTGCATGATGCTATTGTGTCAATATGGCCCAAAGTCTCTAAGGAATGTTTCTGACACCATTTTGTACCTATGCCACGCGATTTAAGGTAGCTTTGAATGCAAAAGGGACTCCAACCTAAAAGCTGTGCTAAATACAGTACCCAGTGACAAACATCCCAAGTCATTGCTAAATTTATGGATATATGTAGTTTCAAGCCATTATCTAATAAGTGACAGATCTTACCCCAGGATTCCCTCAGGTGGTCAACTCAGGGAAAGTTACCCCAGCTGGCAGCATCTGAACCGCACCCCCTGCAGTCCATACATGGGAGCCAATCGAACCGCCAGTGCAAGATCTCTCCTGCAGTTTGAGTCCACAATGTGTTTAAACAAGAAAGTGAAAGTGAGACAGCATTTCATGCAGTATCAAAATAAACAGAAGTCCATGTGTCCTTTTAGAGATTCATCTCCCTTCCTTTCTGGGTTGTAGGACATGGGTCCTGAGTTTATCCGAGTTATAGAGGAACCCCTTGTTGTTTTGGAGCTGCCTGGATCCATCATGGTAAGTTCATGCTGCCCAAAAAAAATTTTTAAGCATGCTTTTTTGTCTTTTCCTTTTTGGATGTCACATGTATTCCTCCCCTTTCCCCAGACGAAGAAAGGGAAATCTCCAGCCACCCATAGAGAGCTGCGTGTGATGATGCCAAATGGTCAAAGCATCCTGGTCAAGTGTGAAGTGAAAACCAGAGGAGGGGATGTGTTTGACATGATCGTGGCTCATTCAAACCTTATAGAACATTTCTATTTTGGCCTTGCATATATTGATGGTAAAATGATTAAAGTAATTGGTTTGCCGTGACCACTTGTTGAATGGGGATTTCTATTTCAAGTCACTTACAAAGTCTCCTTGATCTTGTCTCTATTCCATGATCAGATAATGAGTTTTTCTTCGTTGATAATGACACCAACATTTCCAAAGTGGCTCCAGATAGCTGGAAGAAAGTGCCTACAACCACTTTTGTCCTTTTCTTCAGGATCAAATTCTTTGTGAACAACATCTCTCTTCTTTTGTAAGTCCTTCTTTTTTATTGTTGAGATTGGAGATTTGAAGCCAAGAGCAGCAAAAGCGGCTTCTCTTGACAAGTCTTAAAGGGCTTGTTCACTGAGAAACCGTGTAATACTAGTTCTTTTTGAAATACAACTGGTCACTCTGAGTTGCATATGCATGTTGCAGGTGAAATTTTTCTCCAACCCACATTGCCTGTATTAGCCACATAAAGCAAACAGGTGGCAAAAACGTATGAGTCAGAAAAAGCCAGTCTTTTCTACATCACAGAGAAAATTAGTACTCGCGGTCTCGTCAACCTTGGCTTGCAACCTCCAATGGGAAGGCTGTATTGATTTTGTGGCCAAGAGAAAGCAGAGACCTCATACTAGAGACCTCTGAAAATTTATTGTAAAAACAAGTGAATGAGACCTTTAATAGATTTAATAAAACAAACTTTCTCTGATGATGATGAAATAACTATGAAATATTCTAGTTGTGTATAATATAGTTCTAGCTGTTGTTGAAAGAGATCATGCCTTACATGCAGAAAAACTAAGAAAGTTTCCCAACTGAATAACTTAATGTCCACGGTTCCCTCCATTAGGCACAAACAGACCCGTCACCAGTACTACCTCCAGCTCAGGAGGGACCTTTTAGAAGACAGACTGTCCTGCCATGAGGAGACTGCTCTGTACCTGGGAGGTCTGGCCTTGCAGACAGAGTATGGAGACTGCATGCCTGAGGTTGTACATTTAGAAGGATGTGAATACAGGGGACCACCGGTATTCGCAGGGATTTGGGACCACAGCCATTGGCTAACAGCTAAAACCCGCAAATACTTGAGACCCCTTTCTAAAAATGCTTTTAACTGCCTATTTTGATCACCAAATGGTTCCAACACCAAATGTACCTTAATATGCATAAATACACAAAGTGGAAACCGTCTTAGCACTTCTCCAGAAGCTAATATCTACAGTCTTCCTTATTTTCTTGGGAATAAGGCAATCAGTGACAATAAAAATGGCACTCCTGGATTGGCTGCTTTGTAAATGCCAGCCACTAGCGTGTCAGGTAGCATTGCGCCTAGGTTTTTCAGCTTCCCAGGCTGCGTCATCTTTAGAATATTTTAGATATGCTCAAAGAAAACCAATTAAAAAGTTGTGTTTTCCACGAATTATTTGGAGTTATGTTACACAGTAAAATCCTTGAATTGGTGAATCTTCTAATACTGAACCATAAATAGGCGGGAGTCCTCTGTGCATGACTTTTGGCCCCTGGAGCAGATCAAGGACTTGACCCTTTATGACTATCCCCACTACATTATCCTGAAATAAATAATTTAGTCTAATATAAAGCTGAAGTTTACAGCTAGTTGGTTTTACAAAAAACCTGCTACTTTCCTGTTGCATTAAGTTGTAGATCAAAGCACAACCCCACCAAAGAGATCTTATATTGGGAATTATTTTCCTTTAAGGTCTTTTTTACGGTTGTACACATGTATACATTTTAAAGGGATAGCTTTGATTTTATTAAAAAAAGATTCTACTAAAAAGTTACAAGCACACATCTTACCTGTAATAGGTGATTCTCAACTTCTTTTCTTTGATTGAAGTTAGTGTCAAAGGTAAAAGCTGATCTAGGCTGTGTGCAAAAGCAAAGTGGGATTCCTCCACGTTTAAACAAATCTGGTCTAGAACATGTCATTGTTTTATGAACTTTGAGAAGTCTATAGTTACATGGAAACAGACTTTAAAGGAGGTAAATGAGGCCTGAAGTACTTCAGGTGTTTTCAGTTTTTTTTTTGTGATGTCAGGGACTTTGTTTGTCATCCACTGTTGAATTTTTTAAGAACATCTGTAGCTTTTAAACATCTTTAAGCCTACTTGATGTTAACAGATATCTTCCATTCAAGTGATGTCTTGATTTTACAGGTATAGAAGTAAACAGGACTTGATGTCGCTAGTGAAATTACAGCAAAGAAATTTAGTTAATACAAGTTATTACATTACAAAGGGGGGCAAATATATTATCTTTGTCAGATATTAAAATTAGTTTGATGATTTAAAGTATTTAAGTGAAGCAAAAAAGCAAAAACAAAAGAAACCTGTAATGGGGCAGCTATAATCTGAGGACTGCAGTCCATATGCTAATGCCATTCCCATTAACTGCTCTTGTATTTTTGAGACTGGGGTTTCTTTAAGATGATAGGAATCTTGTCTTTGTCACTCCTTTTTTCTTCTTTTATCACTCACACACACACAGAATTTTCTTTCTCTCTCACCCTCACCCTTCACACCTTCACAATTTTCTTCTATTTCTCTCTTTCTTGTATCTCGGCTTCTGGATTTTCAATCAGGCAACCCCAAGCACAAACTAATAATGCACCTTTGTTTATCTGTTTCTATGGTGATATGAACTTTCCAACATTAGTCTCAAAACTATGGCTACTCAAAGGTTTGTCACATGGAATCTTCATGGAGCTGGCACCAGAGAGAAAAGAGTTAAGATTTTTAACCAGCTTAAAAGATTGAAGGCAGATGTTGTCTTATTACAAGAACCCATAAATCTACCTCAGCTACAGTTGATCTTAAATCTCCTGAGTTTCCTAATGTGTTTTCTGCATGCTATAACTCTAGACAAAGGGGTGTAGCAATATTAATAAATAAAAATGTTAATTTTACAGTAATAGATACAGTTACAGATCCAGAGGGTAGATTTATTATAGTAAAACTATCTATACATAACCGAAAGTTATGTATTGTCAGTATATATGGTCCAAATGTTGATGACCCCTCATTCTTTCATTCCTTCTTCTCGGTGCTCCTTGAAAACTTGGTTTAAATGAAGAAATAGACAGGCTCAGCACAGCAGGGACTCAGCGCAGCTGGAAATCTATAGATATAGTCAAACAGTACATGAGCGATTATGGACTTTGCGATGCATGGCGATCTCTTCACCCCAATGACAAAAAATATACTTTCTTCTCAAATGTCCACTATTCGTATTCTCGACTGGATTATTTGTTAGTCAGCAGCTCACTGTTGACTGACATTTCAGACACTGAGATACACCCTATAGCTGTTAGCGATCATGCTCCTGTTTCTCTAACTTTAGTAAATAAAACAGAAACGCCTCAAAGCAGAAATTTGAGATTTAATATGTCATTACTTAAGGATAAAGAATTTATTAAATATTTTGAAAAAGAGTGGGCTTCTTATTTGGAATATAATGACCTACATGCTAGTTTACCATCCATTCTTTGGGAGGCAGGGAAAGCTGTGATTAGAGGTAAAATAATCTCATTCTCATCAAATAAAAAGAAAATAGAAAAAAAACATATTCAGGAATTAGAAGAAACTATTAATTCATTAGAAGCTTCTCTGGATGAGGAATGGAGAGACTAGGCAAAATCCGTAAAGCAAAGCTAGAATTAAATAAAATTATTAATAAACAGACCCAGTTCTTAATTTAAAGACTTAGGATAGAAAACTTTGAACAAGGTAATAAATCAGGTAGATTTTTGGCTAACCAGCTTACAATTAATAAAGAAAAAACAACTATATCTGCTATTAAAGATCAGACCGGGAATACAGTATATGATCCCGGAAGAATAAACAAAACCTTTTAAAGAATTTTACAAGGCTTTATACTCACCAGAGATAAACCCATCAGATCATGAAATTGAACAATTCTTGGATAACATATCACTACCTAAATTATCTGAAAGTCAAGCGATGGCTATAGATTCACCACTAACAGCGGCTGAACTCCAGGAGGCCCTCCAAAGCATGCCCAATAAAAAGGCTCCAGGCCCAGATGGATTTCCAGCAGAGTTCTATAAAGAATTCTGGAATATTCTGGCACCAACATTCCACAGAATGCTGCAGGAAACCATGGAAAATGGCCGACTTCTTCTAAAATCAGGTAAAGACCCTTTGTTTTCTTCCTGCTATTGTCCCATATCCCTCATTAATGTTGATCTTAAAATAATCTGCAAAGCCCTCGCAAAAAGGATTGAGAAAGTAACTCCTCTTATAATACATCCTGATCAAACTGGTTTTATTAAAGGGAGACATTCATCCACAAATTCACGTAGATTAATAGATTTAATAGATTTTTCTTACTGTAAAAACATTAAAACTAATATATTATCTCTAGATGCAGAAAAAGCATTTGATAGAGTTAACTGGAAATTCTTATTTGCAACCTTACATAAATTTGGCTTAGGAAATTCTTTTATAAACTGGTTGAAAATATTATACAGTTCACCAACAGCATGTATCAGGACTAATAACCAAACATCATCTAGGTTTTATCTTCAGAGAGGTACCAGGCAGGGATGTCCTCTCTCTCCCTCCCTGTTTGCTATTTTTATTGAACCACTAGCTGCAGCAATCAGGCAAACTCACAATATTAAAGGCATAAAATGCAATAACATAGAACATAAAATCAGTCTTTATGCAGATGATGTATTACTTTTTCTCCAGCATTCACAAACCTCTTTCTCTCAGGTAATCGGGTTGATCAACTCTTACTCAAACGTTTCAGATTATTCTATAAATTGGTTAAAATCTACAGTTCTTCCAATCAATTGTTCTGTCCAGAATCCAACTAATACACAACTGCTGTCAGGGAATATTACTTATTTAGGTATCAATGTCTCACCAAGACTGGCAGATTTAATAAAGCTAAACTACATCCCACTTTTAAAAAAAGTGGAAGATGATCTTGCTAGATGGAAATCCCTACCCATATCACTTATGGGAAGGGTTGCTTCAATAAAAATGATGGTTTTGCCCCGAATCAACTACTTATTCTCAATGATCCCAAGTAAACCATCACTAGACTGGTTTAGATCTCTGGACTCCTCTGTCTCTAAATTTCTTTGGAAAGATAAACCCCCACGTATCAGCTTAAAAACTCTGCAGAAGACCAAGGAGGTCTAGATCTACCAAACTTCCATCATTATTTCTTAGCCAACAGGCTCCAATACATCTCAAGATGGTTAAAACATAGCTACCTAGATGAGTCCTGGATAGACGTAGAACAGACACTATGCAATAAGATAAAACTTTCAGACCTACCATTTATTAGCTCAAATATAAAACGACATGAATGCTTTAAAAGCATAAATATCAGCTCCTCTCTGACTGCATGGTGGGAGTTTCTAAAAAATGACAGAGTCCACAATAATCCCATGCAGACGTACACCCATCTGGAATAACCCCGACATCTTGCAAAAAAAAATGTATGATACGTTTTCCAGACTGGAGGTGTAATGGAATTGAATACCTGGAACACATATTTGAAGGAACAGACTTTATCCCATTTAATACATTAATTACACAATATGGAATTGATAAAAACAAATTCTTAGAATATCAACAAATTAAATCTATTATTAAAGGTAAATTTAGGCTCAATACAGTTGAATTACAAATTCCAGCAAGAGTTTTAGATTTTCTTAATCTCAACCCCCCCCAAATTGCTGTCTAAAATATACAAAACTTTATCTACATTAGATGAATCAATAGCCATCCCTATTTCAAAATGGGAGGTGGATTTATCAGCCAGCTTTGACCAAAACGTCTGGTCTCAGATATGTTTAAGAACCTTTAAAATAACAAAAAATCCTAATTTGCAATTAATACAATACAAAATCCTTCATAGAGTACACTATACAGGTCAACGGATGTTTAGGATGGGTTTTACGTCATCTAATACCTGCTTACAATGCACAAGCAATATACCAGATACTTATATTCATGCGCTTTGGTTCTGTCCACCTGTTTAGAAATTCTGGTGCCAGATATGTGAGGATTTATCAAAGTGTCTGAAATGTAACATTCCACCGTCTCCCTCAGTTTGCCTGTTGGGAGATTTAAATGATGTCACCATGGACATAAAGTCAGTTCTAATGGTTCACATTGCCTTATGCATCGCTAAGAAAACTATCCTCCTAAACTGGAAAAATAAAAAGACTCTTAATATTAATCAGTATAGAAATCTCTTGTTGGACCATATTGGTCTTGAGACGGCCTCTGGCTCCATATCTGATCAGTCTCTCTGGGCTCCTTTGATCGGCTGCATCACCTAGTAGGGGTGGGGGGCACTTGGTTTTGTCGTTTGGGATATTGTTGCTGATGTGGGGGTTTTTGGGGTTGGAGGCATCTGGGGGGGATCCCTGGGGGTGGGATCACTGGGCCGACAGGGCGCTGGACGTTGTGGCCCCAACCTGGGGTTGGGCTTTGGTGACTTTGGGTGGTAACTCCTGATGGCTGCATGCGGTGCCTTAGGGGGGTTGCACTGACGGACATGGTTTACTGGCCTGGTGGCCGTGCTGCGCCTGGGTAGGGTCTGGGGTGGGCCTGGGTATTCGGGGCTCTGGGGCGCCGCTCCCCCTAGCTGGGGTTTCTGGCCGGGGGTCGGCTTGCGTGGGGTCTCTGTTGCCTGTGGGGGTCGGGGCCGGCCGGCATGTGCAGCCGCCTCTCTCTTTTTCTCTGGGCCGATTGTCATCGCCGGTCCCTGTATGGCGTCTCGCCTTGTTTGCTGGTTGGGGTGCCTGGCTGCTGGTCGCGGCGGCTGGGTGGCATTTCTGGGCCTGATCAGTCCTTTTTCGCACTGGACTTAGCTCCTGGGTCTTGGTCTTTGTGCGCTGCAGGGCGCTGGGGTTGGGCGTTTGCCCAGGTTCGGTCGGACCTGCGGGCGGACTGGCTGGGTAGTGGGCGTGCAGGGCAGGTGGGTGGGGCGCTGGGTTTGGTTGCCTGCCGGGCCATTGAGCAGCAGTGGTCGCTCCACAAGGGAATGGGGATGGTGGATGTCGGCCTGGTGGGTCGGCCGCCCGGTCCATCGGTTTGCTCCTGGTCTGGGCGGGTACGTCGCCGGGGTTTGGGCTGCGGGGGCCTCCAATGCGCAGGTGGCGCTGGGGGCCTCCTTTGCTGGCGGGGAGGCTATTGCTAACTAGCGACAGGTGCTCTCCCCCTACGAGGGCACTTGGACGGGTGTGCTGTAGGGGGGGGGCAAACTCAACCTGAGTGTCTAGTGTCTTTGTGTTCTGATAGTAGACCGAATGTCAAGGTGGGTTTAGTTCCCCTTCTGGGATGGGGCTGGGGGTACTGCCTTGGGGTCCGTGGGGCTTAGTGTTGCTGTGGCCGTGGGCCCTGGGTTGAACGTGCCATGGCCTTCCTCCCCTGGTGGATCCCGGTGAACAGCGGTGCCTATTGGGGTCAGTGGGGGAGCTGGCTGGGAAGACATTTTGTCTCCCAGTCCTTCCCTCCCCATCCCCCAACACCTCTGTCCACCCGCTCCATCACTTTACCACTTATATAGGGTCTTTGGGCATGGGCACATCACTGGGGTGCGAGGAGGGGTTTCCCTCCTCACTATCCCGTGGCGTCCTGCGTCCCAATTTTAATATACAACTTAGACTATCCCACTTATAACATTTTCATTCGACACACATGTAGGGACTTTGGGGTGGGCACACTTTTTGGCATCCAGAGGGGGAGCGGTTCAGTCAGCTTCACCTCTGGTGCCGGTGCCCACTGTTAAACCAGATACAGATACTGAGGGCTTGGGGTGGGGGTTGGGGGATGTGTGGCTGCCTTCCCCACATCCCACCCCTCTGTTTTAAATGCACATTATTACAAAACGCATCAAAACCATACTCAAGCTGGAGGATAGAGGCTAGGGGTCTTCTTACACCCCTGTTCGCTACCGGCCATCAGGGATTGGGGTCCAGAGGAGGAACAGGTGGTCTGGTTGGGGTCCTGGGCTGTTGGGCTGCCTCGCCACTGTGGGGCCCTTGGCGGTCTGCTTGTCTCCGTCCTAGAAGGTAGGGGGTCCATCTCCTGGGTCCGGGTGCTGGTGGCTCTACTGGGGCATCGGTACCTGGACCTGGGAGCATGAAGTGTGTATGGGGTGTATGAGTGAGGGTACAGCATCATTTCTTGGGTGTCTCGGTGAGTTAGTGAAATTGTATGTGTTTAAGAGGGAGGGAACGTATGACTGTCTGAATGTCTTTGTCTGCCTGTCAGGTTGGGTCTTGGGCTGCCCTCACGCCTGGCACACCTCAGGCCTTACGTTTAATGGGGGGGCCTATTTCCCCTCCGTCACTCCCCGCGGGTGATGGATGCCCCTGCCTACTGGTGCATCGGTGGTCAATCTGGTTCGGACCTGGTGCGTGCCTGGCCGGGCCTGGGGGGGGCGGTGTGTCGGTCAGCCGATGCGCTGGGCCGATATCTTCTTCAGACACCAATTCTGAGCTCCACACTACCAAACAGGACACGTAAAAAAAAAAAAGAAAAAAAAAAAGAAATCTTGTCTTGGTCTTACTCTAACTAATCAATGAGAAAAACAAAATCTGTTTTTCATCATAGTAAAGATGCTAGGAGAGCCAGTTATCACAGGGAGGACAATGATAGCTCATGACCTCTTAACAGAATCCCACTTCAAAAATTCTAAGCCATCCTATTAGGATTCTCTATTAAAAGTTGTGTTTTCATAAAAATGTGCAATTTTAGTATGGTATACATAATACCTTTTATAGTGTATTATGTTGTTAAAGCTTTTGCTCTTCTCTGTTTAGGTGTATGGTAGAAACTACTACAGACCAGATCAGTATGTCTCCAAGAGTGTGATGGAGAAACGTGCCTTGCCTTACATTCAGGCAGAGCTGCTGAGACTTCATGCCAATAACGCCCAGATGCTCACAGATGAATCAGAGCTTGAATTCCTAAAGGTGGCAAAGTACTTGGAAATGTTACAACTCCAACTAATGATGCTCCATCCAAAGCGTATAAAAGTGACGGCTGTTCTTTTATTTTTTAACCATGCAGGTCTGTCAGCAGTTGCCTGAATACGGTGTCCTGTTCCACCGTGTGATACGGGAGAAAAAGCCTTCAGACGGAGAGATCGTTCTCGGGGTTTGTGCCAAAGGTGTCATCGTCTATGAGGTTAAAGATGGCTGCAGGTCCACCGCTCAGAATTTCTACTGGAGGGAGACGGCTACTTTCTCCTCTAGCGTGAGAGAGTCCTCCACAGTGGCACATGTTACTCTCATAACACTTTCTCATGTGTTTCTGTTCGTGCTCCAATACGCTCCTCTTTTATGGATCTGCAGAAACGAAAATTTATAATCGAGTGCCGGGGCAGCCGGAAGAAATACATCTTCATCACAGAGAGGTCTAGGATAGCCAAATACTTGTGTAACCTTTGTTCAGCCCAGCACAAGTTTAGCAACGAGATGAGCTCCCGCCAACTAAGCCACAGCCTGGTCTCAGGTAAGCTCCTGCAGCCTTACTCTTGTCAAACAGGTTTTGAATCATAGATGTCTGCTGCCAGACTTCTACCAGCACTCTGCGCTTCAGCCGCCAGTCTTGCATGCTGTAGCGCGGATAGCAAAAGTAATTTCTACATCTTTGTCCAGAGGACAACATTGTGCAGTACGCAGCTGTATGCCGTGCTCAGAGCAGCCAGCTCAAGTCCCTCTCATGTTCTGAGACGCCCCAGGATGACAGCGGCCTGACCACGCCGCAGGAAGAGTCCCTGACCAAACTGTGCAATGATGTCGCAGCCAGAATTGAGGCCCGTGTGAAACATCACAGGTAGTCTGTTTTTCCCCCCTTAATAATAAGTCCAACTCTATGTTTTGAGGAACCAATCATAATGATTGGTAACTCTATTGCTGACTGGTAACTGTTGCTAACTCGGACAAGCCGTTGCAGCTCACTGCTTGTTTACAATGAGCGAGCCCAGTGCCGAAACAATTCCTCAAGAGGCTCGTGACAACTTTTAAAGGCAACAAACGGTTAATATCGTCGAGGAGCCTCCAGGAAGGACGGCATTATGCCATGTACAACATTTCAAATTAGAAATATATCAAGATAAACTGAAATTAAAGGTACACATTTTCAGATCTCAGAACAAGAGGGAATAGCCTAATCTAGCATGAATCGTCTTTGAGAAGAGAAACATCATCGAAGACCAGCATTGTTCATGTACTGCAGGGTAATGTGTTAAATGTGTCATTTACCGTCCTTTAACTTAAAAATAGTCTGCTAGATGGCTAGCTTAAGAAAGGTCAATACTGCTAGCCTTTATATGACTGATATTATCTTACAGTATATGACCTGATTGCCATGATTATACACATCCATTTTGTTACCTCCGAACAAACGTTGACATTCTTGTTCGTAGTTGTGTTGTTGAGTTGACTGTGCAGTCTTGCCACACAGCTTTATCCAACAGAGACATTTGTCCATGTTTTATTTCGATTTGGAAAGCGGGATAAAATAACCTGCTTATTCTCTCAGGATACTGTGTATCACTTTTGCTAGTGCCCCAGGCACATCATTTAACTATTTTTATGCCTTAAAACACAAATGTAGCCCAGAAAACAAAAGAAACTGTTGCAGACCTTAATGCTTCTCAAGCTAGACGGCAAAAATGTCCGTGTGCGTTTAATTCCAGGAAACTGATATTTGAATTATATTGGTTCATTTGTGAAGAATCCAAAAACATCAAAAACAACCCAACCAGGGTGGGCAGAGGGGGGCCTCGGAAGGAGGGCAAGAGTCCTAAAACAAAAGTCCTGAGGCCTGCGACGAAGAAACAGGAACCTGGGAGGCCTGTGACAAGAAACCAGAAGACGAGGAGGCCGGTGGAGAACCGTGTGGCATGGCGGCCGGCTGCGGTAGAAAACCTAGTGGTGTGGCAGCCGGCTGCGGCGGAGAACACAAGATGTGTACAGGGAGTCGAAAAGATAACGAGCGATATGGATAACCGAGGGAATAGATGAAATTATTTTGGACAGATCGGAGATGGCCTGGTGTCGGTGGATTTCAGCCTCATCAAGCATCTCCTCCAAACCCAGTCTCTTCAAATGGGGACTCACCCTCAACAAATGGGAAATAATCAGTTCAGCTACCCGCAGTCTAGTCCTGGGAACATCAAACACAAAAAACCTCAGAACTATGACAGTGCATGCCACACTTGTCAGATTTTTATTTGTAAAAGCTTTAGAAACCACACATCCTTTTCTTTCACTTTACTATTATGCATCAGTTTGCTTTAGGCCACCACATAAAACCCTAATGAAAGGCATTGAAGTTTAGGTTAAAACTTGACCAAACGTAAAGGAATAAACATAAAAAAAAAAAAAATTTATAGATAGTTTCTTGTTGTTTTTCTTTGCCTGGAAAAGCCCAAAAACTGCATAATAGAGGTCATAAGTCATTGGAAGATAATTTAAGATCAACTAACAGAATATGGATGTAGCGCTAAACAAAACAAATCTATTTTTACTGGCAAGAAAAATAAATAAACCGTAAAATATTCTTGTTTATTTCTCTTGAAAATTGTATTTTCCCAAAGTATAATGTATTTTATCGAAATTAATTTCTCATCTTTTTCCTTCACTTTTCTTTTACCAGCATCTGCTCCAGCAGTCAGCGTAGCAGCACAGGTTTACATTCTCCATCCTGTTCTCAGAGGAGTGGATCGGAAGCTCATTCTGGATCCCCAGCGGCTCGAGGCACAATATCTTCACACTTGCATCCCAGCTTCATGTCCTCTTATGCTTTTGCTGTAGTCAGCAAATAGTTTCCCTTTAAGTATTTCATTCAAGAGAATTCATTTGGTATCCCCTCGCTCCTTCTAAGTAATTACTGCTTTTGGTTAATGGTGTTGTTTCGTTTGTCCTACAGAAATGCAGCTAAAACTGGGGACATCTTCAGAGAGGGAAGTCATATGTGTTTCTTTAAAGAAAGACCCGAAATTAGGCTTGGGTAAGGATATGACCCTCCTAATTATTGACCAAACACCTTCTCTAGAACAATCTTTTTTTACTAGGGATGCACCAATTTGAAAATCTATCAATATACGATATTATTATCTCTGTTATGGCCGATATTCAATATTTTCAGGTATTTAATAGATTATATACTATATTTCCCTACTCTTTCAACATTGTGAAAAACAACCACATTTAAAAAACACTAGGGCCAGTGCTGACTGTACCCAATTTTACTTAACTGGATTGATACCGATATGTTAAAAAATGACAAACATCGGCTGATACGGATATTGATGCCGATATATCTTGCATTTTTTATACTTTTGAAACCAGATGTTTACATAGGCTACTTCATAAAATAACTCATAACCTGTCTTCATTGCTGTCTGACATTAAATCAGAATAAACCTTTCCTGCTTTATGACAGTTGGGATTACAAACATTATTTCTATTTGCTATGTGCCAAAATAATGTGCCAACTTAGACATGTTTCTAAAAACTTAGGGTATTTTTCTATGACTCATTTCACTATTGATAATGACCAGAGGTGGGTAGTAACTAGTTACATTTACTGGAGTAACCTTTTGGAAAAGACGTACTTTTAAGAGTAGTTTTACTACACTGTACGGTTTACTTTTACTAGAGTAATATTATTATTAAGTTACGCTACTCTACCCACCTCTGATAAAGACACTCTTTTACTAATCTCAGCCAGCATCTTCACAATGTCTTTTGCTTTTGGTTTGGGGTTGTTCTGGAACTGTTTTACACCTAGACATTGCTGTGGTGTTCATACTTGAATGTCCTCCTTATATCTTGGCTGCTTTCTTTTTAATGTTTTAACATAAGGAAGCAGTGTCCTTATGGTGTTGTGTTAGATTACAAGTGTGCCTCAATTTAACTCAAATGTTGCCATGACATCTTCATCCGGGCTATCCTAAATATAGTGCTCTTTCTGTATGTTAACATCGTTATTTGAAGAAAGTAAAATCTTGAAGGAAATCTTTCATTTTTTGAGGTATTTAATAAATATAAATAATATTGGTAATCTTGGTATCTTTGGTAATCTGACGTAAAACAAGAAGTTCAATTTAACATCAGGGAGTGAAGACAAAAATAGATCATATCTAATTTTATACAGTTTATTTAAACTCTACCTGTAACTTGTCCCAACACAGGTATAGTGATAGTTGGAGAGGACACAATAGGGCGGTATGACTTGGGAATTTTTATTGCCTCCATTGTGCCTGGAGGACCTGCGGATAAGGATGGACGCATCAGATCAGGTACATGCCTGTAAAACTAAACAGATTCGTTACACATGAAATAACCATACTTCATGTTTAAATCTTTATATCTTAATTTATAAAACTCTTTCACACCTTTGATATATGAATGTAGGCAGTACATCAAGATGTGTCCAAAGAAGGACAAAGATTGTGCTCTGCATGCTTTGGGGGTCACCTTTTCATGTTGACCTTTTCCTTTAGGTGGGCGTTTGATATCCCTGAACCACATCAGCCTGGAGGGGGTGACATTTAACGAGGCAGCTGAGGTCATGGAGAGTAGCCCTGAGGAAGTGCAGCTCATTGTCTCTCAGCCAAAAGGTGCTTCATGTATGCAAGTGTGGTTACTCAGTATGAATAGTGATATTATAGCTGAGTATAGCTTTGTTTGAGTATTGTTTGAGTGATTATTCCATAGATGCACACATTTTATTAAATGTAAAATGGTTGCTAATTTATTTGCTTCCAGTGATTGGGAATATTTCATTAGATATTTAGCTCTTTTCTTTAATTTCTATCCTTTACTGTTAGGTTTTGATCTTTTATCTTTATTTATATTAATGTTGTATCATACAGCTAGTTTTTGTTGTCAGCATCAAAGCTAAACTCTAACTGAGAAAATGTACACACTAACTTGATGGGAGCATTCTATTTGTAGTGACAAAATATGAAATAAAAATATTTTAGAAAAAAGTATTATCTAAGCTTTATGGATGAAAATCAGTTGAACACAATGTGTTCATAACAATTTTAATAAAACTGGGGGCTGATTTAGTGTCAGTATGTTTGACAGGTACCTTGCTAGCTTGACTTTAAAAAATTAAAACACAGGCAGTTAGAACATGGTTTTTAAAATGGATATTCTGTAGTGTATAAGTAAGAAATTGTACATATTAATTTTATTTGCACTTTTTTCATTTCCGTCCCAAGTTAGAAAATATCTTAGAAAAAACTATTTTGCAAGTGTTTTTAACTGAAGTAAATTCAATACAATTTCTCCAGAAAAACTGACTGAATAGATACCAGGTAGCATGTTTAACAGACAACTTGCAAGCTTGACTGTTTGCATTATGAGAAATGACACAGGTACGTCCAGAAACAAAAAAACCTAAAATGAATTAGGTTTAGTCGGCATGTTAACAGACACCTTGCTAGCTTGTCTGTTAACTTTTTGAAAGAATAATCAAAGGTACATAAAAAAATTCCTTCTGACAATTACTTCTATATCCGGTATGTCTTATAATGTAAGATCCATGTTAGCTTTTCAACTGTAATAAATTTAACCCAATATTTTCACTAGCCCATTAAATAAGACTGATTATGTTCTAGTTAGCATGTTGACCACGCCAGCTTGCTTGAGTTTTTTGAGAAAGAATAGAGAAAGGTACTTACCGTAAAACAATTATTTCTGAAAATTAATATTTTTTTCCACAAAACACTTTCTTTCAGATAAATAACTCTGTTTTGGTAAATGTGTATGGCCTGCTAGCCAGAAACGACAGCTAAACTTACTAATCTAACTAACATCTGGGTTAGCTCAGTTTACCATAACAACTGTAGGCTACACATAAAAAAATCCTACTGTGGTTTAATTTACAGTGGGACAAAAAAGTATTTGGCAGCCACCGATTCGTGCAAGTTGTTCCACTTAAAAACATGGGAGGGGTCTGTAATTTTCATCATAGGTACACTTCAACTGTGAGACAGAATGTAGATAAAATCTAGGAAATCACATTTTATGAACTTTAAAGAATGTATTTGTATAATGATGCAAAAAATAAATATTTGGTCAATGCCAAAAGTTCACCTCAATACTTTGTAATGTAAACCTGGTTGGCAATGACAGTGGTCAAACGTTTCCTGTAGGTCTTCACCAGGTTTGGACACACTGTGGCTGGTATTTTGGCCCATTCTTCCATGAAGATCTTCTTTAGAGCTGGGATGTTTTGGGGCTGTTGCTGGGCAACACGGACATTCAACACCCTCCACAGATTCACTATTGGATTGAGCCCCAGAGACTGGCTAGGCCACTCCAGAACCTTGAAATGCTTTTTACGAAGCCACTCTTTCGTTGCCCGGGTGCTGTGTTTGAGATCACTCTCATGCTGGCAGATCCATTTCATCTTCAAGGCTCTCACTGATGGAAGGAGGTTTTTATCAAAATTTCACGATACATGGCCCCAATTCATTCTTTTCTTAATCTGTCATCCTATCCCCTTTGCAGAAAAGCAGCCCCAAAGCATAATGTTTCCACCGCCATGCTTCACAGTTGGTATGGTGTTCTTGGGATGCAACTCAGCATTTGCCCCCCTCCAAATACGGTGAGTGGTATTTATACCAAAGAGTTCTATTTTGGTCTCATCTGACCACATGACATTCTCCAAATCATCCTCTGGATCATCCTGATGGTCTCTGAAAAACTTTTGATGGGCCTGGACATGTGCTGGCTTAAGCAGGGGGATCTTTCGAGCGCTGCAGGATTTCAATCCACCACAATGTAGTGTGTTACTAATAATATCCTTTGTTACTGTGAACCCAGCTCTCTTTAGGTCATTGGCCAGTTGCCCTCTTGTAGTTCTGGGCTGTTTCCTCACCATTCTCAAGATCATGTGTACCCCACGAGGGGAGATCTTGCATGGACATCCAGGTCGAGGGAGATTGTCAGTGATCTTGTATTCATTCCATTTTCTAGAAATTGCTCCAACAGTTGATCTCTTCTCACTTCTTGGTTACTGTAGATTGGCTCATCACAGTCTTGTGTAGGTGTACAATCTTGTCCCTGGTGTCTTTGAACAGCTCTCGGGTCTTGGACATGGTGGAGGTTGGAGTCTGACTGTTTGAAGGTGTGGACAGGTGTCTTTTATACAGATAAGTTCAATCAGGTGCCAATGATACAGGTGACTAATCAAGGATAAAAGAGCTTCTTAAAGAAGAAGTAACAGGTCTGTAAGGGCCAGAATTCTTGCCTGTTTGTAGGTGCAAAATACTTATTTTCTGCATCATTATGCAAATACATTCTTTAGAAATCAAATAATGTGATTTCCTGGATTTGTTTCTCACAGTTGAAGTGTACCTATGGTGAAAATTACAGACCTCTCTCATCTTTTTAAGTTGGACAACTAGCACAATCAGTAGTTGCTAAATACTTTTTCCCCCAATGTATAACCTCATCCCTCTTCTAATTGGCATATTAAACTATGGTTTGTTTGTACACAATGTATATGGCTCGCATTTCATCACATCTGTTGTGTTAAACCAAGTGTGGCTTGGCCAGCTCAAGCTTTTTTTGTATTACATCACAGTGTATTCCGTACTGAAAAGAACAACGTTTTATTGCTTTTATCTCCACAGTCCCATTAAGTCCCATCAGTGTTCGCTCCCCTTTGTTGAGTAAATATGGGTCCCAGACTACGCTGTTGACAGACGGACGTTCAGGAGATTATAGCCTAGATGAGATTGTCTCTGTCATGATGACACCAAAGGCCCCCAACAGGTTGCATGTCCCACGGGAAGTACGAGTCCTCAATACACAGGTAGGACCATTGTAGTGAACATATTTTACCTGCCGTTTAAAGGGCATATGTAATATATTCAACAACTTTTCCTTTTAAATTAGGTTCAGAAGAATGATAAAAGAATGATAAATAGAAATACAATCAAATTCAATAAATTGGTATATTATTGAATTTTTTTTATTTCAGTAACTCAATTCAATAAGAGAAACACATTATATAGATTAATTACACACAGACTGATGTTTTCAAGCCTTTATTTCTGTTAATTATGATGATTGTCCACTTACCTCTAATGAAAACAACACTTTAAAGATTGGAATATAACATTAGACCAATAAAAAGAATTAATTCAAAAATGCACGCTAAAAGGATGTTTAATACTTGCTTAAATATAATGTTTAAAAGGTACTTTTAATCTGACAAATGAGCCTCATCTGAACACATACTATAATTTACCAGCGTTATTAATTGAATGAGATGTCCACAGGTGTCAACAATCCAATTTCTCAAAATAACTGTCACCATACTGTAAAACACAGTGGCAACATCATTTCAAAGACATTTGACACAGCACTCAAACTCTGAGTCCATCTACACTTAGTTCTTCATTAACAATGTGTTTTCTAGCCATAAAAAGTCCCTTATGATGGTTGGAAGAAAAGTTAAAACACTGATTCCACAATCTGACACCGAGAAATAACAACTTGCTCCTAAGTGCAGTTAGTGATTTATTTTATCATCACAGTCCAACATCAGCAGACATTTTGTTTTACATAAACAGCTAAAAACACATAAAACAAGGATTTGTCTTAAATCAGAAACTTCATACTGAAAAACCCCATCAAGGATCTTCCTGCTCAATCAGCTGAAAGTCTCTTGCAGCCATAGTAAGAACTGTGTTGTGTCCTCTACCCTCACTGTTAGATGGGTCATTCTCTTAAAGCCAAAATGGCAATGTTTTCATTGTCTTGAGGTAAAGAGTGTATTAAAAGAAGATACTGTTGGTTGGTGAGAAGTCTTGTTTTCTCACTTTCATAAGTCAAAGTGCTTACTTCATTCTTTCCGGTGTTGCTAGTGCTCAACCACTCATTCATTCAGTATATTCTTGTTAGAAAGTATTTTCCATTTACAACAACAGGCAGTTGCACTTTGTAATTCCCAATGATGAGTCGTCGTCCATATATCGTAGTGTGTTTCTGTTTTTAGAGCACCATAGCTCCATAGGTTGTTCTTTTTGACTCAGCAAAGTGTGTTTTAAATGTACTTACCTGTTTAAAAAAAGAGAAAAAAAGAAAGGGCCAGTTATAGTTTGTGTTTTATACTTTCAAGGTTGTTGGGTATAAAACATACAGGTCCTTCTCAAAAAATTAGCATATTGTGATAAAGTTTATTCTTTTCCATAATGTAATGATAAAAATTAAACTTTCATATATTTTAGATTCATTGCACACCAACTGAAATATTTCATTTTTATTGTTTTAAAACTGATGATTTTTGCATACAGCTCATGAAAACCCAAAATTCCTACCTCAAAAAAATAGCATATTTCATCCGACCAATAAAAGAAAAGTGTTTTTAATACAAAAAAAGTCAACCTTCAAATAATGATGTTCAGTTATGCACTCAATACTTGGTCGGGAATCCTTTTGCAGAAATGACTGCTTCAATGCGGCGTGGCATGGAGTTAATCAGCCTGTGGCACTGCTGAGGTGTTATGGAGGCCCAGGATGCTTCGATAGCGGCCTTAAGCTCATCCAGAGTGTTGGGTCTTGCGTCTCTCAACTTCCTCTTCACAATATCCCACAGATTCTCTATGGGGTTCAGGTCAGGAGAGTTGGCAGGCCAATTGAGCACAGTAATACCATGGTCAGTAAACCATTTACCAGTGGTTTTGGCACTGTGAGCAGGTGCCAGGTCGTGCTGAAAAATGAAATCTTCATCTCCATAAAGCTTTTCAGCAGATGGAAGCATGAAGTGCTCCAAAATCTCCTGATAGCTAGCTGCATTGACCCTGCCCTTGATAAAACACAGTGGACCAACACCAACAGCTGACATGGCACCCCAGACCATCACTGACTGTGGGTACTTGACACTGGACTTCAGGCATTTTGGCATTTCCTTCTCCCCAGTCTTCCTCCAGACTCTGGCACCTTGATTTCCGAATGACATGCAAGTACTTTGGACCACTGAGCAACAATCCAGTGCTGCTTCTCTGTAGCCCAGGTCAGGCGCTTCTGCCGCTGTTTCTGGTTCAAAAGTGGCTTGACCTGGGGAATGCGGCACCTGTAGCCCATTTCCTGCACAGTCCACTGCTTCCGCAGGTCCCCCAAGGTCTGGAATCGCTCCTTCTCCACAATCTTCCTCAGGGTCCGGTCACCTCTTCTCGTTGTGCAGCGTTTTCTGCCACACTTTTTCCTTCCCACAGACTTCCCACTGAGGTGCCTTGATACAGCACTCTTGGAACAGCCTATTCGTTCAGAAATGTATTTCTGTGTCTTACCCTCTTGCTTGAGGGTGTCAATGATGGCCTTCTGGGCAGCAGTCAGGTCGGCAGTCTTACCCAAGATTGCAGTTTTGAGTAATGAACCAGGCTGGGAGTTTTTAAAAGCCTCAGGAATCTTTTGCAGGTGTTTAGAGTTAATTAGTTGATTCAGATGATTAGGTTAATAGCTAGTTAATTTTTTGAGATAGGAATTTGGGGCTTTCATGAGCTGTATGCCAAAATCATCAGTTTTAAAACATTAAAAGACCTGAAATATTTCAGTTGGTGTGCAATGATTCTAAAATATGTGAAAGTTTAATTTTTATCATTAAATTATGGAAAATAATGAACTTTATCACAATATGCTAATTTTTTGAGAAGGACCTGTAATGAATTTTGTCCCTTGTCATGATATTTCGGAGTTTGATTTTGTGCTTTTGCTTTGTTTCATATTCTTTTAATTCCTTGAGTATTTCTTGAGGTGTGTTTGTTTTATTCAGCTCTTACTGGCAGTCTTTAGTTGTGCTTCTCTGTATATTTTAGCTCTTGTTTATTTTGAAAACCTGTCTTTTCTATTTACTTGTGTCCTTCTTGCTTCAGTGTGTTTTTCAAACCTTTTGGTTTGAATCTTGATCTTTCCTCCTATTGGGTTGTGTCTCTGGTTCGTTACAGTTCTGTTTCGTTGTTTCCCACGTTCCACGTGTTTTCTTTCAGCCTTTTCTCCCATTTCTTCAGTTCAACTTCAGTGACTTGCCTTCTTTCACAGCAGCACACAGTTTCTAATCAACCACCTGCTCCTTGTTCAACAATCAACTCTGCTGCATAAATTTATCTCAGTCAAGCAAATCCTCCTGTTCCTTGTGTTGTATTGATTTGAATTCACCCCCAGAAATTAGTTTTTGGCTTTCCTTATTTTTAAGTAAATCTTTGACCTTAACCTTTCTGCCTCCTTCCTGCATTTTGGGTCTTGCAATTCACAATTTTATGACAGTCCTTAGACTGTTTATTCTTAATGCTTACTACATGGAATAACAGATAATGTAATGACAAGGTCCTTACATTTTATTTTCCTTAGGATGGCTCCCCTCTTTCTCCATCTCTGAACTGTGTGAGGCCAGAGGAGATCACAGTGGAGCTAAGGAAGATCTCAGGAAATCTGGGCATCAGCATCTCTGTGAGTTTTGTTAATATTTTGCCCAATATGGCAATATAATTTTCAGGTTGCATTGCATTTCAGTTTTGAAAAAAAATGCTTTAGGGAATCCTTTTCTAACTTTGCTTTAGAAAACCTTTCTTTCTATCTAACATTCTTTAAATACCGACAATGAACAGTCAACTTCAGTTCCTGACTTGAAGCAGGGGGCCACAAAGACTCCTCCACTTAAGATGATTAACATCTGCGGTCTGACAGGATTAGATGGGGATGACAAGAGTTAGCTCATCCACACTGATGACTTCAGCAAAACTGAGCCATACCATAACACAGAACTTTACACTTACAAAATATGTTTATCGCTTTGAATTCCAAAAGATGTAAAATTTAGAGATGTTTTATCTTTTCAAATTGCAAGGACATTATTATATCTTAGCATTAATCCATCAACGATTTATTAGAAATAAGTCAAAGTTATCAAACTACAGTAAGGCACATTTCTAACCAATTTGGAAACAGAAACGTGTCTTTAAAAACATAAGTTCTTCTTATAATTGATTATTATGAATAAAACAAATGGTTTCTTAACGTTGAGCATCAAATACAATAGTTATTTTTTAGTTAAACTCTTCTAATACCTTTATGTGGAATAAAATTTTAACTCTATGTGGCACTTTAGGGCAGTATTGTTTCATTTATCTGGTGCTAAATAAATAAAATGACTCATTTTATCTTGAATGTAAGGTAATTGTCTTCTCAACTATTTAGGGTGGAGTAAACCCTAATCTTCAAAATGGAGGAATCTACATCAAGAGCCTTGTTCCAGGAGGGGCAGCAGAGAGAGATGGACGTTTGCACACAGGTAGTTTGGTATCAAATATAGCACTGTATGAAATCTGATTATTTTTTTCCTTCTTTATGTTTCCCTTATTTGAATTTACAGGTGATAGAATTTTGGAGGTTGATGGGATTAACTTTCAAGGCTTCACCTACCAGCAGGCTGTGGAATGTCTGGGTAAAACTGGGGAGGTAAAGCACTGATCAAAGTACTTATATATGCAGATGATGATTAGAAGTTTGACAGTTTAAAGTTGTGAATATTTTAAAGGCTAAATTTGGAAACATTGCAGAAGGCACTTCAGTTAGAACATTTAAATTTTCTGCAAAATTAACCATCATGCTTATGATACCATGTATGACAGTGTATTCATCATGGTCTGGTTGTAGGTTTTGAACTTAATCTGTACGTATAGTGGGTTGGAACAGCATGAGTTTGAACTGTACTGCCAATAATTTGGAATGCTTATAGTGGGCCCTGCTATCCATCCAATCATTTTCCTCCGCTTATCTAAAATCTGGTCAAAAGGGTAACGTGTGCAGGAAAGAAATACCGCTATTTCTTCCCCCTTCAACCCTCTCCATCTCGTTTTGGAAGAAACCAAGGCATGTTCAGATCAGATGTGATATTTAGTTCCTCCAGCAAGTTCTCCAAAGGGAGGCCCCTCAGGCATTCTGATCAGATGCCTGAATAACCTCAACGGCCTCCTTTTGATGAGGAGCAGTTGCTCTTATCTGTGCCTGCCCTGGATGACTGAACTCCTCAATAAACCTGTCGGGGCAAGCCCAGGCAGCCAATGGAGGCCACTCATTTCAGCCACTTGTATCCAGGATCCCAAATTTTTGGTCATTACTGATATCTCATGACCATAGGTGTGGGTCGGAGCATAGACAAGTTGGTGAATTTAGAACTTTCGTTTTTTGCTCTGCTCTTTCTTGACCACGGTAACCCTTGCAACGCCTGCAGTACTGCAACCGGAGCCCCAATCGATCTATATTCTCCTCCTCCATTGTACCATCACTCATGAATAAGGTACTTGAACCTCTCCACTTTAGGCAATCACTGACCTGAACCTGGAAAGAACAGTTAAAGGTTGAATATGGAACATGAACACTATAGCGACATCTAGTGGGTCTAAGTTGTAGCTACAACAATAGAAAAATAATTCCCGCTGTTGGGTTACCTGGTTCACTGCTGATACGCCCAGTGACCAGCCTGAACTGTGTCCAGTGAGGAATGTATTTTAGAGCAGTTTAACTGACAGCTAAAGTTAGCAAGTGACTTAGCTTACCGGTCCAGGAGGAAAATCGTCATTTCCGGATGTGTTTGACGCCGTGGACATGTTTTATGTGGGTCCATCTAGTATAGGCTTCCCCTAAAACTACTCTAGTTTCTGTTCTTCTCTGGTCATTCCTCTCCTGAGACGGATAGCGATATCTCCTCCAGGGCTCTGAAGCTGCTGCTTGACTTGCAGACTCAGCCATTTTTCCCAGTACCAGCTGAGTTGTAGCGACCACATAGTGAGATTATAGAAACCGTATCTGGCACCCAGCGGCCGCTACTGACGGTAGGTGCAAACATTACGTAATTGTTGACCCCGTTAAAATTTCTATTTTATTATATTTTAATTCTATTTTGTTAGATTTTAATTCAAATGATTTCATTTTGCACCATTTGAAACACCCGTAGAGGTATTATTATCGGGGTTTTTTAAATAGCTTTTTATGAAAATGTTCCATATTCAACCTTTAATCTTTGCTGGTTGAGAACCACAGCCTCAAACTTGGAATTGATTCTCCTCACTGGGCATTTCAGACTTGACTGCAAACTGCTCCAGTGCCTACTGGAGGTCATGGCCTGAGAATGTCAAGAGAACTACTACAAAATACAACGATGATGCCTTGAAGTTTCCAAACCAGACATCCTCCTCTCCAGGACTGCGCCTTCAGATCCTGACCATGAACTTCAGGAATATGGGGCAGCCCTGGTGGAGTCAACGTGTCCTTGGAACAGGGTCGGGTTTGCGGACACACCTCTACTTTGTTCATACTGGAACTGGACAGCCATCAAGATTATCCCTTGCACATTGCAACCCCCAACCCTCAAAATACTTCAGGCAACAGGGTTATGACTGTGCCTGTTCTAATGCATTTTTTTACTATAGTAAATATAAGTAAATATCCCTATTCTAGGGATGTGTTTAAATGTGCACTGCCCTGCTTTCCCAAAGGTCAAAGTGTCCCAAACAGTTCTAGACTTTAACATAACTCTGTAAGGACAATCATCAAAAAAGAGAATAGACTTGTGATGGCTATTAATTGCTCTGCTGCTCTCTTATCATCCAGGTGGTCTACTTTGTTGTAAAACGGGAGTCAATGAACCTGCCTAAAGTTTCGGTGATTTCTGACTCTGGTAGCCCGGTGTCCAATCAGAGTGTCAATCAAGCTACCAGCCACCTGAGACTCAACAGTTCCTCATCTCTCAGCTCTCCCACAAGCACAAGGTCTGATCGCTCCAGAGACTACAGCTTCGTCACTGATGGTAGGACATTTCAATGCAGGTTAGGACCAGTGGAATGAATTGCACTGCACAACAAAAGTTTGTCATTAAAAATGTTCCATGACTAGAAGTACATTGATAGTAAAATTGAATAGAACCACCTTTAGCAACAATTATCTAAAGTCGTTTTCTGTATGACCTTATCCTTCGCTAACATTGTTGTGGAAGAATTTTGGACCACTCTTCTTTCAATTGTTGCTGGAGTTAAGGTTTGTGGAGATTAATTTTAGCAAACGCTCCTAGGGTTCCTTCACAAAGTTTAGACTACCTCATTCAAAATATGTCCAGTTAAAGCTACAGTCACATAGGTTCTTACTATTGGCAGGTTCGTACGAACTCTACGAGTTTGTGGAGGAGGGCATAGTTTCCTACAGCACTTTTAGGATGATGGTACGGCTGGCCATAAAATTCTTGTTCTTAAAGGTGCCTTGGAACCTTCTTGCAGTATACTTACGCCATTTTACAAAAATTGTTGCGTTAAGATGGCCCTCTAGCATTTATCTAAGCAACTCATTGCAATCTCAAGCAGTTGGTAGAGCTGGAGCTCTACCAATGCTGGCAGGTGCAGCCATTAATACAGTGGCAGCACCTCCATGGCAAGTACGAGACTATGTTCCATGAGCTGGTTTTATACGCCACCCCTGATTAATCCACAAACATCATGCGTTGTTCCCAAGCCATTCAAACGGAGGTCCTACAAAGAGGGTTTTTGTGGTGTGTTCATAGAAAAGATTGGCCAAAAGCATCCACCTGGGCATGAACTTATGAAGGAGCTATGAATGCTTTATTCTTGTAAGGCTGCCTTAAGAAAGCCATAGGAAATGGTCAAAAAAACGTTCATTGGGTGTTCACAGCTGTTCGTGTGGGTCATTGTAACCAAGCCTAAGTAAAGGCGCTGAACTTATTTTATTTTCTGCCATATAAAATAGAGAGGAAACAGTAGAGAAGAGGCTCTGTGTTAACTGGATAATGGTTTTAACCACAAGTGAATGTTTACACACTTCCATTCCCAACAGTTCATGTTGATGTGCCTTAGTGACCACTGACTTCTTGAAAGTACACAGGTCGATTATATTGGCTGAGTACGCCAGTGATGTCCAATGCATGACTTCAAGAAAACCTGTAGCTTAAAAAAAAGCTAAGGAAGTAAATAAATATTTAAAGTTTTTGGAACCTATTCTGAGCATGACTGAGATGGTCCTGGGCAAAAGATTCTCCAAAAACACTTGGTGCTCATCTTTTCATGTGTTACCACTTCTTCTCAATCGATAACTTTTTCTAGCTGAAAGTTTAGTGAAGTCATAAGAAACCCAAAATGCCTCCATTGTTGTGATTTCATGTGAAAATAGCACACACTGGGCCTCCCATCATTTCTTGAAACCTCAGTAATTACAGTTAACCTTAATGGGGTTTTGCCTAATAGGGAAATAGGAAAGATCTACGGAGAACAGCTTGTTTCACTGAATGTTAATAACTGAGTTTATTGAGGAATAAACATATTTTTGTGGTCTACTGTAAATGTGGATTCTCTGAAGAATGCATAGTCTGAGCATTGCATGCTTACTGCCGACAAAGGTACAAATAGTGCAACTAAAAGCTTCAAAATGGAAAATGAGGAAATGAAATGAAAACATTACTTCTGTCTCATATTGGTCCATAAACCAGTATTAAAGCAGTTGCAATTAAAGCCCAGGGGTCAAATGCAACCATAAGGGGTCACAAGCAAGTGATTTCTTGTGCCGGTCCCAAGTCCGGAAAAATGCAGAGGGTTGTGTCTGGAAGGGCATCCGACGTAAAAGCTAAGCCAAATCAAATATGCGAATCACAAACGTGAACTCCATACCGGATCGGTCGAGGGCCGGGTTAACAACAACTTCCACCGGTGCTGTTGACCTACAGGGTGGTGGTGGAAATGGGACTACTGTTGGTCTACGGAGGAGAGGAGGAAGACGTGATTGTAGGCAGAGAGAGAAGAGGAAACTCAAGAGTTTGGAATTGAGGGATGGGACTATGACAGGTAAATCTAGAGAGCTGGTAGACATGATGCAGAGAAGGGAGGGGGATATAATATGTGTTCAGGAGATCAGGTGGAAAGGTGGAAAGGTAGCAAGGCTAGAAGCTTAGAAGATTCAAGTTGCTCTACCATGGTGTAGATGGAAAGAGAAATGGAGTAAGGATTATCTTGAAGGAGGAGTTTGTTATGAATGTTTTGGAATTGAAGAATGTCATACAGGCTGAGTCTGAAGCTTGAAATTGAAGGACTAATGATCAATGTAGTTAGTGGTTATGCCCCACAGGTAGGATGTGAGTTAGAAGAGTAGCAGAAATTCTGGAGTGAACTAGATGATTTGATGCTGTGTATCCCCAGAGTTGAGAGGGTAGTGATTAGCGTAGACTTTAATGGACATGTTGGTGAAGGGAACAGAGGTGATGAGGAAGAATCCAGGATAGGAACGAAGGACAGATAATGGTAGACTAAAGGTAATGAGTCATACAATGAAGCTGTGGGAATGGTGTTGGAAGCTAAGCTTCAGTCAGAAGTGAGCATTTGTGAGCAGCAGAACGGTTTCATGCCAAGAAACAGTATTACAGATGCCATTTTTGCTTTAAGGATGCTGGTGAAGTACAGAGAAGGTCAGAGGCAGCTGCATTGTGCCTTTGTAGATTTAGAGAAAGTGTATGACAGGGTGCAGAGAGAAGAGTTATAGTTTTGCATTAGACGATCTGGAGTGGCAGAGAAGTATGTTAGAGTGGTGCAGGACATGTATGAAAGATGTGCTGTAGGAGTGACACAGGAGTCCAAGGTGGAGGTGGGACTGCATGAGGGATTGGATCTAAGCCCCTTCTTGTTTGCTTTGGTGATGGTCAAGCTGACAGATGATGTTAGACAGGAGTCTCTATAGACTATGATGTTTGCAGATGTCATTGTGATCTGTGGTGAGAGCAGGGTGCAGGTAGAGGAAAAGCTAGAGAGGAGGAGGTATGCACTGGAATAAAAGAGGAATGAAGATTAGTCGCAGCAAAACAGAATAAATGTGTGTAAATGAGAGGGACACAAGTGGAATTAAAGAAGGTAGAGGACTATAAGTACTTGGGCTCAACGGTCCAGAGCAACGGAGAGTGTGGAAGAGAGGTGAAGAAGCATGTGCAAGTTGGTTGGAATGGGGGGAGAAAAGTGTCAGGTGTGATTAAAGGGTTTCAGCAAGAATGAAAGGAAAGGTGTACAAGATAGTAGTGAGACCAGCAATGTTGTATGGTTTGGAGAACATACCAATGAGAAAAAGACAGGAAGCAGAACTGGAGGTTGCAGAACTCAAGATGTTGAGATTCTCTTTGGGAGTGATGAGGATGGATAGGATCAGGAATGAGTAGATCAGAGGGATGGCTCTTGTTAGATGTTTTGGAAATAAAGTTAGAGAGGCCAGACTGAGATGGTTTGGACATGTTCAGAGGAGAGACGACGATTATATCGGTAGAAGGATGCTGAGGTTGAAGCCACCAGGCAGGAGGCAGAGAAGAAGACCAAAAAGGAGATTTATGGATTTGGTGAAAGAGGACATACAGTTAGTTTGTGTGAGGGCAGAGGATATGACTAAATGGAGACAGATGATTCGCTGTGGCGACCCCTGACGGGAAAAGCCTAAAGAGAAGTTAAAGCCCAGAACATTAGGAATTTATTTAAAATCGAAAGTTTATTTAATTATTTTACCATATTTTTGACATTGACAAAAGTGTAAAGACTATTTAATGGTGTTATTAAATCATTTGATTTTTCCATGGACCAATGTTTGTTTCCTAGTTAGTCATCAGGATCATAATGTAATCTGTCGGAATCTGAAACTGCCCATCAGATGGCTCTAGTTTTAACTTTAATTTTAAATAATGATATGCAGAGTATACATAGATGCAGGAAAGAATATTTCATTAGCAGTGGCAAGAAGAATAATATGGAAATGTTATGTCTTATGTAGCATTTAAATGAGTTCCATCAAAGAAAAGTTATACCTGCTAAACCTTTGCTGGGATACTATCAGTTACATTAGAAATGTTTTAAGTAGGGAAGATTCTAATTAGCAACTTTAGGTGATCAAACGTTTGTTTTTTCTTTTTTGTTTTTTCTTATATACCTCTATGTCTACAGGTGAATACTTGAAAAGAGAATAAAGTTAGGTTCTTAAAAAGCAACTCACCCAAAAATCAACTTTTTTGGCTGATAAACTGTATAAATGAGTGTCTAGTAGTGGTGTCTACATGTCAGGTCTTTATTTTTGGTATTTTAGTAAAAATATAAATTTTCTACCAAAAACAGTCAGTGTGGCACCCTCTTCAGGTTAAAACTCTAAACTGGACTTGAATTTGAATTGGGCATTGCTATTGACTCTGCGGTGGTGGCTGACGTCAGCCATAATTTCACTGTGGGGTATAAAACAAGCAGAGTCTCGGCCACTCCTCCTCCACAGAACCTCCCTCCCTGTGCACTCTTTCCTCTTGTGAAGGAGGTGGAGAGAAATTTCTCCACCTCAGAAAGATCGCTTTGAGACAAAGGAGCTCAGGTTGCTCTCCATGTTTCTTGCTGTCTGTCTGTGCCACTGCAGCAGCGCTGTCAACAGGTCAATCACAACGCAGACCACGCCCAGCCCTCTTCCCCTGAATGCACGCTGGTCCGCCTGGCAACGACACCTTTTGGTGCATTTTTCAAAAAGAAAATGTGGGCGGAGTAAGACTCTGGTAGGGGGGTGAGTTGCTCTCTAAGGAGTTAAAACCTGTTAATTATGGAGGACTGATCCTGTCAAAATTGAAAAATTAATAAATGTGGAAATAAATGCATTACTAAATAAATGTGGAAATAAGTCAATAAATCTGCAAATAAAGTTGAAAGTAAAAATAGGTGGGCTGCACAGTGACAGGACTGTTGCCTTACATCAAGAAGGTCCTGGGTTCGAATCCCAGCCTGGGATCTTTCTGCATGGAGTTTGCATGTTCTCCCTGTGCATGCGTGGGTTTCTTCCGCATACTCCAGCTTCCTCCCACAGTCCAAAAACATGACTGTTAGGTTAATTGGTCTCTCTAAATTGCCCTGAGGTATGAGTGTGTGCGTGCATGGTTGTTTGTCCTTTGTGTCTCTGTTGCTCTGTGATGGACTGGTGACCTGTCCAGGGTGCACCCCGCCTCTTGCCCGATGGCTGCTAGGGACAGCCACAAGCTCCCCATGACCCTGCAAAGGATAAACGGTATAGATAATAGATGGATGGATGGAAAAAATAGATGAAATTGAGGAAATAAAACTAAAAACAAATACATAAACAAATGTGGGAATAAAGAAAAGCTGCAATTTAGATATTTGCTTGTGGCTGATTGTTTTAATGATTCTAGAGGGCGTTGTGAAAGAATCAGGCCACACCAACAAAATATTTGCATACATATATGTTATTGGTTGGACTAATATACATGTTGTTGAATTTGGTGCAGATCAGATGATGTGTGTGGAAATTAAAGCCAAACTTATTTCCACTACGTCAAATGCAGAGGGAAAATTGGGTCAAAAAGGGGTAACATTTATTATAAATCACATGGGGAGGGTGGTTTGAAACATCCGGGGGGTGCTGTTGAGCCATTTCTGTTGCGACTTTTGCAAAACCCTTAGAATACGTAAATTTCACGCACGACTAATGCGTCCACCAAATTTTCTGAGTTTTCGTATATTTCTAGGCCTCCAAAAAGCCAATTCATTTTCAGGAATAAGAAACTGTGCAGTTACAATAATAAACAGCACAGTTACAATAGGCCTTCGAAGAACTTACGCTGTTCAGGCCTAAAAATATGTATTACCACATGTATTTCCAATCTTCGTATTTCTATATTTTTATTTATATTCCGTTTTGGACGATCAGTCTTCAATAATTAATATGCTACCTGCAGTAGATGACTACAGCAGATGGTGTTAAGTACAATCCAGTTTAGTTTGTCCTCGAAGGCTGAAGCTAGTGGCTAGCACGACCGACAAAAGTTGACCTCTCCTGTCTTAAAATAAGTCCAGTCTCAAAAGCATCACTGAAGTTTATGCAAACGTATTATACTTAAGATATTAAAGCCATTATCATATTTACATAGAGCAATTATTTATGCATAGGCCAATGATTATTTACATAATCATGCAGTGTGCCACCAGTGATCTCCCTGTGTGAAACACCTCCTGGGAAAAGCATTTCTGGTCAGCATGATGGCTCAACTTGCGGGCAGCCGAGATAATATTCCACAGTAATGTGTCCTGGATTACACCATCAGTTGTTGGCAAGCACTGCTGATCCACCTCATTTGCTTTTGCAGCTCCTCTTTAAAACTCTGTCCAGCCGTATGGTTAGAAAGCTGAGCAGAAAGAGACGTTGGAGTTGGGGATATGATCCTTGCCCATTAAGATCAATGGAAGAGATGGTTTGAACTTCCCCCTTCTCTCTCTGCACTCTGGTCCTGCTTTGCATTCATGAAGCCTCCTTTTAACTTCTCTGGGATTTGGGGTCATAGTTTAGGTTGGTGCCTCTCAACCGGTGGGGCCACTCTCCCAGGGGGGCGCAAGTAGACTACAGGATGACAGAGGAAAAAAACGAAAACAAAAATTTACAAAAGAAATTTGTCACTAAACTACTGTCTTAAAAAGTTATAGTTTTTTTATATACATAACTCCAGAATAAAAATTAAAATGTGTTTGGACTGATAAAAAAAAGAAAAAGTTTTGAACAAATTTGATTCGTTTGTCGATATTGAGCGCAAATGGAGGTGATAAGCGGTTTTATTAAGCGAGTCACACTGAAGTTCGCTGGCTCTCCAGGGGGGCGGGTGTTACAGCGGTTGTATGAGCTGCGAGAGGAGGTGAAGTGGTTTTTGACAGAAATCAAATCAGATCTGGCGAAGCATCTTGATGACACTATGTGGCTTGCGTCTCTGTCCTATTTGGTCGATATATTTGACCGCTTGAATGTCCTTAACCTGTCTTTGCAAGCCTGCGAAACTCATATTTTCCTCCTTGCAGAAAGGTGCACACCTTCACACAAAAACTAGACCTCTGGCATGGCATGGCTTCAGGCGAGGGAACTGCGACATTTTCCCCAGCCTTGTAGACTTTATCACTGATGCAGGCACGTCACACGATTTCTCCTCCCTGTTTCAAACAGCGTCTGAGCACCTGTCAGCAATGAGAAAACAATTTGCGACGTGTATTTAAAGAGGATAATCGCTCTTTTGCGTGGGTTCGAGATTCGTTTGTGTGCACAGCAAACGAGCTGTCAATTGATGTGCAGGAACAGCTTATTGAGCTGAAGAGTGACAGTAGACTGATGGAACTCTTTAGCTCCTGCCCTCTTTCGTCATTCTGGGCAGCATTGATGCAGGAATACCCTCAACTCTGTGACGTCGTCTTGAAGATTCTCCTTCCTTTCGCGTCGACATATTTGTGTGAGGCAGGATGACTGCACTCTAAACAAAATGAGCCAAGAATTGAGGATCTTTGCCAGGCAAAGCAGGCAAGTGTCTCACAATAACATCACCTACCTGCAAGCTTCTGTAAAACAATGCAGATGATGCCTACTTTTAAGCCCAGTAATAATAACAATAATAAAGCAGTTGGGTTCAGTTGGGGTCACTGGGGCCCGAACTGCAACGAACCAGCTTTGGGGGGGGGGGCAGCTTGCAAAAGGTTGAGAACCCCTGGTTTAGGTAATATCTGAGTTTATGAGATGCGTATCAGCTGCATGTTTTTCTTGTAAGATGGTAGAAGGTGGCTTTTCTTTTCTTTCATTAGCCTCAGCTTCTGAAATGATCTCAATTGAATTTATCCCAAATGAAGATGTCAGCAGAGTTATCTAATGCAGGTAAAACATTAATCAGACCCTACGTTGTTTTTTTTTTTACTACGGAACATCACTGCAAAAATCCAGAAGTATCCCTTTAGAGCTTTTTTTTTGTTTTGTTTCAGTGTAATCTTTATCCCTACCAGTAGGGGGTAATCTAAATTCAGTTTTAACAAAACATGACATCTTTTTAACATTGCGTGGATTTCATCATTTAATACTGTACATGTTGTCTTAACACTCATCTACCACACTTTTTGGGTTTCATCTGTCCTTTTCTCACATTTGTTTTGTTCTTTGCAACCTCCAAACAATCTTTCACCTTATTACCATTGCTTCACTGTCCTGCATCCTCCCCCAAAACCCCAAGAAAATGTCATGGAGGTGACTCTGACCAAGGATGTCAATGGTCTGGGATTTAGCTTCCTGATGTGTGAGCTGGACCCACCCACCAAGTACTTCAGCAGCCTGGTCCGGATAAAGCAGCTCTTCCCTGGCCAGCCTGCAGAGCAGAGCGGCAGACTCCAGGAGGGAGATGTCCTGTTGGCTATCAATGGCCAGTCATTGAAGGAGCTGTCTTATCCCGTATGTGTGAAATTGAATTTTTAATTTGTGGTTACTGTTGTCATCAATAACCTGAATAACCCTTGTACAATATCTATCTCTATCATAACCCATTGGAATGACCAATACTCAGACCAAGAAGAAAATGACCAATGAAAACAGTAAAGATTTTAGGAGGAGAATTGTAAGCTATCCACAGTTGGGGAAAGTCTTATGGAACCAATTATTAAACAATCACAGATTACAAAATCATCAGTTCAAAGTGTTCATGGATGCAAGTTCTTGGGATGTTTCATGATTCTCCAAAGGTTTGAAGAAGACCCAACCTGAAGCTTTGAAGGAGAGGAAGCTAACTAGAGTGTGGTTAGAAACAGCCTCAGGACTACCAAGGTTCAAGACTGCCATAAACCGAGAGGGTGCCAACCAAAAAAGAAGTCTAGTCAGTTCATTTCAGTCAATCATGTAGACATTATCAAATTCAATTACATACATTCCAATTCAATCTTAATTCAAATATGCTGTCATTTTCAGTTTATTGTGACAACCGGTATAGAGGTTTCTTTGTAGGGAAGCTGAGCTGACTGCATGCGGTGACAGTGGACAGTTGGTTTTTGTTGAGTGGTTTATTCAGCAGCAATTATGATATTGTGATCAGCTCTTCCCTGGCATTGGATTACCATGATCAAAGAATGTCTGATTTGACTTTCAGTCTGAATGAACAATTAGTTTTTAGTTTTTAAGGGATAAAGCCTAGTTTATACTTCTCCGTCTGCGGAGGTGCGGAGACATGCGGCGCCATTATCCGTCGCCACATGGAGCAGAGCCCAAATCCGTCGAATGCAACGGAGAGCACACGTTTGTGATTGGTCGGCCCAACATCAGCCCTAGATCATTTCACCACAACAGTGCTTTATAGTCGCTGTAATTTGTAGTCAATTCAGCTTTTGGGCACTAGATGCTTTATATTGCAAGGCCAGTTTATCTAGTATGGTCTTTTGGCGACACCAGGAGGTTAAGATAGCAACAAAACAGACCGCTGTGTTTGTTTGTTTGCATGACTTTTTAGAGTATTCAATGAGCTGCACTTCTAGTAAAAGCTTTCCAGCTCAATCAAAACTCCCTCTCTGTCAGCCATTGCTCACTGAGTGGAAGTGTCGACCAGAGACATCACTGCAATGGTAGGCAGACCCCTCCAGGAAAGGTCTGCACCCCCTGCTGTCCTGGTGGAGAATTCCTTTGCAACACTGACTGACACACCAACGGAGAATTACAAAAGGAAAACGCCTTCGTGTGGGTGCAAACTTGTTGACGGAGAATTATAACCGAGGCCTAACTTTGTAGTTCAAGGGGGCAGACCAAAACCTGCTCTGTCACCAAGCTTGTCCTGTTTTAAAACGACTCCAATCTCAAAGCTGTCATAATGATGTACGCAAATGCTCCTTTATTAAAAATTACCCCATCATCCCATTTGTCTGGGGTAGGAAATTACAAAAGGGCAATTATTTACAAAGGAAATTGAAGTAGGAGGTTTTGCGCCACCAGTGATCCTCCTGTAAAAATACGCCAACGTTCATATTCGTTGGGGCTTTAGTTTTGTGTTTTGCTTTAACTTGGGATTTCTCACTTTTTGTTTTGCATATGCATTTCATTCCTTAGTTTCAAGATTTCTCCTGCTTTGTTTGTTTTTATATTCTTTATTCCTCTGGTTCCTTGTATTATGGCGTTAATCAAGTTAATGTTAGGATCTGCAGTCATTTTAGTTTCTGTGTATTCTTACTGTAGGTTTAGATTTTTGATTAAAAACTGCTTGCTTCTCATTTCTGCCTTTAGTTTAATTACACCATTGAATGACAGAAACCTAACACATATCAGGTTAGAGTAAAAGATTATAAAACGAATATAAAATATAAGAACAATTACTATAAGTGGTATACAGTAAATAATATTAATAATAATATTAATAATAATAATAATATTGTTACACTAACTTACTTTTCTGTTAGTGAGCTGAAAATATATTGTTTTTTGTATGTTTCATACAGGAAGATCTTTGATGGCGCAGCCCCTCTTAACTCAGTTTTTCAGTTCAATATTCATTGACTTCTATGATCATAACCTTATGACAGCAGTTTGAAGGTTTGTAAATGAACATAGTGTGAAGTTTCTGAGATTGGAGTTGGTTTAAGAAGATAGATGCCCTCTTTGGTGTAACAGATCTGGGAAAAACTAATTCAGGTTTAACTAGATAAGGACAGCAAGAGTGTTATCTATAGCAGAAACTACAGTTGTTGTCTATAGCTTTTCAGTGGAACCGGACTTTAAAAGTCCTGAAATATCCCTTTATGAATGAGCTGATAGAGTGAACCCTGATGATCTGTGTAAACTGCTGTTTGCCTCCTTGTGCAGAAAGTGCTAAAGCTGTTCAAGACTTCCCCACCTGAAGTGAGGCTGACTCTCTGTCGGCCGCCGCCAGGTACAAATGTCCACTCATTCTAAAAAAATAAAAAAAAATCCCCACATGCACACATCGACTTCCCTAACTCCTCTGTTTCTGCAGGGATTCTCCCCTCCATGGATCATTTCACCGGCACCTGAGCCATCTTTTGAGCATTACACTGCACCAGCGTCTGTTGACGATATGAAGCAATAGCATGCTTTCAGATGAAGCAGGAGCTGGTGATGGACACTGATGGCTTTGAGCAGCTGTTCTGACCAGTTGACCGACGGCTGTTGACACAGCAGGAAGGTCAGCATTGCTTCTGATAAACGGCTAAATAATTAAAACTGATCCACACATTCCTTTAATTACAGGGTTGTTGTGAAATAATCTTGATTCATTAACATTCCTAAATATGATTGAAAAAGTACAATTTTTGGTATAAATAAAGGACAAAACCAGATGTCATTCCTTTTTTTAGGAAAATACAGGAGAGATGCATGGAACTTTTGTTTTGAACTCCACTATCACACTTACTTGTGTGTATATATATATATATATATATATATATATATATATATATATATATATATATATATATATATATATATATATATATATGAAAATAAATAAAACTTGTCTAGATACCAGAATCAGTCACAATCTGGCCCGATAGGAACTCAAACCTTGGGTCTTTTTCTGCTCAGTGAATGCACCATAACCAAACACTACCAAGGCAGGTTTATTTATATACCCCCATTCACACAAAAGGCATTCCAATGTGCTTCTCTCCAAATCAAAGGAAAGATTATGGCACGGCCCACAATCAAGACTTATTGTCTACCCAGGTGGATATTTCCTTGCTGCAGGAGGCTATATCCATTCCAAAGCCAGCTACTGATCTGATTAATGATAGGTCGGCCCGGTAACTGAGCGCTGGCAGCTGAGAAAAAGACCACTCACTTGTGATAGTATTGGAGAGGCTAGCATCATTAGAACCATTGTTTTACAGAAACCATTCTCCTAAACCCACGCAGCGTGGCTTGGTCTTTGATCCGAATATTAATAATTTATGGCAGTTATACAGGAAAAAAAAAATCTTTAGAACAATGTTTTTATATTTTAGTACTTAGAGGAATCAGAATCAGCTCAAATCAGTGTCAGAAGGTCAAATCTTGGAAAACAATTCACCAATCCATCCATTTCTCAGCATCCTGGGTAAAGTTGTAGCTCTTTACAAAAATCAGAGATCGCAAATTGGCCACAGATCTCTGCTCAGTGCATCTCTAATATATTTCAAAAATTAAATAATAATAAAAAAGGTATGGCATTGGTTGTTTTGGCCTCTTTGTCTTACTTTCTAAGAATAACCTTTTCCGTTTCCTCTCTGTTTTCTTTGCACAGAGAGGATAGCGGAGGACAGGAAATCGGGCTGGAGTGCATATTTTCCTTTTGCGCTCCTGTCATATCTGCCAAGTTCAGATGCAAGCTAGAACCACTGAGTGTGTTTAAGGAGAGAAGAACCTGATTCTAGGTATGTAGTAGGATACTGATTAATATCATATTATCAACAACCCCTTAAAATTATTCGGTCTCAGTTTAGCAAACCTTCTTCCATTCTACATTACTTCTAACATAGATTAACTGAATGGAGGGAAATATATATCACAATGCTGATGACATCCAAGCTTGTTTTTTAATCTCCACTAGATGGCAGCATTTACCAAAACGTGACAGATTTCAAACAATGACTTTTATTGATGGGTGTCGCCTTCAGGTAAAGTCCGTGATTAAAGAAGAAACCGACAAAACAAGTTTCCACCAAGAGAAGATAATTGACGTGAGCTAAAAACAGACCCTTCAGTGATGAGAACCAAACATGTTTCTGTTTTTCAGAAATGTCCTCCTACTGGGCTCACATTATGCAACCAAACAAAAATAAAAGCCATTGAAGTCTAAACTGACTATGGATGATCCATTCTCAAGTCCTTATTTAGTATGTGAACAAACCCAGGCAACAAACACACACACACATATTTGCCTGGGTGAGAAGCCAGCAATGGCCCCTCATAAATGAGGGTTCCTGTATATTTTGTGAAATTCAGCTGTGCATCTGGATCCCATCAGCGCTTGTGTTCCTTTTGCAAATGATCCCAAATGTTTCTAATTATGCCAGCGGAGTCGGCACGAGGCTGTTCGAAAATGTGTGTCTGTGAGTGTGTGTGTGTGTGTTCTTGTAGTTACGCTCAGGAAGGAAGATGCACGCCGATTCACTGGGCTCTTTGTTCTGGACCTGAATCACAAAGGTGAACAGAATGGTCCTGACCTCTGCAGGTCAATGACAACCAGTAGGAACAAGACGTAGTGAGTCTGGATTTTTTTGTCATTCGAAGTGTTTCCAACCTGAACCGAAAACTCCCTCATTAGACACTAACAGAATACCGTCTGCTGTCTGTAAGGTCATTTTTATCTGTTTTCATGGGTAAAATGTCAGAAGAGTTTAGTTCAACGTTGTTGACAATGGAGTTTTTACCAAGGTGACAGACATGACCAGGTTCCTGTTTCAAACTAACAATAATGAATTTAATGTTTTTAGCTTTAACATTCATTTCTTCACAACCCTTGACTGCATATTGGATCTCCATAGCAACCTGTACTATGAAGGGCCTTGTAAAAAGAACATCTTTTTCACATTTTGTCATGTTGTAAACACAATCTGGGTTGGGGAGTTTCAGTAAAAATGAAATTTAGAGTCTTGCCAGCGATTCTTGTCTGTATTAGGGTCTGGCCTTTCACTGGGCCATTGTAACTCATGACCGGGCCTGGTGCTAAGGACCCACTGTCTATGTTTTGCATGTGTCTGTTCGTTCTAGCTTGCCATCAAGTGTTGCAGAAGGTCCGTTAATCACCTATTTATTTAAGTCAGGTGTGCAGAGGCAGGGAATACCTGAAGCATGCATAACAGTGGGTCCTGAGGAATAGGATTGAAAACACTGGTCTAAACCATTCTATTGTAGCTGTTGGTATGTTCAGGGTCGCTGACCTGCTGGAAGGTGAGTACCAACCCCCCCTTTCCTGCACAGGTCTCAAATCCTTTACAGTCCATAAGTTGTCCAGGGTTGTCCTGTACATCGCTCCATTTATTCTCACATCAACTCCATCAGACTTCTCTGTTCCTGCTAAGGAAATTCCTCCCCACACCGTGATGCTGCCACCCCCATGTTTCACAGTGATTTTCAGTGCTTGCAGGATGAAAAGCTTAATTTTGGTCTCATATCACCAGAGCATCTTCTTCCTCAATATTTTTATGTATGCAAGTAAGTGAAATTTTATTTATAGAACACCTTTCAAGATATACGAATCAAAATGTGCTTCACACAAACCAGAAATTAAATAAAATACACAATAGGCCATTAAGAAAATGCAATTTTAAGAAGATACTGTAGGTCTTTAACTGGCCTTTAAAAGAGACCATGGAGCCCAGCAAAGTCCATAGGTATTATTATTCCAAAGTCCACTGACCATTTTTGTTAGCGAACCCTGACCACGAGACCTCACGGACCTGCTAGGGACATATAGATGCATATACCCTCTAATATTATCTAGTTCTTGTCAATTAAGAACTCTCCATGTCAGTTACATAATTTTAAATTGGACTCTGAAATAAACTGGAAGCCAGAATAGTTTCATCAGGGTTGGAGTTGCTGGTGAAAATCTGGAGGACTTACTTTGGCATTTTGAACCATTTGCAGTTGTTCAAGAGAGATTTTACTGAGGACTGTAAAAAGACCACTAGATTACGGTAATTCAATCGTGACGACACAAAGGCATGAATATAATTTCGAGTTCAGAATGCGCACCCTCATGATTTATCTTGATTTTCTTTCTTTTTTTTTTCTTTTCTACGTGTCCTGTCTGGCAGTGTGGCACTCAGAATTGGTGTCTGAGTACCAAGTACAAACCCAACAGATTAACTTTCTCAAGCAGAGCATTACAGCTTTTGCTATAGTACTCCACTTGATATATATGTGTGAAAAATCTTTATTAGAGATTGCTGTGGGTTTAAGTTATGGAGACGGAAACGGAAAAAAAAACAAGAGAGAAGAAGGAAAGAAGATGAAGAAGAGAGGCAGGAGAGGTAGGGGTGTGAATTGACGATTCAAGAGAGAAAGGGGAACAAAAAAAACACAAGAAAAACAACCCAGTCCTCCACATCCGCAAGACGGCAGAGAGGTGGGGAAAAAACAACCCAAAAAAGGAGCAGCATTGACAAAACAAAAGAAAAAATATGAATAAACTAAGAACTACACATCCACAACACACAAAAATGGGTATATAAATACGACAACAATGTCCCTGAAAAGCTCTTGACACCAATTATTCAAGATCTATTGATGATAACCTCAGCCCAAGAATATACTGTTGATACCGATGTCCCCACACCTACGTGGGTGTGAGCATGCTGGTGCATATAAGGTTTCCCCATACGAGTGTTTGATAGCTGGTGTGAGGAGCCGTCAACCCGCCCTACAGGAATCAACGCAGACATGAAGGAGGTCAGGGACACAGACGTCCAGAGGGCCCCAGAGCCTAGGAGCGCCAGGCGGAACAGCGCAGGGCTGACCGCACCCCCCAAGAGAGGAACAGAGGGAAGCCCCAGGGGAACATCCAGCAACTACCATGCGGGGGGGCGAGAGGCCGCAGGGACGAGCCCATGGGCTCCTCCAGCAACCGCCTACGCCAGGGTGGGCCCGGTCCAGGACCCGGGGACCAGGGGCGCCCCGATCCCCAGCAGGGCCCCGACCAGGGACCGGCCAACAGGGGTCCCCCACCGCCGGCGGCGGTGGGGGACCCCTATTTGAAGGTTGCAGCATATTTTATTTAGTAGTATCAGCATAAAGGCAGCAGAATACAAATTTATATTAGACTTCAGATTTGTATTTGAGAAAAAATAAGAAAACTATGTATCATTTTCATTGAACTTCACAGTTATGATCTACTTTGAGTTGATCTGTCACATACATGTAAAACCCCAGTAATATACACTGAAGTACTCCAAGGTGCTGTGGTAAGTGGGGATCATTTAGCTCACTGCACTGTTATCAGATCAAAGTAGAGGTGTTGACCTTGTCTGTTGTTGTCATAGAACAGGTCTGCTACGCATGCATATGGATAACCACCTTAGCTCCTCTTGTGATGTCACATGTCACTGACCCCCAAACTACCACTACCTAGGGGAGTGAACATGCTAATGTAGTTTGGCAGAGTCTAACATTAGAAGGCATTGTTCAGGATCACGTTCTCCACTACAGCCCTACCCAGGGACTGAAGAGGGGTTGCATGAGTCTTATTGTTCTCCTGCTGCTCTGAAGTCCCATCTCATCCTCCTATTTCCCCCCAATTAAACTGATTGTGCTCGTGTTGTTTTTTTTAGAAGAGCATCAAATCCATCACCCAATCTGCGGTATGCATCGACTGAAACAAAGATGGAAAAAGTCCTCCAGCTCCTTACAGCTGGAACAGTAACTCATCAGTTTTTTTTCTTATTTATTCCAAGTAAAAAGATTCAAAACTGGTCAATGTTTATGGTGATATTTGCTCATTTTACCACGACTATTGAACAATGATTTTAAGCTTTTTTTGTAGTTGCTGAAAAAGACAAAGGTTAGGCTTGGACTGGAAAGTAAAGGGGATAAAAGTTCAATGTGTCAAGTAGATGAATAGAGGGCCAAGGAGTGCACACTTTGAGGGGAAAATGACAGAATCAAAGGAAATTAGAGTTGCTCAGTCTGGGAGGTTGCCTAAGGGGGGGGGGTTGGACGCCGGCTGGCACACAGGGGAGAAATTCAACAGCTCTGTCAACGGAAATCCTCATCATACATCTACAACGCTTCAGGAAAGCAAAACAAGCTGACGGAGCTGCGGTTGTCACCGTCCGTGAGGCAGAAAGAATCGTGAAAGGTTTGTTCAGTTTAACGACAGGAATCCAATACTTCATGTGGCAAAACTGAGAGGAAAAGACACACGGTGTTCAAATATTATTCTAAGCTGCTTTGGAGAAAGATGAGCTTCCTGATTTTCTAGATGCTTGCTGCTAGCTAAGGCACAATCCAACCACAAACTTTTTATGTGGATGTGACGCGGTGGACTAACCCAAAGTAGAGCATAATTAAGTAGAGAGAAGAGGATGTATCCTTTTTCAAATGTTCTTACAAGTCAGAATCTGAAAAGGGCAAACTAGTACAAGCTGTCATTTGTTTTTGTTTTTTCAACTGAACTGTATTTTTTAGGTGAAGAACTTGGTGTCAAGTTGGCTTATTTTGAAGATTGTTTATGATGCTCTGTTGTACAATGGATGTTGTGGATTGCCTGATGCTGTCTCCTTTCTGCAACTGAAGTTTTTACATAAGGCTATTAACTGCAGGCTTAAGCTCCAACTGAGCCTTATAACTATCAGGTTGCATTAGGGGTTTTATGTCACCTGATTTTAGTTGTTATTAAAGGTCTTGTTCACTTGTTTTTTCAGTAAATTTGCTGTGGTCTCTGGTATGAATCGATGCTTTTTGAGTTGTTTTCTGATGCTCCTGTTTCAGGAGGTTGAAGTTTGTTGGTGGAGTGGATGGGGGGGAAACGACAGGATTAAGAGTCTTACTCATTAAAATTCATGATATACAAACATCTTGCCTCTGATTGGCTAACAGCAATTCGACTCTTACGGTGCCTTTGAGTGCACAACTAACTTAACTTACATCGCCGGGGGTGTTCCAATGACAAATTCCAACAGTTTCTTCCACTCAACGCAAGCCCGAACTTGTTCCGCCATGTTGTGGAGTTGGCAATGGTTAGCTTCTACTAGCAGATACGTGCCCTGCTCTCTCCAGGACACAAAATCAATTCAGCCTTCCCATTGGCGGTCGCAAGCCAAGGTGGATGATCCAGAGGAGGCATGGGAGAAAGTCATGTGGTCAGATGAGACCAAAATCTAAGTTTTTGGTCTAAACTTTACTCTCTGTGTTTGGAAGAAAAAGAGGGATGAGTTGCATCCCAAGGACCCTACTGCGAAGCATGGGGGTGGAAACATCATGCTTTGGGGGTGCTTTCCGCAAAGGGGACAGGGCGACTACACTGTATTAAGGAGAGGATGCATGGGGCCATGTACTGTGAGATTTTGAGCAACAACCTCCTTCCCCTCAGTCAGAGCATTGAAGATGGGTTGTGGCTGGGTCTTCCAACATGACAATGACCCGAAGCGCACAGCCAGGATAACGGAGGAGTGGCTCTGTAAGAAGCATATCAAGGTTCTGGAGTGGCCTAGCCAGTCTCCAGACCTAAATCCAATAGAAAAAATTTGGAGTGAGCTCTCTAGATCTTCTCTGACAGATCTAGAGAAGATCTGTGTGGAGGAGTGGGCCAAAATCCTTGTTGCAGTGTGTGTGCAAACATGGTCAAGAACTACAGGAAACGTTTGACCTCTATGATTGCAAACAAAGGCTTCTGTACCAAATATTAACACTGATATTTCAGGTGTTCAAATACTTATATGCAGCAATAATATACAAATAAATTCTTTAAAAATCAGACAATGTGATTTCCTGATTTAAAAAAAATGCTGTCTCTCACAGTGGAAATGCACCTACAGTGGGAATTTCAGATCCCTCCATAATTTCTAAGTGGGAGAACTTGCAAAATTGCAGGGTGTTCAAATACTTATGTTCCTCACTGTAAGCTGCAACAGCTAAATTGTAAAAGAAAAAAATGTTTGTACATATTTAGGCCGCAGCTGAATATAAGCCGCACCTTTTCATGTTGTAACATGAGATATTTACACAGAAAGACGGTACACTGAAGTTTTTTTTTTTACTTCCGCCAGGAGGTAATGTTTTTGTGCCCGTCTATCTGTTTGTCTGTCTGTCTGTCTGTTAGCAACATAACTCAAAAAGTTATGGACAGATTTTGATTACATTTTCAGAAAATATCCACAATGGGACCAAGGACAACTGATTAAATTTTGGGGTTGATCGGACATGAAGTGCGTATCCACCCACAGACCAGCGGTGCTAACCTCCACTCCTCTCACTTCTCAGAGAGCTCACAAGCACCTCCAATCGCTCAGGAGCCCCGAATCTCCACTCTACCCTGGAAGAGCACAGGCATGTGTCTTTTTAACAGACATTTTAATGAAAAAGTACCGAAAGTTAGAATTAGTCGTTCTGTGGGAGGTCTGTGCTCTCTGAGTGCTCTTCTAGATTTTAATTTAAGACATACTTTTTTTTTTTACTCTGCCTGAAAATCGGCACTACAGCACCAATACAACACGACAGTAACATGTCTGTTTAGAAAATAAAACATACTTTAGCCTCCCAGAAAAGTCATTGGTCGCTATCTTCATCTTCCTCTTGCGCACTAAAGCAACTGAAGTTGTCTTCTTCAGTGCCTTCATGTCCTCTAAAAGCTTTTGTCGTCTTTTTACACTGACTCAATTCTTCCCGCTGCCTCCTCCAACGTCTCACCATCGATTCATTGATCTCAAGCTAACGTGCAGTAGCTCTATTTGCTTCTTTGACAGCCAGCTCGATTGACTTCAACTTAAAAGCTGAATCATATGCATTTCTCCATGTGTTTTCCATGATGAGGGTGTGTGGATGAAAACCACCCGTAGTATCTCTTTTAGCGCATAATCTTTTTCCACATGTCTGTCTCATTTTTGCACTTCCTGCTACAGTGCGCCCCAGAGGCTGTTAGGCAGTAAAGAAAATCTATTAGCCGCATCGTTCTATAGGATGCAGGGTCCAAAAAGCGTGAAAAAAAAGTAGCGTGTTATAGTCTGAAAATGATGGTACACGGATTTTAGCTCTGAACATGCTTCATGTGGCTAGACCCTGATTACTGTGTCATGGTAACTGGATCTGTACTGCCTTCTCTGCCTGCCCTGTTGCTGACCTGGACTGTTTCCCTAACCATTGAGTTTGAGATTGTGGACCCTGCAACACCTGACTTATCTATGGTTTAGGCTGTGAAGAGGATCTGTATGTTAGCATCGACTTATTCCACTGCTGGGGTTTCCGCAATTTACAAAGTTATTTTTTCCAATTTCCATCTTGTATAGTCATTGCCTCTATATGGTCTGCGGGTGAAACAATACCCAGTAAATAGGCATACTCCTTTACCTATAAATCTAAGATAATTTTCTGAGTTCTGGGTCTCCAAAGAGGATCTCCTGGGAAACCAACTCTGTTGGGTAATCTTTTACTTCCTGTTTAAACATTAGTTACTGTTTGTCCTCGCAGTCACTCACCTTCCTGTCTAATAGTCTGACCTCAAAGTGGTACCTGAGAAGAAGCCGCTGATCATCTTGCAAATTCAAACTGTTGTTAATAAAACTTGTTTAACCTTTTCTGGTTTGAGGTCTGAGTTCGAACCGTACTAATTCATTACAGTTTTTTGCTGTTACTAAAGAGGTTTTTTCTGTGCAAAATCAGTTCGAAGGGCAACACTTCCTGGCAAATCCTGTCTCCTTGATGATAATTGATAAGGACTGCAAGTACAAATATGATCTAACTGGATCCTTCCTAGTAAATCAGTTTTTTCTGTTGATTAAACTTTAACATATGTGAATGAGATTAGTTGTTTTGGAAGTTCAGTCATAAAATACAGTTTCTGTGAGAATAAAACGGCCAGGCAATGGCATAATCCATCAACTAATTTCAGATTAATCTCCTGATCTTTGAAACATTATTTCAAACTAATTATTGAACACAACAACAACTAGTTCAAGTTAGAGCTGTGAACTTAGGTCAGAATACTATGAACCTAAATCAATTCATTACCTAGCTTAACCAATTTAAGAGCTAGTTCTTGTTAAAGATGAACTGGCACAACATTAGGCCAGTTTCCACTGTCGGAACTTCCGGGTAATTTTACCGAACCTTCATGGTATGCGCGTGTCTCCATTTCACTGAGCAGGCCAAAAAGAACTACTTTCTGGGCTATTTTAGGAATTAAAAGAGTGTCTGCCTTGGGTAGGGCTGGGTATCAATCAAAAAATTTCGATACCGGTACCGATACCAATACCTTCACTTCGATACCGGTTCCTGTACGATACTTTTTTCGATACCAATTTTATAAGATTATAAAATAACAAAAAGCAAATTACATTACACATTCTACAAATCTTCAGTTTTATTTTTCAGCTTTGGTAATTTTCCACTCCAAGCTGTTTTCTTACAGAAAAACTAAACAACAAATAATTTCCAGTGCAAAAGAACACTTGCAAACAAGTTACAAATAATTCTAATATTCTGCAACATACTGGACCTTTTCACTTAGCAGTTTTTCTTCAGATAAATCAACATGTCTGCTTTCTCAGGACACAGACAAGCCCGCTCCTGGCTGATGGTGTCCCCAGCAGTAGAAAAAGTACGCTCTGTGGGTGTGGATGATGCTTGCACACAGAGATACCTGGTTGCCAAGTTTGATAGCATTGGCATTGTGTCACTCGCATTCCACCACCAGGTTACTGGATTCACTGAGGTTAGGGTAGATGGCAGACCTCTGTACCGCTGTATCTCTTCCTCAATCTTTTCTGTGGTGCTAAGAGTGTTCTCTTGTCTTATTTCAACTGCAATGTCCTCAGCAGCAAATGAGCTTTGGCTTCTTCTGGAAACAACAAGAAGAAGAAGAATCAGAACAAAATTAACTTGTTGGTATCTATTCTGACAATAAAATGGGGGGGGGCATTATGGCTTTGTATATTTTTATTTTACCAGTGTTGTTACTGCAGCTGTACAGTCTTCATCAGAAGAGTTGTCATCATGGTCACCAGCTGTCCCTTCAAGATCCTGCTCCATCTGCTGGGCCTGGATCACTACACTTTTGTTCTGCATGCAATAGATTATGGGAGTCATATAAACTGATCTACAATGGAAGAGGAATCAAATATTATCAATAACAAAAAAACACCTGTTGTGAGGTCCTAGTTACCAGCTCCTCTTGTAGTCTGGTCCACACTTCATTGGCCACTTTTGTCTTAAATCTTGGGTCTAAGGCTGTACCCTCTTTCAAGAACTGCCTGATGCTCTCATCCTGCAAGATAAAAACATACTATAGTAGTCAAATCTCTGAGTGTATCTTATGAACACAACTTAAAAATCTACAGGGTTATGCCAAAACATACATGGTATCGTTTTGAGAGGTCACCCCAGATATTGACCCTGGTGGTCTGTGTAAAGGAGGAGTCCTCATCAGTCACTGTGAAGTGCTGCTGGAGTTTCCCCAAGATGGGCAGAATTTGACCCAAAGTTGGACTCCTTTCAGCAGAGATGCAGATCTTTGAAGTATAGAGTATCTTCATTACTCTGACTAACTGTTCTGGTTTTCTATAATCTTCATCAGAAAGTCTCTCCAGTCTGAAAAATTATACACATTGTTTATTAGCTAGACCACAGCCCCGCACATTAGTATACATTGATAAGAGAATAAGGTAACAACAATGTCCATCCTTAACTAAACCTGTCTTTCTCCTTTTATTTTTTTAGCCGAGGGTCCATGGAGGCTGCCTGGATGGCAGAAAACTGCTCCAGAAATCGCTCCCCCATCAGGAACAGGCTGTTCCACCTGTTCTTTACATCCAAAATGATGGCATGTTCAGGAAGACCTAGAGAGAGACAATGTGTGTGTGGTTGTCAAACGGGTTGTTTATTTGTAGTAATAATAGTTCAATAATTGGTTTAGCCATGTAATGTTGCACTAAGTTTATTCTGTTTTGATTTACACTTACCGAGAAGACGCTGTTTCTCTTTAAGGACAGGTTTAGCCAAGCTGCACCGCTTTAACCACACCACCATAGCTCTGATTCTTCCTGCCCACTTTGAGATGGCAGGTATAGTGTACAACTTTTGAGCAGCAATGTTTAGTGTATGAGCAAAGCAGCCAATTTTTCTAATGCTCATCTTTTTTACTGCTACATCCATATTAGCTGCGTTATCTACAGTGATGGCAACCACTTTTTCCTTTATGTTAAACTCATCCAGAATGTCCCCTATCTCCTCAGCTATTAAACTCCCTGTCCGTGATGTATAGACTGCCCTGGTATGTAGGATTTTCTCCTTCATGGTACCCTCTCTCACAAAGTGGACTGAAACAGTCAAGTAGTGGTCTTGTGCCACACTGGTCCACCCATCCGCGGTCACAGCCACATCTCGGACGTCTTTCAATTCTCTCTTGACATTTCCCTTCTCTACTGCATACCATGCAGGTATGAGTGTATTTGATAGCATGTCTCTGCTGGGGGGCTGATATCTGGGGTTTAGGGCTCTTATAATCTCCCTAATTGACATTAGAAAACACAAAAATCAACAATAACATGGATGCGTTATTATTGTTATTATTATATTATTATCTAGGCTGAGAGATAAAGGCTTCAACAATATCCTTTACAGCTTACTTACTTCCACCATGGAGCCTCCACTGTCGAAAAAGGCAGCAAACCTTTAACAACAAAGTTTGTGACTGCACTGTGACACTCATCTTGTTTTTCTTTTGTCATTTTTCCTTTTTCTGCCAGTGTGAATGGATTCACACTGGCTGGCCTTGTCCCCCTCACATCAGGGTCAGAGGCTACTGAGGAGAAGATAAACTGAGTACACATTATGTGAACTGTTTAACCAGCCGACCCAATTCTTGACGAGCACATCTTAACAAGCTAAGCTTTATCTGTTACTGTCAATCTCCAGTTAGCTTTTGATTTAGCTAACTACATAGCCATGAAATAAAGCTACAATAATATCTTAAGTTAGCGTCACATGGACCCCAGTTTAACTCACCGCGCGATGCACGTATTAAGTTATGGTAACATTAAGTAAACGTACCTGTTGATATCCCAGACATAGCATCGTCGTTGGTACTCTCAGATGAAGCGGAGTCCGGTGGTGGAGATTTTGAATCAGGCCGCCTGGGCTCTGTAACGTTCACAGGCGGAGTTAAATGCCGAGAGGAGGTTGGCGGCGGTCCGCTCTTCTTGCAGTCAAACACGGAGCAACTTTCTGCTCTTAAATTGATTCCGTGCACGGTCAGGTGTTTCATCAAATTAGTCGTATTGCCAGCCTTAGCCATTATGATTTTTTTGCATATATTGCATCGCGCAGTATTGCAATAAATTTAGCTACAATGGAGCCACGCTTTTGACCGCGGTGGCATTTTTTGACCGTTTCAATGACACACAACTACAGTTCACTATCACAACACAGATACACGTGACGTGAACCCCGTCTGTGGAGTAACCACAAAACGTCTCTGTCTGGTATCCAATGACAGTATCACGTATTTTTCCTGCATGCCTCATACAGTCAATGGCCGCAATGTATAACGTTACAGCCAATCACAGGCAGCATTATCAGGTCTTGATCACGTGATTAACCTCTGGGTACCAAAACTTGGCACCGAAAGACGAGGCATGTTTTGATACTCGGTACTACCGAAGAATTTCGGTCGGTGCCACAAAAGAACCGAAGTTCGGTACCCAGCCCTAGCCTTGGGGTGTGACTCTGCAGAGTTGCTCGGCGGGAGCTGTGGTTAACTTATGGCGATTGGTTGTAGCTCGGTGGGACATGATATCAGCAGACGTCACCAAACAACTGGCATTTGTAAAATTGGGCCGTTCTAACATACATTGATGCTTTAATCTAAATCAGTGGTTCTCTTCCTGGTTTTAAGATGTGTCTCTGCTCTAACAAACCTGATATAAATTATTGCATTACATCCTCAGCATGCCATCAATTGCTGCAGAAGCCTGTTAACTTCTCCATTTATTTTAGTTAGGACTGTGGCAGCAGGAAAGCACCTATAATATGCATAGACCTGGGGGATCAGGATGGAGAACTAATGATCAAGACAGAAATTCAGTCCTCTTTCTATAATTTTTGCAATCTAAGGTGCAGGAATGATACGGCTTTCTGTTAAAATGAACAGTTCTAAGTCTCTCAGACTAAACAAGCATAATTATTCGCGTATTCAGCCAGATCCTTTTGCTTTGCTTACTCCGATGAGCTGTTCTTGGATGGATCAGCATGACCAGTCAGTATTACAGGGTCCTTCTGATGCCATAAACCAGACTTCTCAGCTCTCACTCAACACCTTTATTCAGAAGAAAGCCATCTGTGCAAAAGATCAAACAACCGAAAGGAAAGCGGCTGCAGCTGAGGTAAGTTCGGGATCCAACATTGTGTACGGTCTAAAGTCAGAACTCAGTTTAGAGAGGGAGGAATGAGATTTGTAACAGACATGAGCAGAAGAGTGATTGGACTTTAATTTTCCCTAAATCCCACTGCAGTGATGATAACACCAGAAGGATGAGGTATTGTGTGACAAATTAACCTAGTTTTCCAGATGCCTTAATGGGGCTTCCATAAGGGAAAGGGGGTCTGTTATTGCCAAAAACCTTGACTTTCACAGGCATCTGCCACTGTTCTGAATAAAGGAAGTGAAAATTAACACAAGAACTCAAAAGGGAAAATAGGCTTAGATTTCTTATAAATAAATACTGCCATTTTAATCCACTGCTGCGGCTGTCATTTAATTCAGTCTGCTGCAGCACATGTGAAAACACTATATGCACAGAAAGGTTTATGTGCTTAGGTTCAAATGTCTACAATGCAATAAATCATGCAGAATTTTACCAATTTTGTCCAATGAATAAATAAAAGCACCAGAACATGTCTAGAAGCCACTTTAGCCAATAACTATTGAAAAGCCTTACCATGTAAAGGAAACTATTTGTAAAACACAGTATCTATCATTTCTTTTAATAAAGCAAAAGGTTTTTCTGTGGAACGTAACACCAAATTATTTGCGTAAAATTAATCTTATTTGTGGGGGTTTTCATAGAGCATGTAAATATTCAAAAGAAACTGGAGCTAGAGAGGCTGTGAACTACTAAAAATACTACTTGAGATGCTAATGGTTGGGTTTGGCAAAGCAGCCAATTTCCTTTGCACTGATTGGCTGTAGATTGTAGTGAGGATGTTAGCTATAAGGATAGGCAAGGCAAGGCAATTTTATTTGTATAGCACACTTTCAACAGCAGGGTAATTCAAGGTGCTTCACATGATTTGGTGATTTAAAAGAAACACATAAAAGAAACACACATTACACATGATACACAATAAAGCAAGAGAAAAAAAAAAAAAAAGCAAGAGAGCATGAACACATTTCATACATATGACATCAAGCATTTACTCAAAGGCAATTCTAAACAGATGGGTTTTTAGTCTCGATTTAAAGCAGTTCAGAGTTTCAGCAGCTCTACACTCGTCAGGAAGTCTGTTCCAGATAAGGGGAGCATAGAAACTGAAAGCTGCTTCTCCATGTTTAGTTCTGAGTCTAGGGATGTTTAGTAGGCTAGAGTTGGAGGACCTGAGTGGTCTTGGTGGTTGGTACCATGACAACAGGTCTTCAACATATTTTGGTGCTAAGCCATGTAATGATTTATAAACTAGTAAAAGTATTTTAAAGTCTATTCTCTGAGCTACAGGGAGCCAGTGTAAGGACTTTAGAACTGGGGTGATGTGCTCTACTTTCCTGGTTCTAGTGAGGACGCGAGCGGCAGCTTTCTGGATCAGCTGCAGCTGTCTGATTGACTTTTTAGGCAGACCTGTGAAGATGCTGTTGCAGTAATCAATCCGACTAAAGATAAACGCATGGATGAGTTTTTCTAGGTCGTGTTGCAAAATCAGTCCTTTAATCCTAGAGATGTTCTTCAGGTGATAGAACGCTGACCTTGTTATTGCCTTTATGTGACCCTGGAGGTTCAGGTCTGAGTCCATTACTACACCTAGGTTACGAACCTGATCAGTAGTTTCTAGCTGTATTAATTGAAGCTGTGTGCTGACTCTTGATCGTTCCTCCTTGGGTCCAAAAATAATCACTTCAGTTTTGTTTCTATTCAGCTGGAGAAAGTTATGGCACATCCATCCATTTATTTGGTCAATGCATTGATTTAGGGTTTGAATGGGTTCAGAGTCACCTGGTGACATTGTAATGTAGAGCTGAGTGTCATCTGCGTAGTTATGGTAGCTAATGTTATTGGTCGCTATAATCTTGCCTAGTGGGAGCATGTAGATATTAAATAAGAGGGGCCCCAGGATGGAGCCCTGGGGCACCCCACATGTGATTTCTGTTCGTTCTGATGAAAAGTTTCCTATTGAAACATAGAAGTCCCTGTTCTTTAGGTAAGACTCGAACCAGCCAAGTACTGTACCAGAGAGTCCGACCCAGCTCTCCAGTCGTTCCAATAAAATATCATGATCAACAGTGTCAAATGCTGCACTGAGGTCCAACAGAACCAGCAGTGTGGTTCTTCCACAGTCTGTATTTATGCGGATGTCATTAAAAACTTTGACGAGGACAGTCTCGGTGCTGTGGTGAGCGCAGAAACCAGACTGAAAAGCATCAAAACGGTTTGTCATTGTTATGATGCCATTTAACTGCTGAAACACAGCTTTTTCAATAATCTTACTGATGAATGGGAGATTAGAGATTGGCCTGTAGTTCTGCATTAACGTGTTGTCCAGATTTTTCTTCTTTAGCAGTGGTTTAATAACTGCTGTTTTTAAAGCCTGAGGGAAGACACCTGATAGCAGTGATGAGTTCACTATTTGAACAAGATCAGAACCAATAACAGGAAGAACCTTCTTTAGAAAAGCTGTGGGTAGGATATCAAGACAGCAGGAGGAGGAGCTTAATTGGATAATGATTTTTTCAAGGCTGTTCTGGTTTAATTCGTGGAATTCAGACATTTTCTCTACATTGTTGTTGATTGGGGATGGCACTGGTTGTGGGTTCGATATTGAGGTACAGATTGACCGTCTAATTGTTAGAATCTTTTCAGTGAAAAAGCTGGCAAATTCATTGCAGGCCCTGGTAGAGTTTAGTTCAGGGGCTGCTGTCACTAAAGGATTAGTTAGTCTTTCCACTGTTGCAAATAGAGTCCGTGCCTTATTAATGTTTCTGTTGATGATTTCAGAAAAGAACGATTCCCTAGCATCTTTTATAGTTAGCTGATATCTATTCAGTCTCTCTTTGTAGATCTCACAGTGAACCTGGAGTCGAGTTTTCCGCCATTTTCTCTCGGCTCGTCGACACTCTCTTTTTTCACTACGTACCAGTGGATTACGTGTCCACGGAGACTTCTTTCTACCTGAGACTACTTTCACTTTAGTTGGAGCAATGGAATCCATGATGTCTGAGATTTTCGCAAGGAAATTATCTACCAACTTATTTACTGAGTTTGAGTTGGGAGATGAGGGGGATGTGGTGGAAGGATAAATACGTTTAAAGGTTTCTACTGAACTGTCCCCTAGAAAACGCTTTTTTATAGTGGTCTTACTGTGGCTGGATAATTTAGCAGAGATGGTACTTTGAAACAAAATACAGAAATGGTCAGATAATGCAATATTAATTACAGAGATGTCAGAAATATTTAAACCTTTGCTGATAATTAAGTCCAGAGTGTGTCCTTTATTGTGTGTTGGTTGTTTGACATGCTGGATCAGTCCGAAGTTGTGGAGAGTATCATCTAACGTTTTTGCTTGTCTATCTTGGGGGTTGTCGGTATGGATGTTAAAGTCCCCCACGATGATTAGTTGGTCATAGTCGATACATATTACAGAAAGAAGGTCATTGAAATCATTAAAGAAGTTAGAGTTAAGTTTTGGTGGTTTATATAAACTTAGAAATAACGCTTTGTTAGGCTCATTTCTCTGGGTGGCTAGGTATTCAAAAGAATCAAACGTGCCCAGAGTTACCTTTTTAAAGTTCATTGAGTTGTGAAAGATGGTGGCTACACCTCCGCCCCGTTTGTGTTTTCTGTTCTCGCTTAAGAAATTATAATTTGGAGGACTAGATTCTATTAATGAAGTTGTTTCGTTATTTTCATCTAGCCAAGTTTCTGATAAAAAAAGGGCGTGTAAATTATGCTCAGTGATGAAGTCATTGATAAGAAAAGACTTCCCGGATAGAGATCTAATGTTTAATAAAGCTAACTTAAGTATTGTGATGATGGGCAGCTGAACCTTCTGACAGGTTATCAATTTGAGATTTTGTTTATTATGAGAGCGTGTGGTTCACGGTTTATGTTTCCTGCTGCTGATAATCAGCAGCAGCAGCTAAGAGTTTCCACTGTGTGTTTTAATGCACATTAAGGCATATTTGATGCTTGAATTATTAAAATAGGCACTTATATATGGGGCGCCATTTGTAAAGTTACACAGTCAAAAATTACCAGCAATAATTTGGGTTATTTAGCCTGTCATATGAGGACATTTTTCAAAGTCATATTTGCATCCATGTTATTTAATTATTTATAAATGTCAGTTTTAACCTAAACATTTAGTTAGCAAGCTAAATATTAGCTTTTGCCCTGAGCTTTAGCTCTTTTGCTCTGAGCTAAATGTTTAGTTCAAAGCTAAATTTTTAGCTAGCCAGTTTAGCTTTGCTAGCTAAATATTTAGGTTCAAACTAAATATTTAATTGGAAGCTACTCATCAACTAAATATTTAGTCATTTTGAATGCTCTGGTAGTGGAGGTCAAAGTAATAAGTGAATGGGTCATGCCTGAATTATTTACATATTAAAAAGGTGTTGATTGGCTGGTAAATAAACAGTAGAAGCTCCGGCAGGAAGAAAAGAGTGAATCGAGTTCACATCAGCAGTTAGAATTTTTTGATTTTGATCCATTGGTTCTCAAGAGGACCTCAAGTACATGAGTATAAAAACATTTCAACATGTCCTGCCTGAGGCGTTTTTTAGGTTTGTGTTATGGAAAGAATTTAACTCCATGTCTTCTGATGACGCTGCCAAGAGGGCGCATATAAAGGTTAAAAAGCACTGGCCCAAAAATTGAACCCTGGGGCACACGTGCCCCACATCAACATTTAAGATGCATCCCTCCTCCAAGACACCTGGACCAAAGCAAGAGCTTGTTACCAGGCCTGAATGATTGCTGATGAGTTAAATAGTGTTAGAGAGGGGATGCACCAAAAAGTTGTGGGGTGGTAGATCTCCAGGACTGGACTTGGGCACCCCTGGCATAGGGACTCGAACTATTTGGAAGACCCATTTGTGCTCAAGCTTCAACATCTTGGCTGATTTTAGTCTTTCTTCCTTATGGTGCATTCATAAACTCTTGGAGTAATGACTTCTTCTTTGAGTTGCCTTTCAGCCCATGAAGGCTGAAGACTTTTTTCACTGTAGATAATCACACTCTCTTACCAGCTTCAGCCAGCATCTTCACAAGTTCTTCTGCGTTTGCTCTGGGGTTGATCAACACATTTAAAACCAAAACACGTTCCTCTCTGGGACACAGAACCCTTCTCCTATACAAACCACTCATTCACTATATAATTAGTGGAAAACATGAGCGCAGAACCTTCAGGCATCTGTCAATTGTACCCCAGGGTGAACTGGACGTTTGGAGCACCACAATACTCTACGTTATATCTTTGTGCATTTCTTTTGACTTGTGTGATATCACAAAAGGAAGCCGTGTGTTTGAGGTGTTGCCTTAGAATACACCTAAAGAGATGCCTCCAATCAACTCTGATGTTGTGAATTAACCTGTAAGAAGCTTGCAAAATCCAAAACATCATTAATCGAGCTTTCCTAGATTGTTTAAAGGTTAACAAATGTTAAGCTGTGAACACTTTTTATTTTGACAGTGAGAAAAGTGGTGTTCTTTAAGAATGTAAGTAAATATCTGCTTTCAACTGAATATGTGACAAAGAAAAACTGAGCTCTGTTGTTTTACAGTAGAAAGCAGTATGCTCTATGAGCTTCAATTACCCCACAGAAAGGAAAATTTAATTCAAGGAAGTTCACAAAGCTCCAAACAGTACAATGCTTCTGTGGGTAATTTAGCTTTATGTATAAACCAGAGCTTCAGATTTGTATCTGTGTGAGAGAGGATATATACACTATAGTGAAGCAAGGGTTTATTAAATAATGTGTTTGATAGTGCATGTGAGCATTGCATCCTATGTGAAAGGGCTAGATAATTATACAGCAGGCGCAGTTTGTGAAGTCAACATTTACTCTCTCAGGCGGGTGGTATGAGTATTTGTAGTATGAACAAATGTGGCTAAATCCATGCAGCACGACTCTCTTGAGAAGTGTAAAGCCCACCCAGCTGCTGTTAGAGCCTGGAACATCCAGAGTCATCTCCTTCTGTATTTTAAGGCCCCCGATCACCTACGAGTCCAGGATAAACAAGCCGACCCCAGACCCTCCACCTCGCCCGAAAGCAGTTAACATCAGCCTCCGTGAAAGGCAGCTGTCCCGATAAAGTTTTACAAGCCCCACAGCTCAATCAGCCAGCACCTCCCCCTCTTCACCAGCCAGAAAACTCCCACGGACTCTTTAAGACTCACAGCTATGAGTTTTGCCGGTAGGAAAAAGAAACATTGAATGAGCAGATATCTAAGAAGTTAATAACCAATTATCAGCTGAGTTTCAAATTCCAGGGCTTGAAATCCTATAAACCCCATCAAAAATCTGCCTCATTTGGTTGCCTATAACGGAAAAATAGCTTCTTCTTAAACAAAGATGAGACTGAACGTCCCCTTCAGCATTTTTTATATTTAATACAGAATATGCTGTTTCTGTGAAACTGATGACGGGGTAAGCCGTATTGCGTCATTTCCTGCTGTCACTGTTTTGCTCCCTGTAAGCTGTTTGGTGTTCAGACTCTCTTGAATTGATCTTATTTTCTCTATGCTAAAGCCTTTCTAAGTTATTTTAACACACAAGCACACTAAAACACACATTTTGTGGTGGTGTACTTTACGTTTTGGGAGCTCCTTGTGTTTCACAGTTTTTCTTGGGGTGGTGAGGTCTCGCTAGCTCAGTTAGCTTAGCTTCATTGCGGCTATGGCTACTCTTCTTTCTCCTGTCTCTAACTCTTCTCTCTTGGTCTCTCTGTCAGATGTTTAGTTACTTCCCTGCCTCCTTTAGTGATAATGGTAACTGTAATAAATGTAATATTTTTGTAGCTTTGGAGGCGAGGGTATCAGAATTAGAAGCACGGCTCCGCGCTGTTGAAAAACCAGCAGATAGCCGAAGCCTATTAGCCAGCGCGGCGCCAACAAGGATAGAACCCACTAGCTGTACGTATGAAGCATAGTTCTAGGACCCAGCCCCCGGGCCACCACCAACCAGTCCACGTTTCTAACAGATTTTCCCCGCTCAGCGACACACCCGCTGAGAAGCCGACCCTGGTAATTGGCAGCTCCATAGTCAGAAACGTGGCATTAGAGACATTGACTATAGTCAAATGTTTGCCAGGGTGACATCAAATCCTACCTGAAACTGCTGGCTAAAGATAAGGGTAAATACAGTAAGATTGTAATTCACGCTGGTGGTAATGACACCCGGTTACGCCAATCGGAGGTCACTAAATTGAGTGTTGCTTTGGTGTGTAAGTTTGCCAAAACAATGTCGGACTCTGTAATCTTTTCTGGTCCCCTGGCTGATTGGACCAGTGACGACATGAGCAGCTCTTCTTTCTAGGAATATGGCCAAATTTATTAGTCCTCCAAAACACTGACAACTCAGGGTCCAGACCAGGAAGCAGAGTCGTAGTTTAACCCACCTCTCTGTTGCTTCTGTACTGTTACCCACCCATTACCCTATAGAAACAGTGTCTTGCCCACAGCCAAAATTAAATGGATTAAAAGTTAAGCCAAAAAAAGCAAATTATGGAAATCTCATAAAAATAAATACAACTTTGACTGAACAGAAAAATAAATCTATTAAATGTGGTTTATTAAACATAAGATCTCTCTCCTCAAAGACTTTGTTAGTAAATGACTTGATTTGTGATAATCACATTGATTTCCTTTGTCTCACAGAAACCTGGTTGCAGCAGGAGGATTATGTCAGTATAAATGAGTCAACTCCTTCCAGTCATTTAAATTTTCACATTCCTAGAAATACTGGGCGAGGGGGAGGAGTTGCAACCATTTTCCGTTCTGATTTACTAATTAGTCCCAGACCAATTGATAGCTACAGTTCTTTTGAACATCTAACCCTTAATTTTCCTGATCCAAGTTGCAAAACATTAAGACCATTTTTGTTTGTGGTTTTGCATCATCCACCAGGCCCTTACTCTCAATTCTTGGATCAGATCTCACATTTTTTATCTGATTTAGTATTAAATACTGATAGGGTCATTATAGTGGGGGACTTCAATATTCATGTGGATACTGAAAGTGATAGCCTAAATGCAGCCTTTAGTGCTATTTTAGACTCAATTGGCTTTACTCAAAAAGTACAGGGGCCCACCCGCTAGGGTAAACACACTTTGGAACTTGTACTGACATACGGTATTGAGTGTGAGGAAATAACAGTCCACCCACATAACCCGGTCCTGTCTGACCACTTCTTGATAACTTTTGAATTTACTTTAACTGACCATCTTAAATCTGAAAGAAAATTTCATTATAGTAGAGCTTTATCAGACAATGCTGTAACAATTTTTAAAGAATCTGTTCCATTCCTACTTTCCTCAGTGTCTCAGGGTAACACAGTGGATGGCGGCAGTTCTATCTCTAACCCTTCAGAGATTGATGGTCTGGTTCGCAGCATTGCTTCCTCATTGCGTTTGGCATTAGATAGTGTAGCCCCCTTCAAAAAGAAAGTGGCTAGCCATAGGAGGCTGACTTCTTGGTTCAACGCAGAGTTGTGTACTTTAAAGCAGAATGCTAGGAAGTTGGAGAGAAAATGGCGCTCTACACACCTAGAGGATTCCTATTTAACCTGGAATAACAGTCTACTGCTGTATAAAAAGACCCTTCGACAAGCTAGAACAGCATATTTTTCATCATTAATAGAGGTGAATAAAAACAATCCTAGGTTTCTTTTTAGTACAGTTGCCAAACTTACACAGAGTCATAGCTCTGTTGAGCCAACTATTCCCCCAGCTCTTAGCAGTGATGATTTTATGGGATTTTTCATAAATAAAAATAATTTTATTAAAAATTAAATCATTGGCATCCTCCCAAACATGATTACTTCTTCCTCAGTAAATGAGGCAGTATCGGAAAGAACTGTAGAACCTAATTTGTGCTTAGGCTGTTTTGATTCAGTCGAGCTTTCAGATTTATCAAAAATATTAGCCTCATCTAAACCTTCAACTTGTATGTTGGACCCAATCCCAACCAAATTATTTAAAGAAGTGTTCCATTTGGTTCCTGGCCCCATTTTGGATATGATGAATCTATCCTTAGTAAACGGATACGTACCACAGGAATTTAAAATAGCTGTAATTAAACCTTTACTCAAGAAACCTTCCCTTGATCAAGATGACTTAGTGAATTACAGACCTATATCTAACCTTCCTTTCTTATCCAAAGTCCTTGAGAAAATTGTTGCTAATCAAGTCTGTGAGCATCTAAACAGTAACGAGCTGTTTGAAGAGTTTCAGTCAGGTTTTAGAACTCATCATAGCACTGATGGACTCAGTGTTCCCTCGCCCGGACGCGGGTCAACGGGGCCCCCCTCTGGAGCCAGGCCTGGAGGTGGGGCACGTTGGCGACCGCCTGGTGGCCGGGCCTTTACCCATGGGGCCCGGTCGGGCTTAGCCCGAAGAGGTAACATGGGCCCCCCTTCCCATGAGCTCACCACCTGTGGGAGGGGCCATAGGGGTCGGGTGCTGTGCAGGATGGGCGGCGGCCAAAGGCGGGGACCTTGGCGGTCCAATCCTCGGCTGCAGAAGCTGGCTCTCGGGACGTGGAACGTCACCTCTCTGGTGGGGAAGGAGCCGGAGCTGGTGTGCGAGGTTGAGAGGTTCCGACTGGACATCGTCGGACTCACCTCGGCGCACGGCTCTGGCTCTGGAACCCGTCTCCTCGAGAGAGGTTGGACTCTCTTCCGCTCTGGGGTTGCCCCCGCTGAGAGGCGCCGAGCTGGGGTGGGCATACTTGTTGCCCCCCATCTCGGCGCCTGTACGTTGGGGTTTACCCCGGTGAACGAGAGGGTAGCCTCCCTCCGCCTTCGGGTGGGGGGACGGGTCCTGACTGTTGTTTGTGCTTACGCGCCAAACAGCAGATTAGATTACCCACCCTTCTTGGAGTCTTTGGAAGGGGTGCTGGAGAGTGCTCCTCCTGGGGACTCCCTTGTTCTGCTGGGGGACTTCAACGCTCACATGGGCAATGACAGTGAGACCTGGAGGGGTGTGGTTGGGCGGAATGGCCCCCCCGATCTAAACCCGAGTGGTGTCTTGTTATTGGACTTCTGTGCTCGTCATGGATTGTCCATAACAAACACCATGTTCAAGCATAAAGGTGTCCATATGTGCACTTGGCACCAGGACACCTTAGGCCGCAGCTCAATGATCGACTTGGTTGTCGTCTCATCTGATCTGCGGCCGCATGTTTTGGACACTCGAGTGAAGAGAGGGGCAGAGCTGTCCACTGACCACTACCTGGTGGTGAGTCGGCTCCGATGGTGGGGGAGGACGCCGGACAGACCTGGAAGGCCTAAACGTGTTGTGAGGGTCTGCTGGGAACGTCTGGCAGAGTCTCCTGTCAGAAGGAGCTTTAACTCACACCTCCGGCAGAACTTTGAACACGTCCCGGGGGAGGCGGGGGACATCGAGTCCGAGTGGACCATGTTCCGCGCCTCCATTGCCGAGGCGGCTGACCGAAGCTGTGGCCGCAAGGTGGTCGGTGCCTGTCGCGGCGGCAACCCCCGAACCCGGTGGTGGACACCGGCGGTAAGGGATGCTGTCAGGCTGAAGAAGGAGTCCTATCGGGTCTTTTTGGCTTGTGGGACCCCTGAAGCAGCTGATAGGTACCGACAGGCCAAGCGGGATGCGGCTCGGATGGTTGCTGAGGCAAAAACTCGGGCGTGGGAGGAGTTTGGAGAGACCATGGAAAACGACTTCCGTACGGCTTCGAAACGATTCTGGTCCACCATCCGGCGTCTCAGGGGGGGAAAGCGGTCTGCCACCAACACTGTTTACAGTGGGGATGGTGTGCTGCTGACCTCGACGCGGGACGTTTTGGGTCGGTGGATGGAATACTTCGAAGACCTCCTCAATCCCACCGGCACGCCTTCCAATCTGGAAGCAGGGTTTGGGGACTTGGGGTCGGGCTCTCCAATCTCTGGTGCCGAGGTCACCGAGGTCGTTAAAAAGCTCCTCGGTGGCAAGGCTCCGGGGGTGGATGAGATGCGACCGGAGTTCCTCAAGGCTCTGGATGTTGTGGGGCTGTGTTGGTTAACGCGGCTCTGCAATATTGCGTGGACATCGGGGGCAGTTCCCTTGGATTGGCAGACCGGGGTGGTGGTCCCCCTGTTTAAAAAGGGGGACCACAGGGTGTGTTCCAACTACAGGGGGATCACACTTCTGAGCCTCCCTGGTAAGGTCTATTCAGGGGTTCTGGAGAGGAGGGTCCGACGGATAGTCGAACCTCGGATCCAGGAGGAACAATGCAGTTTTCGTCCTGGCCGTGGAACCCTGGACCAGCTCTACACCCTCAGCAGGGTCCTGGAGGGTGCGTGGGAGTTCGCCCAACCGGTCTACATGTGTTTTGTGGACTTGGAGAAGGCGTTCGACCGTGTCCCTCGGGGGGCCCTGTGGGGGGTGCTCCGGGAGTATGGGGTACCGGGCCCCTTGATACGGGCTGTTAGGTCCCTGTACGACCGGTGCCAGAGTTTGGTTCGCATTGCCGGCAGTAAGTCGGGCTTGTTTCCGGTGAGAGTTGGACTCCGCCAAGGTTGCCCTTTGTCACCGATCCTGTTCCTAACTTTTATGGACAGGATTTCTAGGCGCAGCCAAGGCGTTGCGGGGATCCGTTTTGGTGGCCTCAGGATCGGGTCTCTGCTTTTTGCAGATGATGTGGTCCTGTTGGCTTCATCGGAGCGTGATCTACAGCTTTCGCTGGAGCTGTTCGCAGCCGAGTGTGAAGCGGCTGGGATGAGAATCAGCACCTCCAAATCCGAGGCCATGGTCTTGAGCCGGAAAAGGGTGGGGTGCCTCCTCCTGGTCAGGGATGGGGTCCTTCCCCAAGTGGAGGAGTTTAAGTATCTGGGGGTCTTGTTCACGAATGAGGGAAAAATGGAGCGGGAGATCGATAGACGGATTGGTGGGGCATCTGCAGTTATGCGGGCGCTCTACCGGTCTGTCGTGGTGAAGAGAGAGCTGAGCCAAAAGGCGAAGCTCTCGATTTACCGGTCGATCTACGTTCCTACCCTCATCTATGGTCACGAACTCTGGGTGGTGACCGAAAGAACGAGATCACGGATACAAGCGGCTGAAATGAGTTTCCTCCGCAGAGTGTCTGGGCTCTCCCTTAGAGATAGGGTGAGAAGCTCAGTCATCCGGAGGGGGCTCAGAGTAGAGCCGCTGCTTCTCCACATCGAGAGGAGTCAGTTGAGGTGGCTCGGGCATCTGGTCAGGATGCCTCCTGGACGCCTCCCTGGTGAGGTGTTTCAGGCACGTCCCACCGGGAGGAGGCCCAGGGGAAGGCCCAGGACACACTGGAGGGACTATGTTTCTCGGCTGGCCTGGGAGCGCCTTGGGGTTCCTCCCGAGGAGCTGGAACAAGTGGCTGGGGAGAGGGAAGTCTGGGTCTCTTTGCTTAGGCTGCTGCCCCCGCGACCCGACCCCGGATAAGCGGAAGAAAATGGATGGATGGATGGATGGATGGATGGATGGATGGATGGATGGATGGATGGATCATAGCACTGAAACAGCACTGGTGAAGGTTACTAATGATATTCTCATGGCCTCAGAAAATGGACTTGTGTCTGTTCTGGTTTTGTTAGATCTCAGTGCTGCTTTTGACACAGTCGATCATAATATTCTCTTAGAAAGGCTTGAACATGTTGCAGGGATCAAAGGAACAGCACTAGGCTGGTTTCAATCATATTTGACTGATAGATTCCAGTTTGTTCATCTAAATGATAAATCATCTTCACTCTCAAGGGTTACTTGGGAAGTTCCACAGGGTTATGTTATTGGACCAATTCTTTTCACCATATATATGCTCCCAATTGGTAGAATCATTAGACAGCATGGGATAAATTTCCACAGCTATGCCGATGATACACAACTATATTTATTCATTAATCCTGATGAACCCAGTCAGTTAGGTAGATTACAGGCATTTCTGGAAGACATAAAAACATGGATGACTAAACTTTTTGCTTTTAAATTCTGACAAGACAGAAGTTGCTGTCTTTGGACCAGAAGTTCTTAAACAGAAACTGATTAGTCAATCCCTTCATCTGCATGGCATTAAATTGGCCCCCAGTAATAACGTAAAGAACTCTCGGCGTTATTTTTGACCAAGAGCTGACATTTAAATCCCATATTAAACAGGTTTCTAGGATTTCTTTCTTTCACCTCCGGAATGTTGCTAAAATTAGAAACATCCTGTCCAGGAGTGATGCTGAGAAACTAGTCCATGCATTTGTTACCTCAAGGCTGGACTACTGTAATTCTTTACTATCAGGAAGTCCACAAAATGCCATTAAAAGCCTTCAGTTGATCCAAAATGCGGCAGCAAGAGTTCTGATGAATATTAAAAAGAGACATCACATTTATCCTGCTTTAGCTTCCCTTCATTGGCTCCCTGTTAAATCAAGAATAGAATTTAAGATCCTTCTTCTTACATACAAAGCCCTTAATAATCAAGCTCCATCATACATCAAAGATCTGATTGTTCCATATGTTCCTAACAGAGCACTTCGCTCTCAGACTGCAGGTTTACTTGTAGTTCCTAGGATTTCTAAAAGTAGAATGGGAGGCAGATCTTTTAGTTATCAGGCTCCTCTCCTGTGGAACCAGCTCCCAGCTTTAGTCCGTGAGGCAGACACTCTGTTTACTTTTAAGGCCAGGCTTAAAACTTTCCTTTTTGATAAAGCTTATAGTTAGAGTGGCTTAGGTCATCCTGAGCTATCTCTGTAGTTATGCTGCTATAGGCTTAGACTGCTGGAGGACAGACTTACCAATGTTCTTCACTCTGCTACTTCCTTTTCTCCTACGACTCTCCAGTTGTATTACAGTAGATTCTGTTATTTCGACTGTTAACTTTGTGTTCTCTCAGTGTTTTTCTCTCCATAGAAGATATACCTGGTCTGGTATCCTGCTTGGCTGCAATGCCCTGTTGGACGGGGGGCATCGACTGGGATGATCCTCCCAGTAACTGAACATCCACTGTGTCCTGTTATCAACTTTTTACTTTCTGTAACATAGAAAGTTCTCTTATATCAGATCTTCTGTTCCTTCTGTGTTTCTGCTTTGTCTTCTCAAACCCACAGACAGTCGTGGCAGATGGCCGCTCCTACTGAGCCTGGTTCTGTTGGAGGTTTCTTCCTGTTATAGAGGAGTTTTTCCTCTCCACCGTCGCTACATGCTTGCTCAGTATGACGGATTGCTGAAGGACTGCTGTATTTGGAAAGTCTGCCCAACCTCACGCCAATTACTGACGCAATCTGCTGGGATTCCTTAAATAGGAAACTTTTTAATTGATTGGAATGTTTGTATAAATGTATTTAAATGACTTCTTGTTAAGTGCCTTGAGATGACATCTGTTGTGAATTGGCGCTATATAAATAAACTGAATTGAATTGAATATTGGCCAATATGGAAGACAAGAGTGCACCTAAAACAGTGCCATCACTCAAGCCCTCCCAACCCTTCTGAGGCACAACATTATATAGTATTTAACAATGAATGTTTATCTTCTATCAGCATGAGCTCAGTCTCCGTGTCCCATCCTAGTGTATGGTCCCTGCAAGACTTGACCAAGTTTCCCTAATAGTGTCATAGTGAGCATGCAACAGTCTCACAAGATCAGAACGTCGTGTAGATATCTTCTGGCTATTCCATCTGTAAAGCTGTAGTCTATCACATTGCTATCAAAACATCACACACAGAGTGTTTTGTTTTTTCTAACATGACCTACCCTCCTAGAAGCACTAAGGATATGACTAACTAAACAGAAATATTTCCTTAACAGTGCTTAAGCTATTATAAATAAGATTTGTTTATCTGTCAATTAGGTTTAGTCAGTCAGTCAGTGGCATATTAAGGTGCAGCAAGGACCTTGTTGTAGATGATATCAATCCTAAAAGACACGAGACCTCCTGATAATACAAAGCTATGAAAATTCTTGTAAAGTCTGTCATGGAAATAGCTATTTAGTGAAGAGATAAAAATTCTGTAAATGTTGTATGAGGGTTTAATTCTGTAGTGCATGTGGAAACACTTAGAAACAGTGAACAATCAAGAAGAATATAGTACATCACGTGTTCCTTATGTGAAGAAGCTGTGACCATTATTCTATGAACGAAGATCTATGTGGGAGAGATTTCCTGCAACTCTTTCAATAAAAAGTCTACGCTGATGTAGATCTCTGCTCAGTTAATAGAACTGTCCAGCGAACGACGTCTTGCTGTTAAAATATATAGTTGTTGTTTGTTGTTCTTATTGCTCCTTTTTACAGAAATTAACGAGCACGCGGGAAGGTGAAATGAGAGCCCAGAGAGCCCAGGGTCATAAATTAAATGGGTGTCTGTTCCTTTAAGAGAGGCTTTAAATTAGAGTGAAAACACCTTTCCAACATTAGTTACTGTATCAGTCTAAGCTAACATGAGTCAAGAGTTTGAAAGATGCTTAACCCCTTGTAGATTCTATGTTTGAGACTCTTTTAAGTAAGAAAGGAAAGTTCTTGAGTTGACCTGTTGTGTTGAACGAATCGAATAATGAAGGTTTTCTTCAGGATGGCAGATGCATAGATTACGTGAGCATAAATGAAGCTTCCGCAACTTTTAAATTGTTTATCTGGAAGCATTTGGGATACCGGCTCCTTCCCCAGCAGCCGGAGCTGGTGGGGAAGGACCTGACCACTACCTGACCACTACCTGGTGGTGAGTTGGCTCCGATGGTGGGGGAGGACGCCGGACAGACCTGGCAGGCCCAAACGTGTTGTGAGGGTCTGCTGGGAACGTCTGGCAGAGTCTCCTGTCAGAAGGAGCTTCAACTCACACCTCCGGCAGAACTTCGAACACGTCCAGGCGGAGGCGGGGGACATTGAGTCCGAGTGGACCATCTTCCCCGCCTCCATTGTTAAAGCGGCTGACCAAAGCTTGCCGCAAGGTGGTCGGTGCCTGTCGGCAACCCCCGAACCCGCTGGTGGACACTGGCCGTAAGGGATGCTGTCAGGCTGAAGAAGGAGCCTAGCGGGTCTTTTTGGCTTGTGGGACCCCTGAAGCAGCTAATAGGTACCGGCGGGCCAGGCAGAGTGCGGCTCGGATGGTCGTTGAGGCAAAAACTCGGGCGTGGGAGGAGTTTGGAGACGCCATGGAGAATGACTTCCGTATGGCTTCGAAGCGATTCTGGTCCACCATCCGGCGTCTCGGGGGGGGGGGGGGGGGGGTTGGGTAGCGGTCTGCCACCAACACTGTTCCCAGTGGGGATGGTGTGCTGCTGACCTCAACGCGGGACGTTTTGGGTCGGTGGATGGAATACTTTGAAGACCTCCTCAATCCCACCGGCACGCCTTCCAATCTGGAAGCAGAGTCTGGGGACTTTGGGTCGGGCTCTGCAATCTCTGGTGCTGAGGTCACCGAGGTCGTTAAAAAGCTCCTCAGTGGCAAGGCTCCGGGGGTGGATGAGATTTGACCAGAGTTCCTCAGGGCTCTGGATGTTGTGGGGTTGTGTTGGTTAACCCGGCTCTGCAATATTGCGTGGACATTGGGGGCAGTTCCCTTGGATTGGCAGAGCGGGGTGGTGGTCCCCCTGTTTAAAAAGGGGGACCACAGAGTGTGTTCCAACTACAGGGGGATCACACTTCTGAGCCACACTGGTAAGGTCTATTCAGGGGTTATGGAGAGGAGGGTCCGACGGATAATTGAACCTCGTATCCAGGAGGAACAATGCGGTTTTTGTCTTGGCCGTGGAACACTGGACCAGCTCTACACCCTCAGCAGGGTCCTGGAGGGTGCGTGGGTGTTCGCCCAACCAGTCTACATGTGTTTTGTGGACTTGGAGAAGGCGTTCGACCGTGTCCCTCGGGGAGTCCTGTTACTCCAGGAGTGTGGGGTACGGGTCCCCTTGATAAGGGCTGTTAGGTCCCTGTACAACTGGTGCCAGAGTTTGGTTCGCATTGCCGGCAGTAAGTCGGGCTTGTTCCCGGTTAGAGCTGGACTCTGCCAAGGTTGCCCTTTGTCACCGATCCTGTTCATAACTTTTATGGACAGGATTTCTAGGCGCAGCCAAGGTGTCGAGGGGATACGTTTTGGTGGCCTCAGGATCGGGTCTCTGCTGGAGTGGTTTGCAGCCGAGTGTGAAGCAGCTGGGATGAGAATCAGCACCTCCAAATCCGAGGCCATGGTCTTAAGCCGGAAAAGGGTGGGGTGCCTTCTCCGGATGAGGTCCTTCCCCTAGTGGAGGAGTTTAAGTATCTGGGGGTCTTGCTCATGAATGAGGGAAAAATGGAGCAGGAGATCAATAGACGGATTGGCAGGGCATCTGCAGTTATGCGGGCGCTGTACTGGTCTGTTGTGGTGAAGAGAGAGCTGAGCCGAAAGCCGAAGCTCTCGATTTACCGGTCGATCTACGTTCCTACCCTCATACACACGTGCTCAAATTTGTTGGTACCCCTCCACAAAAAATGAAGAATGCACAATTTTCTCTGAAATAATTTGAAACTGACAAAAGTAATTGGCATCCACCATTGTTTATTACATATTTAATAGAAATCAGACTTTGCTTTTGATGTTTCATTCAACATAATATTGTAAATAAGAAAACAAATGAAAATGGCATGGACAAAAATGATGGGACCCCTAACCTAATATTTTGTTGCACAACCTTTAGAGGCAACCACTGCAATCAAACGTTTTCTGTAGCTCTCAATGAGACTTCTGCACTTGTTAACAGGTAGTTTGGCTCACTCTTCCTGAGCAAACTGCTCCATCTGTCTCAGGTTTGATGGGTGCCTTCTCCAGACTGCAAGTTTCAGCTCTTTCCATAGATGTTCGATAGGATTCAGATCAGGACTCATAGAAGGCCACTTCAGAATAGTCCAAGGTTTTGTTCGTATCCAGTCTTGGGTGCTTTTAGCTGTGTGTTTTGGGTCATTATCCTGTTGGAGGACCCATGATCTGCGACTGAGACCGAGCTTTCTGACACTGGGCAGTACGTTTCGCTCCAGAATGCCTTGATAGTCTTGAGATTTCATTGTGCCCTGCACAGATTCAAGGCACCCTGTGCCAGGCGCAGCAAAGCAGCCCCAAATCATAACCGAGCCTCCTCCATGTTTCACTGTCGGTATGGTGTTCTTTTCTTTGAAAGCTTCATTTTTTCGTCTGTGAACATAGAGCTGATGTGACTTGCCAAAAAGCTCCAGTTTTGACTCATCCGTCCAAAGGACATTCTCCCAGAAGGATTGTGGGTTGTCAATATGCATTTTAGCAAATTCCAGTCTGGCTTTTTTATGTTTTTCTTTCAAAAGTGGAGTCCTCCTGGGTCTTCTTTCATGGAGCCCACTTTCGCTTAAACAGCGACGGATTGTGCGATCAGAAACAGACGTACCTTCACCTTGGAGTTCAGCTTGCATCTCTTTGGCAGTTATCCTTGGTTCTTTTTCTAACATTCGCACTATCCTTCTGTTCATTCTGGGGTCGATTTTCCTCTTGCGGCCGCGCCCAGGGAGGTTGGCTACAGTTCCATGGACCTTAAACTTCTTAATAATATTTGCAACTGTTGTCACAGAAACATCAAGCTGCTTAGAGATGGTCTTGTAGCCTTTACCTTTACCATGCTTGTCAATTACTTTCTTTCTGATCTCCTCAGACAACTCTCTCCTTTGCTTTCTCTGGTCCATATTCAGTGTGGTGCACACAATGATACCAAACAGCACAGTGACTACTTTTCTCCATTTAAATAGGCTGAATGACTGATTACAAGATTGGAAACATGTGTGATACTAATTAAAGTAACTATTTAGTTTGAAATATCACTATGATCCAGTTATTTATTATCTTTTCTAAGGGGTACCAACAAATGTGTCCAGGCCATTTTAGAATATCTTTGTAGAATAAGCAATAATTCAACTCTTTTTACAGCTTCTTTGCTTTATTCTATGACATACTAAAGGCATGCAAGTATACATGATAAAATAGCTTTCAATTTCATCACTTTTCAGGAGTAATGCAGCATTATTTCAATGAGCTGTAAGGGTACCAACAAATTTGAGCACATGTGTATATGGTCACAAACTCTGGTTGGTGACCGAAAGAACGAGATCAGGGATACAATTCGTAGATTTTCTGGGCTCTCCCTTATAGATAGGGTGAGAAGCCCTCATCCGGAGGGGGCACAGAGTAGAGCCGCTGCTCCTCCACATAGAGAGGAGTCAGTTGAGGTGGTTCGGGCATCTGGTCAGGATGCCTCCTGGACTCCTCCCTGGTGAGGTGTTTCGGGCATGTCCCACTGGGAGGAGGCCCAGGAAAGACCCAGGACATGCTGGAGGGACTATGTTTCTCTGCTGGCTTGGGAACGCCTTGGGATTCCTCCCAAGGAGCTGGCCCAAGTGGCTGGGGAGAGGGAAGTCTGGGTCTCTTTGCTTAAGCTGCTGCCCCCGCGACCTGACACGGATAAGCGGAAGAAAATGGATGGATGGATGGCATTTGGGATACTAATTTGAAATAAAATTAATAGAGGCAGAGACACAGTCCTGATATTTATCATGATGTTGGCTTTAGAGACTCTTATGCAGGCAACAACAACAACAACTCAGGAAGATGGATCACAAATATTTATTAAAAACAGAACTGAGGAAGGAGAAAGTAGTAGGGCGGAATCCAACGGTCTGGTCTGCACTAGGAGGGTAGATAATGTAAGTTTGGCAATATTCTGATAATGATGATTAGCAGCAAAACTTGAGAGGATGAGTTGGAATGTATTTTACTGTTTACAGAGGAAGGTGGCAAGAAGTGGGTAACGGTGCTGTGGGTGTTTTTCCTTCTGTCTCCAGGGCAGGTCGGTGGTGGAACATTGGAGGGGTGGACGGGCCAATGTTTCGATTGATGAGCCTTCCAGGTGAGTGTTACAGGAGGGCAGGCAGAGGAGCGGCGAGGGGACCAAAGGTGATGAGCCAGGAGACGAGACGCAGCACTGTAGCAGACGATTGGTGGGGAAGATTCTTTCTAATGAGGAACACCTGGAGACCAAGCCTGCCTGTCACACCATGCAGAAGAACCAGGTAAGGGAGAAACCACACAGACACCCACAAACTGCACACAACCCCTGATGACATTTCTATAGCTGGCTAACCAACAGCTGCTAACAGCCTTGGAGCATCCTGTCAACACCAATATAAGCAATTGAGTCTGGAATGAATCTGGTAAAAACTCTCAAATGCATAGATCAAACCTGATAACTCTACAATGACCACAAATTCTTTTAAACACAGTTTGAGATTTATGACACTTTGTATTTGTGACATCTTTTGTGTGCTTAAAGAGCAACTCACCCCCCTGCTAGAGTCTTACTCCGCCCACATTTCCTGTTTGAAAAATATGGCAAAATGAGATGCTGCCTGGCAGACCAAGGGACAGCAGGGGGTGAGGGCTGGGCGTCATCTGGGCTGTAATCGACATGCTGATAGCAGCATTGCTGCAGTGGCACAGACAGACAGCGAGAAAGATGCAGAGCAATAGCAACCTGAGCTCCTTTGCCTAAGAGTGATCTTTTGAGGTGGAGGATTTCTCTCCACCTCCTTCACCACATGAAAGAGACGAAAGGGAGGGACGTTCTGTGGAGGAGGTGTGGGCGGAGATTCAGCTTCTGTTACTGAGGGTGGCTGACGTCAGCGAGCGAATAGCAATGCCCGATTCAAATTCAAGTGGAGTAGAGAGTTTTAACCTGAAGAGGACACCACACTTACTGTTTTAGGCAGAAAAATTTATTTTACTAAGATGCACTAAAATACCAAAATAGGTAGCTACTACACATGTAGACAGCACCATTAGGCACTCATTTATGCAGCTTATCAGCAATTTGTTTATTATTGCTATAGTCTATTATGTATTGTCATGGTTTCAGGGATTTTCCTGACCCACATGCAGAACTTAGACAACAATGAAAAGTGAGAAATAAGTTTTATTAAATAAAATTGGATTCTGGAACGTGGATCCAAATCTCAGGAGGGACTGGATATCTGCAGGTTGAGAATCCACAGTTTATACTCAAGTCTTTAAATAGAAGATGCAGAAGTAAGAGAAGTTGACTTACAGTCCGTGGGGAAGTTGTGAGCTTGAGGAGGAGGTTAGGTTCTGAGGCTGGAGCAACTGTGTAGGGAGATAGATCCAGGATGAGGTGACCGAGTGAGTTTGGTGACGCTGGAGAGTGGGCAGGCCGATGAGCTCCAGAGAAGACAGGCTGATGAGATCCGGAATAGGCAGGCTGATTGAGACCTGGTCCAGCATAGGCGCTGAACTCAGGGAGATCCACAGAGAAGCACTAGGAGCTGGCAGGGAACGATCAGAAAGGATCCTGGAAAAACACACACAAGGAGTTAAAAACCCAGAGGAGAGCTGGAGGGAACAGGTTTGTTCCTGGAGGCTCTGAGATCAGGCTTAGTGTTACCGATAAGGTCAACAACCAGGTGTCGAATGAGCGTCTGCCAACTCCTTAAGAAGCTCCTGGAGTGCTGATGTCTTCATTGGCGCCAGGTGTGCACAATCAGCCTGCTCCCCTCGAAGATCTTCTCTGGAAAGAGGACTCACTCGGCACCTAAAAACACTGACGCTCACACAAAACTTAACATGTATATTATTTCAGTATCCTATCCTTAGATACCTGTATAATCATCATCATCACTTTGGGGAAACTCATCTTCCTGTAATAATGGTTTATTGACCTCTTCAAATCACAGAGATTCTTCAGCAAACATTTCTCTGTACCACTTTACAATAAGGCTCCCCTTATATATAGCTACTAAATAATTTATAGATATGTTATTAATCTGTAAACACTTTATGAATCATTAAAAAGTGCTTATCGTGCATTAATCAAAGGCAAATGAGGGACGAAACTGACCAGTTTTTTGTTAAACAGTGAAACACATCGGTTCACCTACATATTATATTTACAGTTGCCAAATCAAACATTTCAGACTAGGACACTACTTTGTAGTAAGTAGATTAACAACTTTACAATAAGGCTCCCTTTGCATATTTATATTAGAGTGATAAAGTACAATACTATATGACAAAGAATGATGTTTACAAATATTCAATCTGCTTACAAGGTACATAACAGTAGTAACTTAGTGTGAAATGTTTAACTGTGTCAGACCCAGCGCCTGGGGAATTTAGCTGGGGGGGCCGCAGCTTATTTTGGGGGGCCCCAGTTTTTATTTAATCCCTTAACGTTTTTACCTCCCATTGGCAATGTGTTAAATATTTCCATGTCAAAATGGCCCTTTTTGGCACTCTATGTACATATTCATACTGTACATAATTTAAAAAGGGACTGGCTGAGGTAGGTTCTGGAGTTTTCCCAAACGATCGCTCTGTTCTAGATCGGTTGTCAGAACATTTGTTTTTGTTCTCTAAAATGAGGCGCGATTGAGCCACTGTCACCACCCTGCTGTGTATCTGCTTGTGTATGTGAGAACACTCCTTTAAAGAAGATCATTGTCGCTCAGCGGGAGCTGTGGTTAAATCGCGATGATTCAGAGGGAAATGAGCAGACGTCACCAAACAACCGGCTTTTTAAAAATAAGAAGAGTTGCTCGTAAACCAGTTAATAACAACAGCAAACAGAAAACCCAGCAACAAGCCCTACTTCTTCCATGTCAACTGTCCTGATACACTCAGAAAGAAAAATAATGTAATGTCCAACTCACCATTCTTAGCTGCGCCTGCACATCCACAGAGCCATCATCTCGAACAAAAACAATACATTTACGTCCAGTTAATGTACTCCAATAAAGTACTTAGTCCGCAAGTCTTCCTCAATCCAACTCTGCCGCTAAAAACCTTTGTAAATTCCTTTCTTGCGTGTATTTCCCCGAATGTTTACATCATGACTACCAGTTAGCATGCTCTTAATAGCGCGCGTCTTCTTCTTCTTGATAATTATTCAAACAACGGCAAACAACGAATTGGTGCATTACTGCCACCAACTGGTAAGAAGTGTGGAAAAGGATGTCATTTAATGCAGTGGTCCCCAACTTTTTTTTTCGCCACGGACCGGTTTAATATCACTTAACTTAGATTAAGGTGAAACAGTTCAATATTTTGTTGTCAGTCGTTCCAAAGAATGCCTTGATGAAAACATCTTAAACACTGCAGGCCAACAATAAGAAAGAGACAAGATAGAAAAAAAACAACTAGTGTCCTTGGAATGGTTCCAAAGGATAAAGTCAAAGATAAAGTCCCATCTCACATTAGTCAGAAAACTGCTTAGTGACCCCAAAGATCTTTGGGTAAATATTCAGTGGACTGATGAAACAAAAATTTCACTTTTTTGGAAGGTGTGTGTCGCATTACATCTGCTGTAAAACTAACGAAACACATCAACAGTCAAGTATGGGGGATGGTCCATAGCAAACCAGCAAGTCCATCTCTGAATATCTTCAAAGGATTCTTTGTCCACACGTAGCCGGGTATCTGACAAAATGAAGATTTTTTTTTATGATTTGGCCTGTCGTTCCACAAAAAAAAACGCAGATTTACTGCACCGAAATAAATCTTTCTAAAAACTCCGGCCAAAGTGAAGATTTGCGTTTTCTCCATTTTAAGCGTTTGTGTGTGGACAGAAATAACTGAGGTTTAAGGCTCCGTAACGTCAAAGTCTGCAACAAAAATGCTCTGACATCACTCTTGCAACCTGTGTTTACACTCAGAAACAGCATTTATGCCCTCAGAGCTGTGTTGGCATCATTGATTGCTTTTTGCTTTCTTCTTTTTACAAGCTCAATTGCTGCTCTATGTAGAAGTTAGAACATACTGTAGCATGTCTATGAATGTGCTTAACAACACTTATGCGGTTAGGTGTGGACGGAGTTATTTTTAAAAAACGAGGTGGTGAGGGTATTAGGGGATTTTTAAAAGCCCGGCTACGTGTGTACATGGCCTTAGAATGACCTGGTCAAGGTCCAAATAGAATTGTGGATTCTGTGTCACTCCATTATTCTTCCAATTATGGGATATTGATTTGCAAATTATTGAACAGAATTTGCTTGACAATCTTTTCAAAGCTGCAGTTATCCTTTTGCTGGTGCACCTTTTCCTGTTTTTTCCTTGCACTCAACTTTCTATAAACATGCTATACCTTTTTCACAATCAAATTTTCCGTGACTCAGAATTTGGGGTTTTCATTATATGTAAGCCATAATCAATGAATCTGTATAATGTCATGGTTCGTGGTGCAGAACCAAAATCACTGCTTTAAGTGGAAAAAAATAAGTGCCGGTACTCCCTTTAATGACCAGTCTGTGATACAAATATGGGACAAAAACATGGGTGATATTTATGTACATATAGATCAGGGGTAATCAAATGAAATTTAAAGAGGTCCAGTCCGAGAAGATTTATTGAGACAGAGGTCCGGAAGATCATAATGTCCTACAATTCAGTGTGATACTATATATTTATGTACCTATTTTTGACATTTATTGTCACAAAGTACTGAACATGTATGTATGATTTCTCAAGTGTGTAATGTTCTATCATTTACTAAATAAAAGTAGGATAACATGTAAATAAGAAAATAAGACATGGCAACTGTGCATGTTCACAAGCTAACTTCAGAAAACAATAAATGTAGAAAGAATTAGGCTAATTTTTACATTTTTCTTTTTCAAATGTGGACTAAACTGTCTCAAACATAAGATTGATTGTTCAAAACTTTTGTGTTTTGTCTCATAATGGCGTTTCACGTTGCCACTTTTGATAAGTGTCACAGTTTTTGAACATATTAGACAAACAGGTTTTGTGCCACCAGTGGGAAGTACAAAGAGAAAGGACTCTTTCCAAACGGATTAAATGCTCTATTTTCACTGTCCACTTTGCGTTTTTTAGAGGCTGCCGTTTGTTATTTCTTTACTTGTATCCGTTTCACTTGCCTGTTTTTCTCCCCTTCTCTGTCTCAACTATCATTTTTTTTTCCTTTTCTCTGTCTCACCCCTCTGTTTCTCCTTTTCTCTGCCTATATCACCCCTCTCCGCCGGTATTTCTCCTCTCTGCCTTTTTCTCCCTCTCTGCGCCTGTAGCTCTAAATTCTCTTTTTTTCGGCCGATATCTCTGTTTATTTTTGCTATGCTACACTATATTTTTTTCCGAAGCTTTCCGGCTGGAATGCAAAGTGCTTATTGGCTTTGGTGGCATCACGTGGTATGGCAAAACTCGGATACCATTGGCCTGCGGGTTACCATGGACACTACAACACTACCGTAAAGAATGCAAAAGTTGCGCTCATTAAGGTTATAAATGGTCATTTCTGTTTTGGCATTAGGCTCGAGTCCGCATGAGACAGCATTTCGGTCCGGACCCGGACCGCGGTCCGCCTATACAGTGTAAACTGTTGGAAAGTCTAAGGAGGGTATTGACTGCTGAGGAAAACTCCATGTACTCATCAACACATGCTGGAAAAACGTTCCGGTACGCAGTGCACGCTGGAAATAAGTCCCGGAACGCTGAGGAGTAAAATTTAGAAGTGCCTGCGTACCGGCCCACTTAAAGCACTGACCAAAATGCAAACAGCCACTTGCACTTATGAGATGCAATAGACCACAAGGAAAGAACTAAAATGGCAGAAACTGTAAAGCTGAAATGAGCCATGACCATCTAACAAAAAAAAGAACACCCCAGAACTGTTACATATGTTTCACTTCCTGAAATTAGTAACAAAAAATATAATTTTTTTCTTTCCAGATGTTCCCTGTAAATGGTACACAAAAGCATAAACAGAGGAACTCTGTAAGAAGGCGAAATCATTAACAGCTCTGTAGTTAGTTATTGATATAGGGTGTGATGCAAGTAAAGGAGTCAATCTTTATGTGGAACCTCAATGAACTATCAGCAGCCGTTCTCAGACGGACAATCTTTGCAACAGGTTTGCTTGTTTGATTTTTATGTCTTTAATTATACCATCCTGTTACCAGTGACTTGCCAAAGGATTAATACCCCTTGAAATCACCTGCAGTTAATTGCTGTTTGTTCACTGATGTTCTCTAAAAACCCTGAGACCTTTGCAGAACAGCTGTACATATCCTTAGATTAAATTGGTGGACTAATTACCTCTGAAGGAAACTGATTGTTCTGGTTTTTATTTAGGGGTATCAAGTAAAAGAGGTTAAACACAAATTCACACCAGAATTCTCGGAGTTGGATTTGTTAAAAAGACAAACAAAACAAAAAAACGGCCAGAAAATCCTGTGTTTGCTTTAACTTTACTGTTATGGAGAGGAATATGTTTTTCAGTCACTTCAAATCTGAATAACACACATTGAAGTTTATGGTTGTAATGTGATGAAATTAAAAAAAAGTTTTTCAAAGCACTGTAGGTGTTCTTTCTTAGTTTAATCTGTGTAAAATTCCTTATTTAGTTAACAGTAAAACCACTTTCAGCCCACAAACCGAGGTTCTGTGGTTTCATCAATAAACTGAATCGCAACTGTTGTTTATCCAAAGCCAGTAAGATCAGTCATGCGTCCAGAGCTAACATGCATAAAACTGCAAGACCAATTTGCTCTTTAAACACATGGGTGTCCACATTCATTGCAATTTTGAGGTTCTTCAAGCCCATGTGGACTAGGATGCAATATTTTACATCCACAGAGTGTGGAAATATAATCTAAAGTGAGGCTTTGAGTTCAGGCTCTATTAGAGTTATTGTCAAATGTTCAAGAGCGTAACATGTTAAAATATGTTGGTGGTTTTTCTGCTCTGGCTGGAGACTCAAGTCTCTGCAGTGGAATCTGAGCACAGCTCTCTGCTTCTCTTTTCCTCTGACATTAACTTAATGGTAGTGGATGAAAAGAATTCTACAAACCCCAAAGCACTCCTTCTTTTCTTCACTTTTCTCCAATTGATTTCCCTTTTGGACACTCATACCCTTTCTTTCTTCCACTTTGCCCTTTACTCTTCCCCTTTTCTATCTCTGTTTCTCTTTTCCAACATAATGTTTCCCAGCGGACGATTAGAACCACGCCAAAGCAATAAATCACAACCTTGTATCTGTCCATCACATCTCATAAAAGTCGGATTCTACAAGTTTAGAAGTCCAGCTCCTCTTCCTAGCTGATGTGTCGTCAGGTTATCGCTGTAATTATTTTTTTCCCCCAGCCACTATCTGTGCTAGATGAGAAGACGCATAGCATGCAGAGACTGATACAAGGTGGACTGGAGATTAATACACCCATCCTTTTATTTGCATGTAGAAATTTCATAAACTTAATAAAGCTAAAGCCAAATATCTATGCATTGGATACTGTAACAAACCTAATTCCCCAGCTAAGATAGGTTGCACGAGCACCACAACTTAAACACATCTACAGCACATGTCCGTCACAGCTGTGGAATATACTATATGTAGGTGAAAATGTTATAGGAATACCCTCTCTTAATCTCAGGCCACAGCATTGCGCTGTCTGCTCTAATAAAAAGTCACTCACTTCTGCATGCCAAATGCTTGAAATTACTATCATGACTGCAGACCATGGGTTGGGTTCACCGAATATTTTCCATAATTGACCTTTTTTTTTAGAATGGTAAGGAAAAATATGAAGGCCGTCTGTCATTATGACAGATTAGTATTCATATAACTCATGTGAAGCGATAGCTTACGAGTCAGGAAACGCCTCATTCAGAGAGTCTTTCTGACTTCTGATCAGTTGGAGAAAAGCTCCTTCATTTCAAAACATTCGCTGAAGTGGCAGGTTTAATTCCAGTCTTCAGTCTGGCAGCGGAGTGCAAATTCAGCCTCCAGAAGAACATCTAAACCCCCATGAGAAGTCATCCATCCGAGGCAACAATCCAGAACCTCATGACAGTAACCTCTGCAGCAATTCCACTATTTGATTACACACAAATGGGTGAGCATTTCACTTCCATGCGGAGCAGGAGGAACTTGTGGGACTGTACCTTCAGGCCACAGCAGGTGAACTATTTGTAGTGCAGTCGTTTATTACCTTTTAATATGAAGGTCTCTGTTCAGCTTGTTCAGATTGAATATTATTTAAAATGAATTTTAAAAAATCATTTTAAAAATTGATGGGTAAAAATAGATTATGACTGGATTTCTTAGACCCCGTCGGTCAAGAAGACAGACAACAAAACTGACTAGCGTGACCTCTACTGCAGACCTAGCCTTATTTCAGCTAACAATTAATTTACCAATTGGCAATGCATTGAACAATCAGCCCGAGATGGTCATTCAATCATTGTGTAAAAAAAAAAAAGTTGGTTATGATTGATTTTTACTGCCAAAAGTAACTTACTCTGTCTTTACACAATAGCACTCTGTATACTGTTTACACCAGACTTTTTCGAAGTCTCCATTCTGGATGCGGATAAAATAGCTTGTTAATCCTAACATTTCAGTAGTGTGGACGGAATCACAGAACTAGACAAACAAAAACCAGTAATGTCAAAGAATTTAGTCATTTCTGCATTTACTTTAACAAGCGTGTCCACTTTACAGTGTGAATCAACTCAGTTCTTTCAGAAAGAACCTATTATGAGCTACAGTAAATAAATAGCCATAGCATGTCAAGACAGATATGAAACAATGTACTGTAATGTTAGTAGCCACTTCTGTTGACTCGTCCCTCAGCAAAAATTCTCACAGAACAAGATGAACGTTTGTGAAGACTTTTCAGAGATGTATGTGCCAGGTCATCTAGTCGTTCAGAAAAAGCAAAGGAGCACGAAAGTCAAATTGCATTGCATTCTGGGATTGTTGGATTACTGTCACCTCCACCAAAGTTGGATAGTTTGAGAGACACACACACACAATCACACAAAACTCAAAAAGGGCGGGTGTCTTTATCGTCTTTATCTATGTCTCAGGATCATGGCGCTTTCAAACAGGTTGGATCCATATTCATAGTTGAAATTTTATTATTTGTTTACCAACACATGAAAAGTTTTTTTTTGTTTTTTCCTTCCCTGGTTATAGGGCACATGTTTCTGCACATGTGAACCAGGGTTCAATTGCGCAGCAGAGAAACAAGTTTAAACTATACCTCAGAGATTTAATATAGTTTGGATAAATAACTATTCTTTCTAACACATACAAAAAAGTCATGGAATCCTCCATAGCTCTGTGCTAGGGCCTCTTCCATTCCATTGTTAATAAGTTATGGATTAATTTAAAAAAAGGCAAGAAACGTTTAAAAGAAAGCAAAACTCTACCTTAATGTCACATTAAAGAAATCAACTTAAAATGCCCTGTCCAGAAACAGTTAGTTTATGAAAATTGTATATTTTAAAACACTATTGAATAACAACTATTACAGCTTTCTGATTCTTAAATGGCAACCAGTTAACAAGTCAATAAAAACATAAAACACATAACATCTTACTGAGGAATGAAACAGTCTATAATGATCAATTGCAGTAAGCGAAAGTTCTGCACTCAATGCAACAAAATCCACCAGCCCTGGTTTCATCTCATGATTAAACATGGCTGAAATCATAAAGAAATTCCACTAGAAAACACAATTTCGACAGTACTCACTCTGAGTTACAATTTTCCTTTCAAAACAGCCCATTATAAACACTTTTGTTAAACCGAACCATCTGTGGTAGAAAAGGATCTGCTCCAGGTAACACACGGGTCACTCTACATGATCAGTTAAGTTTTACAAGCTGATTAGGGCAAAGCAGCCGCGAAGTCTGTTAAAAAGGTTAGGAGCCTGCCCCATGTTCATGTGTAAGCTGCATTTCAAGACATTACCTTATGGCAAAATCGAAACAAAAGAATTTTTATTTAAATACGGTCTGGGTAATTCTAAAAATGAACATTTAATGTGATATCGAAGATATAATTTTTAATGCAGATAAAAAAGATCTGGAACAAGAGCAGAGACTCTGGTTCTGAAGCCCTGTCCAACAAAGTTTAGCTCAACCAATAAAATGATCTGTACGTCAACGGCGGTCGTAAAAATTTGACCTCCTCCGGTTAGAGCACAAATCAAGGTTAGAGCAGTGACAGCAGTGGTGTGAGGCTCTCAGCATCCGTCACATTTACAGTCTGCAGTCACTGCAGGTGACCGCAGTGCGATCAAACAGCCCAAACACAGAGAACACCAGCAGTTAGTGGTGGTGAACATGACTGTGTGTAAAGCGTGTGCTGGTGTGTGACACTGACGGGCCCATCTCCAATTACCTCACTGTAACACTAACTCCATTATATCACCAACTAAGAGCCCATATTCCATATCTGATGAGTGAACTTTATCTCCTAGACGGGGGTGTGTGTCTCCGTGCCAAAGCCATGTGCTTCAGGACACCCAGCCGAGCCAGCTGGTGGAGGCTAATGTTTCACGGCGTAAAATGTACCATCTTTTCCTCAATGTGATGGATATTATATCTGTGGCCCCTCCAGGTGCGTCGAATCAGTTTGACTGTGTGTGAGCCACTTTCCAGCTCGCTGTACCCACACCATAATTTCAGTCACTCAGAACCCACAGAGGCTCTTTCGTATGTCAGATCAGAACAGACAGGAGGCAGATCTTTGTCTCCACCATGACACTTTTCATACAGTATATGCTCACATCTTTTCACTCTAAATCCTTGGAGTGGATTTAAAGCACAGTCCAGAGGAATATTGTGTTGAAAAGACGTAGAAAAATGGTTTTGCCTTCTGTCTACGAAGCGTGTAAATGTGGCGAAGCGAAAAGTGAAAAGCCGTAGACATCATGGTTGATATGTAAATATGGTTAAAATGTTTTTTAGGGGTTTGCATATGCAAAATTTGGCCAGGCAAAAGCTTGTGTTCTTGCCAAAGTATTCATATCTCGCTAACATTTTCAGATTTTCAAGCTATAACCACGGATGTTTTTAATTTGGATCTAATGTGAAAGTTAAATATGCTTAGTTTGAAGCTGAATATTTAGTTTGTAAACTAAATATTTTATTTGAATCTGTGACATTTATAAATAAGTCAATAACATGGATGCAAATATGACTTGGAAAAATGAAAATAAATAATTTTTCTCTTATGACTGGCTAAATAACCTAAATGATTATTGTTCATTTTTGACTTTCCAACTTTACAAATGATTGATGAAAATGCCGGGTTTGCATTGTTTCTCAGGGGACCAGTCGATATACTAAAACTGACTGCTCCGACGCATGGAATATAACAGCCTTTCTCTCATCTGACGTCCTCCCCCAGCTGCTGCCTAGCGAGTGGTTCTGATCCATTCATAGACGGAAATGACAGCGAGCTGCAGCTGCTGCTGTTTACAACATGACTAAACTCAAATGTAGCTTTACAGACGAACTGCAAAAGTAATTTCTTTCATACCGTCCCGGTCACGACAAATGAAGTCTGTTATTTAACTATTCCTTCTAACCGCATTGAGAAAGAACACTTTAAACAGAAAACGTCAAAAAAATCAAACGCTTTTAGCTAAACAGAATATGATTGAAGTATTTCAGGAATATCTTTCTGTAAATCAAAATATGGTCACCCTGTTTTATGGTGTGTCGTATTTCGGAGAGCTTTTCTACCCCCAGTTGGACTGTAACTGGGCAGGCAGGGGTAAACCCAAAGGCCCAGGGCAGCCAACACTGAGCGTAGGGCACCAAGTGCAAGGGGGGCACCCAAAAATCACACTCTTGAAAATTCATCATGAATATAGTAATCATAACATAATTTTTTTTTAAAGTATTTAAAGCATGTTAATGTATACCATACAAAAGTAACTTTTTGAATCTCCCGTGTAGCTATGTCTCCAGTTTCCCCATGGTGCCCCCCCATCCCAGTGGTCTGTTCAATTATGTCTCCATCCCAAGTCCGTCAGTGACCTGGTAAACTTAAGATGCCTTCTCAGCTCTGTTTGTGTATAGCGTTGTCCAGAGCATTTTCAGGTGGTGTCACCAAGATCTGACTTTTTTTCCATTAGAAAACAGTGAACCGTCATAATGAAAACATATATTATTTACATTTGAAGAGGTAATAATTTAGGCAGCAAAAATCTGAGGACCTACATGTTCATTGAGAAACACATTATACTGTACATGTAAGGCGATACATATGGAAACAAGACAAAATAGCGTTCAGAACCCCACCAATCCGAGCTGTACCGCTCAGTGGAATCGAGGCATAATATGCTTCCTCCCAAATGTTGGAACACCATTCCTACCCATTGTCACCAAACATGTCAGCATGTAAAAGATGTTAGCATAGATCATTTTTGTATTGTATGTTTTTGATTATTTAGCATTTTGACTAAGAGTCAAAATTGCAAAACATGAAAATGTAATATTAAAATTATAGGTTGTATTTTTTCTTTATTTTAGCTCACACAACAATTTATGCTTTCTGCTATCGCCCCCTTCAGGATGAGCTGTGCATACTGTTAGACCGGCCTCTAAAAGGGTTTCAGTTTTTTCTCTCGTCTCACAGGAACATTTTTAATGTACTGATCAATATTTTTCTAACTACTTTTACAGATTTCATGATTATAGCACAGCTGCTAGTTGGACCTATTACACAACATTTTACTGTGAAGCATGCTAGATTGGATTTCAATGAAAACATTTGGTTGTAGCAGGGTGCTGTTGTGTAATGAAATGAGTCAATATGGCTCGTTTTATTATGTGCTAATTTCTGTGGATAAGAGTTTGGGTCTAGTAATGGTGGAGACTTTGTGAGCGTTGCAATGAGGCTTAGTGCCATGGTGCTAAGAATGGATCAAATCCAGTGCTGCAGGAGAAGATCCAAACATCTTAAATGATTTAAACATTGGAAGAATTTCAAATACGTCTGGTTTGGGCTGGCCGTGCAAAATAATCTCTCCAACACATCTGGGGAAACACACAATAATCTGGCTTCCATAAAGTTATCATTTTTTGAGGAACTTTTTTTTTTCTCTAAAATCTCTTGGGTTGTTTTTTTTCTGTGACCATTAAGCTCAGAAGCAATGCATCGTTACAATGGAATCCAACAAAACCACATCTAAGCTCAGTTAAATCAGAAAAAACACATCTTTTTAACTGTTACTGCCATGTATGATATTGCTTTTCATTTATTAATTGTATTTTTTTTTGGGGGGGGGGGGGATTATCAAAAATATTAGTCTCATGTAAACCTTCAACTTGTATGTTGGACCCAATCCCGACCAAATTATTTAGCCACAATCCTTGTGGCTGCAGAAGGAGGAGCAGCCTCTCCCCACCTTTCCTGATCTCTAGCCTTATTCTCTTTTCCTATTTTCTTTTCTTAGCTTTTCTTAGATTTTTTCTTAGTTACTTTATACACCCAGCCTCTGGAGTCACTGTATTAGACCAGATCTCTTTTTTGGATAACTTTTTGAAGAACTGTGGATTACCGAAATGGTGTTTTGCTCAGCTGAGGACTTTGAGCTATCTGTTTAGCTTATTATATTTTTATTTAAGTGTTTGTCTGTTTGTTCTTGTATGTTTGCACAAAGTACCGCAGTAATTTCCTAATGTTGTAAACCTACCCAACATTTGGCAATAAAACCCTTTCTGATTCTGATTCTGAGAAACTGCCCCAGAGAATTGAAACAATCGAGACAAAGTTACACCATCTTCAGATTAATTTAGATCTAAACACTGGATATGGAAAGCTACACCTGGTCTGGTATCCTGCTTATCTGCAATGTCGCGTTGGACGGGGGGCATCCCAGTAACTGAGCATCCCCCGTGTCCTGTTATCAACTTTTTACTTTCTTTAATGTAGAAAGTACAATTACATCAGTTGTTTTGTTCTTTCTGTGTCTCTGCTTTGTCTTCTCGAACCCCCAGATGGTCGTGGAAGATGGCCGCTCGTACTGAGCCAGGTTCTGCTGGAGGTTTCTTCCTGTTAAAGGGGAGTTTTTCCTCTCCACAGTTGCTACATGCTTGCTCACTATGAGGGATTGCTGTGGAATTGCACAGGGACCCTTCCTGTTCAGAGAAATGTAAACTAACATGAATTGCCATCAGATTTGAGCAGTTTTAGGAATACTTTTTTGTCTTTGGCAAATTTTCCCGCTCAACATGAGTGCAGAACAAGGCAGATGGCCACAGAAGATTATGTTTTTCACACGTGGCGGCTGAGACGGCTCCGAATGAGCCGGCATGCACAGAGTAGGGATGCATACAACTTTCAGAGCACTGATGTCCTGCTTATATGGATGCTGAGCAAAGTCGTTTTGGTTGTATTTACCCAGGATGCCCTGCACTTCAGTCTGCTTCCTGCTTTTGGAGTGTTCCCCGGGCCCTCTTGGCATTCACATAAGCAATCGAACCGTTCCAGAGTTCACTTCAACCGAGCGGATGCCTAGGTTTTTTGGTCCTAATCAAAATTTGATTGCACATTCACACCTCCCGAAACAAACTGGACTTTCTGAGCAAACGAACTAGAGTTCAGTTGAAGCGGATTACACAGGGTTGGTGTGAATGCACCCATAGTCTAACCACTCTCGCAATACTAAGTGAAAGCAGAGGAAAAACAGAGTCTTTCTTTTCTCTGGTTCAGAAGGATACAGACTAACACATTCAAAAAATCTGGGGTGTGTCTTCTTCTCAGAACTGGCTGCATATCATGGGTTTTCAGCTGAAAGGCTGATGCACATCAACACAGAGAGGTTACTGAGGTCCAGTGGGATGTGGATAGGAGCATTCCTGTTAATTGGTTTGAACTGATTGACTGGGAAGGCATACTTTTCTATGATTTAGTGAGAATGCTGGGGCTGTTTCCCACACTGAGCCTGATATAAATGTATCATTCCCAGCAAATATATTCAATGAAAACCTCACTCTGCCAGAATCTGGCCTATTCCAAAGATAAAGGTCATCTCTAGGGCTCTGTTACAACAAAATGTAACTGCTTTGCATTAAACCAACTTTCATTTACTCATTAATCAAAGAGCAAAGCACTGCTGTACAGTGTGAAACTGGTGTGTAAGACAGTTTCTAATTTACAGAAGCAAAGCCAGGGTACTTGGCTAAACCACAGCCAGGAGCTTTTAAATGTGTGTAAGGAAAAACTGTTCTGGACTGTGTCATACGTTTATTTATCCTGCATCGTTCATAAGCACTGGCGCAGAACAGGACAGCCTGCCTGAAAAGCCCCGCTCATATTTGATGTTTGCAAAGTCTGAGCACAGGTTTAATCCAGTGCAAATCTCCAGTATTCATTATTTGTTTAGCAGGAATTTCATCTGAAATGGTCCTCAACATTTTGTTCAAGACAGATGTGCCTCATTAAAGGGTATAATTCCCAGAGCAACCCACAGCTTCTCAATTAATTCCCTTCCAGTAATTAGGATTTAGGGCTTTTCTTCGTGTCTTAACAAAAATTGAAAAATGGTCTAAAAATGTGAAAAGACAGAACTGAGTGATGACAGATTACTTATACTTCACAAAAATAAAGATGACAGAAATTCTCCTTGTCCTATCAAAGAAAAAGCACTGCGAGTTTGTAACCTTAACAGGGAGAAGATAGACATGGCTTCTGTCCATGATACTATGGAACCTGGCTCCAAATATTCATGGAATATCCACCCAATTTCTTGATTTTTTTTCGTAGGCTACAGCATATCTAAAATATTTGGCAGCTTGGGGAGCTGAAATACCTATTCATACAATGATACTTGATATGTATTGGCTGGCGTTTGCAAAGCAGCCAATCCAGGAGCGCAATTCATCTTCCTTGGTGCTAATTGGCCGTAGCCCTATAAACGGAGAAAAGAAAGGATGTAGATATTAGTCTCTGCAGTAGCGCTATGATGGTTTCCAATAAGGCATATTTGGTGTTTTAACTATTAAAATATGCCATTATAAACATTATTAGAGGGAATCTCAACGATATGCAGATTTTAGCTATTCACCACAGCTGTGGTCCCTAACCCCTGTGAATACCAGGGGTCCACTGTACTGAGTTCAATGTCTTCACTGTTACCCTTAGAGTCTCCTGCCCACTCATCAGACAGCGGAATGGAGGGCACGCTGTCGGGCTCCGACTGGCTCCTCTGTGCGGCGGGTTCCCCAACCTTCCTCACCGTCCCATGTGTGTTCTCATATGTTATGACAGATACATGTGCTTCTATGTTTTGCATGTTTGTTTTTTTTAGCACCTCGCCTTGGCTCCCTGTAGGGGGTTGGGCAGAGATGCCTCTTTTTTTCCTGTTCCCATCCCCTACCTATTGTGAATCATTTCTATCTGCTAAAGGGGCGCTGGTAAAGCCGGTTACGGTCTTCCAAATCCTGTACTGTGTTAATGTTTGTATGCGTTTGTATGATCTTGGATTGGTTGCACTTGAAACTGAATTTCCCCACGTGGATTATTAAAGTATCTCTTATTCTTATTATTCTTACTATTACAAATCTGGAATAAGTGTAAAATAGTGTAAAAAATAGTGTAAAATAATCCATTCATGGTTTGATTAGTCCATATATTGCTCTTTTACCCCTCCTTTCCACCGGACGCGTAAGCAGCACGTTACAGGAGCAGCACGTCATACGCAGCTGATAGCCACCACTGTAGTCAATGGAACCCTTTCCACCAGAGGCAAAAGCAGCACGAGTCTGTCGCGTCTGAGGAGCGACATGTCGCAGCACTTTTCTAAATATACGCGGCAGTCCTATTTTCTAAGCAGCACGCCTCTGAAACACGTAAATCTCTACATTTTGGATAGGGGAGACAGGAAATATACGGCTCGGCACCGAAAATTTTCAAAATAAAAGAAACGTGCTGCTTTGCGGTTGCTTTACTTAAAAAAATGTCACTACCTGTGCGGCTGGTGAGGTCAGTACCTCGCGGGAGGGGGCGATTTTGGATATTCCCTGACATAACACAAACTTATTGGCGAATATAAAACGGACATAACATAAAACACCAACCTTTTGGAGCCATGTTGTTGTTTATTCCTGGTTATTATTGTCATAGACGTTTATATATGTCTATGGTTGTTGTGTTTACTGACGAAACCACGCGTGATTTTGCTAATCTCGCGTGATTTCGTGCTCTCTCGGTGACAGCTGCTTCCCTGCTGCTATGCGCCTCGTACCCACCCGGTGGAAAGGGCCAAGCAGCAGAATACGAAAGTGAAACGTGCTGCTCCTGTAACGTGCCGCTTACGCGTCCGGTGGAAAGGAGGGGTAATGCTCATTTTTATGCTCCTGTTTCATGATCTGTGAACTAGGGAAGTTCAAATGAAATCCAGACTATAAAAATAAAAAAACACTAGCAGAAGCAGATGCTAACTGTAGGCATTGTTAGCGGCTAACATAGTATTCTCATGGTGCTTACAAATCGTTGGTTTGTTCTCTATGAGGGTAATTCTAGGGCAAAAAGATTTATGCACTTGTATCGGTGAACTTGAATTCACAGAAAAAAATATGCTGTAGGAGTTGTGTAATTGTAGATTCTTTCATTGTCTTTCTACTGAGCCCTAAATGTTGCCAGAAAAACCATATGAACTTGTGAAGACTTCAATTCAATGTAGTTTATTTATATAGCGCCGATTCACAACAGACGTCATCTCAAGGCACTTAACAAGAAGTCATTTCAATACATTTATACAAACATTCCAATCAGTTAAAAAGTTTCCTATTTAAGGAATCCCAGCAGATTGCGTCAGTCATTGGCGTGAAGTTGGGCAGACTTTCCAACCACAGCAATCCTTCAGCAATCCCTCATACTGAGCAAGCATGTAGCGACGGTGGAGAGAAAAAACTCCCCTTTAACAGGAAGAAACCTCCAACAGAACCAGGCTCAGTAGGAGCGGCCATCTGCCACGACCGTCTGGGGGTTTGAGAAGACAGAGCAGAGACACAGAAGGAACAGAAGATCTGATATAAGAGAACTTTCTATGTTACAGAAAGTAAAAAGTTGATAACAGGACACAGTGGATGTTCAGTTACAGGAGGATCATCCCAGTCGATGCCCCCCATCCAACAGGGCATTGCAGCCAAGCAGGATACCAGACCAGGTATATCTTCTATGGAGAGAAAAACACTGAGAGAACACAAAGTTAAAGCAACACTAAGTAAGTTTTGCTCTCGGGGTCCCCCTACAGTTGGGAAAAGTGTATTGTTTTCAACTACTGTCGTAAAATCTGTTATGTTTACACCAGGGGATTCACATTTACAAGCGATACCCTCTAACGTTACAGATTTTCACGTCTTGGGCAGCCTTTGTGTCACATATCTTCATCCCAGGTACATTATCTATATTTCAGCATGTCATATGTACGGCGGCGTAGAGCTGTCAGCCATATAATAACGAAATCACGTTATAACGTTATTGTAAAACCGTGAAAACCACTTGAAACTAAAACGTTATAACGTGATAGTTCCACATTTTTACAATAAACTATCACGTTATAACTTGATACGGTCTAATTTCTTTATTATATGGCTGACAGCTCTGTTCTGATGATCTGTGCTACCTCCTCAGAATGTCCTACCGTAGCGCGCATCTGTCGGTGCTACCCCTTGAAATGTGTGTTTACATGCCGAAAACAACAACTGTTAGCTTTGATGTTAAACGTAATCATCAGATAATATTTTTCAAGTGACGGGATTGAAGTTGCAGTTTAGCAGTAATGCCTAACATAGCAAAAAATTATGAATAACGAAAACTTTTCTTTCAATCCACAGAACATGCTACCGGTTTAATATAAAGCTAAAACTAGCACATAAAGATGCACTAAAAACCTTGATCAGAATATCCTACCTGTTAAATAAGCCTGTAGATGAATAGCACAGTCTGGAAATCTGTTATTAGTTTGTAAAGCAGCTAATGAATATATACCAAGCCAGTAAGACGTAGAGCAGATAGCCGTATTATTACTCCAAAACATTAAAATGTAGTAGCCTATGATTATAAGCACAAATAGCCCGCAAAATACACCGCATTTACTGTACGACTTTAATTAATGGGACTTGTTTACATGCAGTGTAACGATACCACAGAAGTGAAACTAACATACAAGGTCTGTCATGTAAACTTGAAACTAGTAGCTTAGGGAAAGCCTTAAAATATTTTGAATAAAATTAGCCAGTAATAAAATAATTTGAATAAAACTCACAGTAAACTTCAAAGAAATAAAACAGACGAAATGGATCTTCCAGGTAGGAATTCTTGATGACAGATTTGCTGAGTAAGCGAATTGTGACGTAACATCGAAATGTGCATGCGGGTAGCACAGATAGTCGGAACACCGGTGTACAGATGAATACAATTTCAGCTCCGTCATGATGACAATTGTTCAAGCTACCTGCTGCTAGGTATCTTCCCTTTATATGTACCTGTCGAGTATGCTCCACCCAGAGAGCCTTGCAGGACGCTGCACCTTTTGTGAAGCCTGCTGTAAAGCAAGTCGCATTTGAACTACAAAATCGCTACCTGACGACCCAAAGTTACATAGTGCTGTTATGGCCGCAAAGCGAATGCAGAAGTGCCGTTTCACCCTGTTATGAGTTGATCAACCCCTGACACGAGTTTGGAAACATCATTTTAAGGTTAAAAAAAACTATTTAGTGTTGCTTAAACAGTCGAAACAACAGAATGTACTGTAATACAACTGGAGAGTAGTAGTAGAAAAAGAAGTAGCAGAGTGAAGAAAATTGGTAAGTCTGTCCTCCAGCAGTCTAAGCCTATAGCAGCATAACTACAGAGATAGCTCAGGATGACCTAAGCCTCTCTAACTATAAGCTTTATCAAAAAGGAAAGTTTTAAGCCTGGCCTTAAAAGTAAACAGAGTGTCTGCCTCACGGACTAAAGCTGGGAGCTGGTTCCACAGGAGAGGAGCCTGATAACTAAAAGATCTGCCTCCCATTCTACTTTTGGAAATCCTAGGAACTACAAGTAAACCTGCAGTCTGAGAGCGAAGTGCTCTGTTAGGAACATATGGAACAATCAGATCTTTGATGTATGATGGAGCTTGATTATTAAGGGCTTTGTATGTAATAATTCTATTCTGGATTTAACAGGGAGCCAATGAAGGGAAGCTAAAGCAGGAGAAATGTGATCTCTCTTTTTAATATTCATCAGAACTCTTGCTGCAGCATTTTGGATCAACTGAAGGCTTTTAATGGCATTTTGTGGACTTCCTGATAGTAAAGAATTACAGTAGTCCAGACTTGAGGTAACAAATGCATGAACTAGTTTCTCAGCATTTTAGCAATATTCCGGAGGTGAAAGAAAGAAGTCCTAGAATCCTGTTAAATATGGGATTTAAATGTCAAGTCTTGGTCAAAAATAACGCCGAGGTTCTTTACGTTATTCCTGGGGGCCAATTTAATACCATCCAGATGAAGTGATTGACTAATCAGTTTCTTTTTAAAAAGGCTAAACAACCTGATAAAGAAGGTTCTGGTTCTGTTCTTGGGACTAGGGAGGGGCATAATTAATAGACGATCGATTAATTGCTCATTAAGAATTTCATCGATGAAATTTTTTTTACAGATCAATTAAAGCATGTTCTGTTGCATATTGTGAGTTTTGAAGGAATGCAATGAATTTAGCTATGTGGCAGTAATTAAACACTTTACCACACAAGGGCGATGATTGAAAATAAAACCCACAGGCCGACTCAGTTTGTTGCCAGTTTCTGTGTGTTTCAAAAGTAGCATAGTCATGAAGAGGTCGCAGCAAAGTGTGGCGTGGGACCACTTTGACTAAAAAAAACAAACAAACAAAAAAGTCTCGGTTCACTGCCAACACTGCGAAGCTGTGTATAAGTACTTGAACGCACTTCCAACCCTGGTGAGAAGCGGAGCATCCTGCTCTTGGTCTCAAGCATCAAGTCGTGTTAGGATGGAGGAGCCGAGATGCACAACGAGCAGAGAAACTGACTCACCGATTACTTTCTGAGGGAGGCTCCGCCACCCCTGGATTGCACCCCTACAGACTGGTGGAAAATGAATTAAACAAGATTCCAGAGGCTTGCCAAGTTAACACAGAGGTATGTGTATCACAGCGACGTCTGTCCCTCACAGCAGGTGATCTCAGCGCTGCAGGTCAGACGCGACAGCAGCCTGGTGACCGTCAGTCTGGTCACCAGGCTGCTGTCGCGTCTGACCCCAGCGCATGTTAACATGCTCATCTTTCTCAACAAAAGTCAGTAGACTGGTGCTGAAGTTTTATATAAGTTACGGTTTCTTTTTTGTTGTTTTCTTTTTTACTCTGTTAATGAGCCTAATTCATTGTTCGGTACGCTGATCTCTCTCATCCTCTTTCTCGACTCTTTTTGCCAAATGTAACACAAAACTATAAGACCTATATTTTTTTTTATTAAGTTATTGTTTAACATGACTTCTTATTTTATTTTTTTACTTTTTTGGAGAAGAAGAAAAATATGAGCGTCAGTTGTGTTAATGAGTACCGTCTTTTAGCTGTCGGCTCCGCTGCTTATAGCGCATATTTTCTTTGTGCAACTACCGTGAATTAATTCCGTTTAACTTCCACAAGAGGTGTCCCACTTGTAATGAAGATCTCAATGAGGAAACAAGCTATTTTTCTATTCTCACTGCATTTTAATATAGCCTATGAACACTGAATTTTAATATAAAAATATCAATGATTAATCAAAAATCTATCGTTAATTCTCCCGATGATCGATGAAGACAGTTTAATCAAATGCCCATCCCTACTCGGGACAACTATGAAACATCTGAAGGTGATAATGCAAAGAAGGATTCTTCATAAAATCAAAAAAATTATAGACAACCCTGAGCATCCTCTTCATGAGACAGTTATACAACAACAGAGCGTCTTCAGTCAGAGGCTTCTTCAGTTTCGCTGCAATACAGACCGCTACAGAAAATCCTTCCTGCCCACAGCCATCATCGTCTACAACAACTCCTTAAAGAATTAATTATATGAGCTAAACCAACACTTAATTTCCCTCTGGGATCAATAAAGTATTTTTGAATTGAATTGAATTTAAATGTTTTAGAACTTCTGGTCCAAAGACAGCAACTTCTGTCTTGTCAGAGTTTAAGAGTGAAAAGTTTAGAATCATCCATGTTTTTATGTCTTCCAGACCTGCCTGTAATCTACCTAACTGACTGGGTTCATCAGGATTTATGGATAGATATAGTTGTGTATCATCGGCATAGCTGTGGAAATTTATCCATTACTTCCTCGATGAGTTTGTAACCATGTGTTTTTTCAGACGTTTGACCCTGATTTATTTACTTACTATGCTTTATCTTGTTCATTATGTTACAATTTATGAATTACATTTGAATATATTTTTCAAGAATTGGGAAGGATGGTTTTAAATGTGGATTTAAAAAATGTTTTCACAATATTAATTAAAACTCTCCAGCTTAGAGTGAAGACTGTATTTAGGGCAATATACAGTATAAATAATGAGTAGACACTATGTAAGGAAAAACAAGTGTTAACTTTGTCATTACAAAAACCATAAAGTAATTTGTTGTTATTCATGCAGAAACTCATGAAACATTTATCCACAAGAATTCACACAAACCGGCTTAGAATGCTGCAGTACATATGCCGGGCCCACTGGTGGTGCTGTGACACTGCCAGAGAAACATAGAAAAGAACACTGAGCATGCGCAGTCAACCCATTGGCAAACACGACAATTCTAGCTTTATTCAAAAGCATTTAGTGTCTGCGGTTCTGCTGATCCATCTTTTGCTGCTGGTGTTAAAGAAGGGACAGTAAATCGTGTTCTAGGATCCATAAGGTCAGTATTTGCTTTACAACGACCTCAACACCATACGGCGCCATGTTTTTTAAACTTTTTTCCACAGAGTAGCCCACGCATGTTAATTATAGGAATGCCGGAGAGCTCATAAACACGGAGACAATGAAGTGAGATTTGTGAGATTGTGAGATTTCTCCAATCTGGGATCCGGTTTCAAACATGAGCGTTCATGGTGCCCTGAAATGCCAGCTCCTTGTGGATAAGACACCTATTGTATGAAATATCTTTGCTGCTTCACCTGGTTTAATATCTGTGTAGACAGGGCCTAAGTCTGTACAAACAGGAAGTGGCAGCCACCACACATTATTACTGCACAAAAAAGCTTTCTGTATAGTTCATTTCACACATAGGCACTATTAAGAAATCCACATAGAGCTCAGTAATTTATGGGGATATTTACCCATGATTCTAGTGACAAACTTGCTTCCTTACTTACTTACTTACATTTACTTGAGTTACTTTTTGGAAAAAAATTGCTCTTTGGAGTAGTTTTATTGGACCATACTTTTTACTTTTACTTGAGTATTATTATTACGAAGGATCACTACTCTTACTTGAGTAAAATTTCTCAATGCTCAACCCACTGTGAGTAACTTAACTGAATGAAGAACAAACATGTTTTAATCAAAAATGGACCTGTGATGCCTTTGTGTTAAATACAGTAATTCTAGGTTCATAATTTGGTTATATTGCATAAATAAGGTAAAGAAATAAGTTTATGGATAATAAATAGTCAGTTGAACAATGTGTCAGTAAATAGTGTGAATTAGATTCATGTAAAAGGGGTTAAAAACGTTTAGATTTAGGCTACACTTAGGTTGGGTTATTGTGGGTGAAGTGTGTTTAGGAAAAGTGCATAGTCAGGCAAAGGTCAATGTCTACAAAACACACACTTTAGATAATGCCTGTGCATCCTACATTGAGCCCTGCCCAATTATGAGGTCAATATAAATACTAGCTGTGACACAGACAGTTTAGGACACTCTGCGTTTGTTAGATCTGATTGTTATGACAAACAAGCTATGCCTGGTGAGGAAAAAGCATTCCTGACAATAATGGACAACAGAGTTTACCAAAATCAAGAGAACAGGTAGGTTGCACCTTTACCCTTTCGCTCTCCGAGAAGAAGGCTCCCAGACAACAGAGAGCAAAAAACACCTCTGCTCTCTCCAAAACACTTTGGAAAAAAACAGAGATGAAAGATCATTACATGCAAATGATGCAAAAAATGTTGGATATCAATCAAGCTGAGCCTGCTCCTCCCCTGCCCAGAATTAAAGAACATTGGTATCTGCCCACATTCCGTGTATACTACCCACAGAAGCCAGAGGAAATATGGGGTTGTTTCATTCTAGCGCAGAATGTGATGGAACTTCTCTCGACCAAATGCTTCTCAGTGGACCTGATTTGAACAACTCCCTGTATTGAGTGATGTTGCGCTTACGCAAAGAGCCCATAGCCCTGACAGCTGATGTGCAGCAAATGTTTTACTGCTTTGTAGTACATGAAGAACGCAGAGAATTTTTGAGTTATCTGAAGTATGAGGACAATGAAATCACAAAAAACATAAGCGAGTATAGAATGTAGGTTTACGTGTTTGGAAACAGCCCTTCGCTGTTGCAATTTACTGCATGGGACTGGCAGCACAACAAGGTGAATATGGATATAAGGCAAGACAGTTTGTTGAGCGTCAGTTTTATGTCGATGATGGACTCACATCTGTTGTCACACCGAAAGAAGCAATTGCCCTGCTTATGAGAACACAGAGCATGTTAGCAGAGTCTAACCTACGCCTTCACAGAGTGGCATCAAACAGCACTCAAGTCATGGAAGCATTCCCTCCTGAGGATCGTGCAAAGGACTTGAAAGAGTTAAACCGAGGAGTAGACCCTCTCCCAGTTGAAAGAAGTTTAGGACTCTGTTGGAATCAACAATCAGGCAGCTTCATTTACCATGTATCAAGCAAGACCAAGCCATACACACGCAGGTGAGTATTGTCAACACTTAATAGCCTCTATGACCCTTTAGGCTTTGTGGTTCCCATAATTATACAGGGCAAAGCACTACTCAGAGAACTTACATCTGAAGGAGGAGACTGGGACACACCCCTACCCCCTGAAAAACATGAAATGTGGGTCTCATGGAAAGAATCTTTGCAAGCCCTTGAACACCTCCAAATACCACGGTGCTACAGCTCAGGTGTGTTAAGCACAATGAAAGTGAAAGAGCGATGCATCTTTTCTGATGCCTCCACTGTAGCTATAGGGGCAGTAGCTTATATGCGGATGGTTGATAGTGAAGGACAGTGCCATATTGGGTTTGTAATAGGAAAGTCTAAACTGGCACCCTGCCCTGCACACATAGTACCATGCCTGGAACTCTGCGCTGTTGTGTTTTAAGTGGAAATGTTTGAGCTAATTAGAGACGAGCTAGACATCAAAGTAGACAGTGTGACATTTTACTCAGACAGTAGCATTGTGTTAGGGTACATGCACAACACCTCCAGACGATTCTACATGAGAGAGTTACACCCATTAGAACATCTACCCACCCTAGTCAATGGTAATACGTACCAACTGAGTTAAATCCATCTGACCAGGCTACTAGATTTAATCCAGCAGCAGAACACTGCAGAACAGTACCTGGTTCTCAGGTCCACCTTCTCTGTACTCTGACTCATATACAGGATCAAACACTGGTACTTCCTCACTCACTGAACCTGGAAAAGACAAGGATATGCCCAGAGATCAAAGTTGTAAAAACTGCAACATCAGAACCACAGCTAGGCTCTGATCATTTTTAGAACTACTTAAACTGGACCAGATTGTGCAGTCATAGCCAGACTCATACATGTCATCACACCCTTTATTGGAAAGAAAAGTGGAGAAGAGGGTTGGAAAAGCTTTGGTGAGACACCAAACATCAAAGAACTTACACGAGCCAAAACAGTCATCATTCAAGCTATCCAACAAGATACTTACAAAGAGACATTCAGAAACTCTAAAGAAGGAAAACAGAAAAAAAACTTGACTCACTCCAAAAGCTCAATACTGTAGTGGTCAAAGACAACTTCTTATGAGTTGGTGGGCGTCTGTCCTCCGCCAACCCCACAGAGAATGAAAAGCACCCTTTGATTATTCCATCCACCAGCCATATTGCAACACTACTCACACGGCATTTCCATGAGCAAGATTCTCATCAACGGAGACACATAACTGAAGTAGCTGTCCGTGGTGCTGGATGCTGGATATTTGGAGGTAAGCGTCTTATATCCTCTGTCATTCACAACTGTGTCACATGTCGTAAGTTGTGAGGAAAAATGCAAGCCCAGAAAATGGCAGATATGCCCAAAGATCGAGTCACCCCTGAGCCACCCTTTACCACTGTAGGCTGAGATGTGTTTGGGCCATGGACAATTGTAACACATCAGACAAAGGGGTGGTGTATGGGTTCAATATCATGCCACAGACGATTTGTGCGTGCAAAAAGATTTTGCATGTGTGCACAAAGATTTTGCATGTGAAAAGATGGTTTGTAGTTGTATAAAACACGTCGTCCTTGTAAAAAAAATCTGAACCAGCAGAAACATTTTGTGGCTGTGCAAGAAACCTTTGTCTGCAGAAATATTATTTGCAAACATGTAGATCAGTTTCGTAGTTGTGTGTTTTTTTTCTGTGTGTGTGCAAATAAAATTTGTACCCGTAAAAGTTTCGCCATACAAAAAATCTGTACGAGTGAGACATCTCGGGCTCATGTGCAACACGGCACCTACGAGCTCACAAAACAAAAACCTACAACCACAAAACGTTTTTATGGATTGAAGGCCACATGCAAAATGTTTTTGCACGCACAAATCGTCTCTGGCATGATATTGAACCCATAGAGGTGATCTATGTTGATCAATGCATTAAGAAGCGCTCTTGGTTACAAACTATCTTTGATATATTTTCTTCGGTTAAGAATTCAATCATTGTTTCTGGCTGAAAAAAAAATAGAATAGGGCTCATGTCTGGTGTGCTCTACACGCTTGTGCCTTGGGAAACTTTCGTTTTTGTGAGTATAAATGTGTTCAGAAAGAACCTAAATATGTTGCAGAAAGATCGGTGCAAATCTTTAGGTACATAAATCAGAATAAATTACAGGCTGTGCTATTAAGTCTAGACGCCGAAAAAAGCTTTTGATTCAGTGAGATGGGAGTTTCTATTCAGAGCAATGCACAAATTCGGATTCAATGAATCGACTAGAACAGTTCTGAAGGCTCTTTATAATAATCCAACGGCTAGAGTAAAGATAAACGGCGAGCTCTCAGACTCCTTTCACTTGGAAAGGTCCACATTCCAAGGCTGTCCATTGAGTCCACTCCGATTTGCTATCTTCATAGAGCCGTTGGCTCAGTGGATTAGACAGAATAAGAAAATAAAGGGAATTTACATGGCCACAGAAGAGCAGAAATTAGCCCTGTTTGCGGATGATGTATTAGTTTATTTGTCAAGTCCAACAGAATCATTAACAGAAAAAATGTCAGTTCTAAGGGATTACGGGACATACTTAGGATACAAGCTAAATTAAAATAAAACACAAGTCCTTAGCAGTCACTATACTCCAACTCCAAGCTTGCGCAGCCAATTCACAATAGACTGGGACAAGAAATCAATTAATTACTTAGGGATCTGTATGTTGATGGACCTCTCTGTAACTATTTGCCCCTCAAAAAAACTGTTATGACAGATATAAACAGATGGAATATGATTCCATGTCTAGATATGTACTCTAGAATAGACACAATAAAAATGAATATTCTTCCTAGAATGCTGTATTTATTTCAACCAGTCCCTGTGGAGAAACCGGATCAATATTTCACGGAATGGGATAAAGCTATCTCCAGGTTTATATGGGCAGGTAAAAAAAACAAGAATTTGGTTAAAAAAAACTCAGACTCCCTATACGACTATTATAGAGCAACTCAAATAAAGCCACTGGTTAGTTGGTGTAAACCAAGTTAGAAATCGAAATGGAAGGTGATTGAGAGCACTTAGTGTGGGGGTATACCCATCAAAACTTTGATAGGGGACCCTGAAATAGTAAATCTATTAAGAGACACAGACAACCCGTGGGTTAAAGTTAACTGAAAACGTGGAGTGACATACTTTGAAAGTATCAGTTAAAAGAGAAGGTCGAAATCTTTAAATGCTTCGCTTATGACCCAGGATTCCTACCCAGTGGTACCGACTCGGGATTTATAATATGGTATAACAAACGCCTTACAACTTATAGAACCCTGATTCAAGGGGGAAAAGTGATGAGTTTCTAGGACTTGAAAGATAAATTTGGCTTGAACAATCAGAATAATTTTAGATACTTACAGATCAGGAATTTCCTAAATATGATTGTTATTCACGCTGGCGGTATTGACACCCGGTTATGCTAATCGGAGGTCACTAAAATTAGTGTTGCTTCGGTGTGTAAGTTTGCCAAAACAATTGTCGTACTTCTGGTCCCCTTCCCGTTCGGACCAGTGAATACATGTTTAGCCGCATGCTGTCATTCCACCAATGGTTGTCTGGGTGGTGTCCTGAAAACAATTTGGGCTAGATTGATAACTGGCGAACTTTGTGGGGAAAACCTGGTCTGATCCGGAGAGACAGCATCCATCCCACTTTAGATGGAGCAGTTCTTTTTTCTAGAAAACTGGCAGGATTTATTCGTCCTCCAAAACACTGACAACCCAGGGTCCAGACCAGGAAGCTGAGTTGTAGTTTAATCCACCTCTCTGCAGCTTCTGTACTCATAGAGACAGTGTCTTGCCCACGGCCAAAATCAAATGGATTAAAAGTTAACCTAACAAGGACAAATCATGAAAATCTCATAAAGATAAATACGACTTTGACCAAACAGAAAAATAAAACTACTAAATGTGGTTTATTGAATATAAGATCTCTCTCCTCAAAGACTTTGTCAGTAAATGACTTGATTTATGATAATCAAAGTAATTAGTTTTGCCTCACAGAAACTTTGCAGCAGCAGGCGGATTATCTCATTATGAATGAGTCAAATCCTTCCAATTATTTACATTTTCACCTTCCTAAAAGTACTGGGCAAGGAGGAGGAGTTGCAACCATTTTTCATTAATTATTCCCAGACCAATTATTAGCTATAGTTCTTTTGAACATCTAACCATTAGTTTTCTTCATCCAAGTTGCAAAACATTAAGACCACTTTTGTTTGTGGTTATGTGTCGTCCACCAGGCCCTTACTCTCAATTCTTAGATCATATCTCACATTTTCTATCTGAATTAATATTAAATACTGATAAGGTAATTATAGTGGGTGATTTCAATATTCATGTGGACACTGAAAGTTATAGCCTAAATGCAGCCTATCATGCTATGTTAGACTCAATTGGCTTTTCTCAAAAAGTACATGCACCCACCCACTCGGGTCAACACACTTTGGACCTTGAAAACACTCTCATGGCATATTTTCTTCGTCAGCATAATTTATTTCCAAAACCCAATTGTTCTCCTTTCAGTCAGGTTGTTGCTGAATTAAATCTGTTCCAAAAACTTTAACAGTTACCCCAGCTGCGGGCCGTGGATAATTGTTCCTCGTGTCAATCTGATTAGCCAGTATTTAAGCCCACTTTTGTTCCTTGTTTGTTCAATCAGTCTGTTTGTTTGTTTGTTTGAACAGTTTGTTTGAACAGTTTGTCTGAGGTTTTGTTGTGCTAAAGCACCATTATGGTTTGAGTTAAGTTTTTCAGTCCATCACACTTCTCCATAATTAGTGAAGGAAAGGGAAGAGGGACACTTTCTTGCCTAGTTAAAGTTTTCATTTGGGGGGGTAGAGGTTTGGCCCGGGGGGAGGGGAGGATTCCTAAAGGAATTTCCTAATTCCTCAAGGTTAATAAATAAATAAAATGTTAATAATTGGTTACACAGACTGTATTACATTATTTTTAACACCATATACATACACACCCTGTATTTTACCGCAAACTTGCAACTATAGTTAACTTTCTAAAGGAGGCACAATCGCTTGTTTGCTAAGGGTCGGGACCTACACTAACATCAACACACTGAAACTATTGTATTCAGAATTAAAAATATTTTATAGCACTTTTTAATCTGTGATTGTGTGGAAAAGTGTTCATGAAATACCAACCTTTCGCCAGCCGTCTTCTCTGCACAAAATAGACCACGCTTCCACAGGTGATCCAGACAGAGGTGCTGTGCACGGAGGGGAGGGGCTGTGTGTGTGTATGTGTGTGAGAGAGAGAGCGAGAGAGACGCATGAGGGACAGAGAGACAAAGAGAGAAAAGGGAAAGGAAATGCAGCTGAACGAGTATGCTGCGTGTTTTAAATATCGTAAAAATGGAAAAAGAAACGCAAACGGTCTGTGTTGATTTTTTATTTTTTGGTTGGTGTTGAATCTGTGGATTCCACAGACTGCAGATTCGTCTATGTGTGGGAAACACTGACGTACACCCCCTTCTTTTCTTTCCAGGAAAAAAGAATAAAACCACCACGTATCCCACGTTTGCCTCACTCTTTTCTTTTGGGACAAAAAGAATAAAACCTGTGCGTATCCCAACATACACTTCACTCTTTCTTTTTGGGCAAAAGGAGTAAAACCTGCGCATATCCCAACGTACGCCTCACTCTTTTCTTTTTGGGCAAAAATAATAAAACCCAAGCATATCCCATTTACGCACATACCATTTTCCATGTAATCTTTTAACCATTAATCTTATTAATTTCGGACAACTCCGAGCATCCTCCTATTGGGACTAGTCTACAACATAGGGTGTTATCTTTGCTATCCTTTGCAGTTATCTTGTAGCTGCCATTTTGATTAACGATGTTAGCTTGTTCATTAGCAAAGGTTTAGTGATTGCAGCAGATCGCTGCATTTTAAAACAGCTCGTTCCAGTTACTTTATAAAGACGATTGTAACCAAAGAGTTTTTTATTAAACTTGAAAGAAGTCAATTGAATACAACTTGTAATTTGTTGTTTTATCAAAGTGATTTGTGCAATAAACAGCATAAGACATAATTGTGTCTATGGTCCGTGAAGAGACGTTCCTATAGATCCGAAGATGCAGTTTGGATCTGCTATGCTGTCTATGTGATGAGCGAGCACTGGAAACAGCACATGTTGAATTGTGGGATAACCAGGGTGAGTTATCCAGTGCATGTGAGTACTGTACTAGAGAGTCCGACCCAGCTCTCCAGTTGTTTCAATAGTATATCATGCTCAACAGTGTCAAATGCTGCACTGAGGTCCAAAAGTACCAGCACTGTGGTTCTAACACAGTCTGTATTTATGCCGATGTCATTGAAAACTTTGATGAGGGCAGTCTCGTTGCTGTGGTGAGCACGGAAACCAGACTGAAAATCATCAAAATGGTTGGTCATTGTTAGGAAGGTATTTAACTTTTGTTTTTTTTGTTTTTTTTTCCCGGAATTGCGCCGCTCAAGGTGGCAGCATGTTGGAGTAGCTCTGTTACTTTGGTTCATATTTTTTTTCTTTTTTAAAACTTTAATTCTTCCATTTCTGGTAGAAACATTGTTTTTGTGGAACACTGTTCTCTCTGGTTTTGAATGCTGTGCAGCTGGAAGGATTTTTGCTGATACTTTTTATTTTTGGACATTTGTTATGATGCATAACCATGGCAACAAGGTGGTTTACAACTGGCAGCAGCTGATTAACATCACAAAAGCTCAAATAATACCTCAACTACAGCCACAAAACCCTGAAGTGGTTGAAAAGAAGACGCCATAGTCTGTCCTCTACATCAGACTGTCATACAACTACAGAGCGTCTTCAGTCAGAGGCTTCTTCAGATCTGCAGAGAGCTACAGGAGATCATCCCTAGCCATAGCAATCAGCATCTACAACAAATCTTTGAAGGAACTTGCATAATGAGTTACAACAACATTTAATTTCCCTTTGGGATTAATAAAGTGATTTTGAATTGAATTGAATTGAATTAACTGCTGAAACACAGCTTTTCTTACTGATGAATGGAAGATTAGAGATTGGCCTGTAGTTCTGCAATAATGTGTTGTCTAGGTTATTCTTCTTTAGCAGTGGTTTAATAACTGCTGTTTTTAAAGCCTGGGGGAAGAGTCCTGACAGGAGGGATGAGTTCACTATTTGATCAGATCAGACCAGTGACAGGGAAAACTTTCTTAAAGAAAACTTTGGGTAGGATATCAAGACAGCAAGAAGAGGAGCTTAATTGGTTAATTATTTTTTTTGGTTTAATTCATGGAATTCTGACATTTTATCTACATTTGTGTTGATTGGGGATGACATTGTTAGTGGGTTCAGTACTGAGGTTGCATCTTTTAAAGTTAACTGATATCTGTTCAGTCTCTCTTTGTAAATCTCACAATGAACCTGGAGTCGAGTTTTTCGCCATTGTCTCTCGGCTCGTCCCCACTCCCTTTTTTCACTACGTACCAGAGGATTGCTTTTCCACAGTAACTTCTTTCTATCTGAGACTACTTTCACTTTAGTTGGAGCAATGAAATCAATGATGTGTGAGATTTTCACAAGGAAATGATGTACCATCTTGTTTACTGAGTTGGAGTTGGAAGATGTTTTTAATTTATCAAAAGGTAAAAATGTAAATGTGATTAATTTACGAAAAGGTACAACTTTGACATATAATAATGGAGTGAAGGATCAATGTTTATAAGTTTATTTAGTGTTCCTTTTTTAGATTTCCTGAACTTCTACCATTTCATGGACCCAAAGAGAACGACCATGTTCATGAGGCGTTCCTGAAGGACCAATTTATAGACATTCCCTGGCTTCAGGACCCAACCAGTTTTGACCTGGGAGCTTTCTGGGGAAACCTTTCATCAATGAAGAACAGAGTAAGATACATGTTCTACACACACACTGACTCTGTCAACGTGAAAACTATAACATATTTAGGAAAATAATTACACCTTCTTGGTTGTGGAAGGCTGTCCGAGGTTGCGAAGCTAGTTTTAGTTGCTCCATACTCATGCAGACGTAAAAGGGCTTTCTCCATGGTTTGCCTGAACAATACTAAAACAAGGAACACCTTTGCTCTGGATGGAACGCTGTCCTCAATCATGGTCTTAAAAATGGCTGACACTGAGCCACAGTGTTTTAAATTGGAGTCACCTGTGTCTGTCATCAAGGCATCCAAGTGTTTCTACAAACACATACAACACTAAACATACTGACATTCAAACACTGCACTGAAATGCACTCAAAAACTAAATACTGCTGTTTAAAGGGTCCATTTGGGTCCAACAAAAGGCACTTTTGTTGGGATTCTGTCTGAGTGCTGGAGGCTTGCTGGGTTTGTGTGTGTTTTTCTCCTACCTTCTCTGCAGGGGCGCCACGGCTAGCGGCAGGTGCAGCTCATCGGAGCTTGTTAACTCTAGCTTCAAAAGAGGAGTGGAGACTGCAAGCTGGCGCCAGATGATTCTCGCTACTAGCGTGGTAACAAGGCTAAACCTCAGTTTACTATTTCTAAGAAGTATTCTTGATCCAAGTTCCAGACCGACTCACTCACCTGTTCTCCTCCTAGATCGACCTCCTCGGTTCCTTCGTCAAGTTCCTGGTTTGGAATCTATCCCATGTCCGATAATACTCACCTCTCTCCGGAAAGATCCTCGCAGTCAGCATCTGCACCGCTTCCTCCGCCAAACCATCTGCTCTCTACTCACCTGCCCGTCTGCCGCTCCATCTGCAACAAACACAAATATCAAATCAGCATCACCTCCAGCCAACCTCAGATAACAGGATCCCTCTACCTCCTCCCACTTTCATCTCCAACGCTCCCTCTGTAAGTCTCCGCTTCACTACTCACCATCTCCACCCTGATCGATCTCCTCTAACTTCTCTCATCTCCATAACAGTTACTCCCTGCTCCTTGAATCCCGTTCCCGCTCCAGAGATACTCCAGTGACCATATTCACCTGTTTGAATAAAACTACTGTGTCCGTCTGAGATCTGTGTTGCCTTTGAGTCCGATACCTGCAAACATGACACCTTTTTGTTTTACTATTTGAATTAGAAATATTTTTTGTATTTGGCAAAATCTGTCCTTTATTAAATTAAGCCAATATCATAATTGTATTGGTTATTTGATTTAATTTGATTTCCTATTTGGTTTATATTTGGTTTATATATATATAAACTTCATCAGCCTGTAAAAGATCAATCTATATGCAGTATATGTATCCGTGTCTGTTTTCCTGATGATACACTACCCATAATCGTTCTGATCACCATAAGCCAAGATGAACATTTTTCAGCAAAGTAGTAATACCTGGTACAAATATCTTTAAAATATGCTGTTTGTATAGTATAGGCTGCTTCATCACTTTGCAGAGCAAAGAAAAAACATGAATTATTTGATATTTTCCATCAATACCCTCATTCCAAATGTAAAGGTGTGTGGTTTAGGTGCCATAAAATTGTACTTTCTACTGAATTGAATACCTAATTGATCCCACAGCAGGGAAATTCCCTTACTAACAAAGTGCAAAGTGAAAGACAGACAGTAGGCTATAGAGCAACATCTAATAAAATACACGAAGTGAGTTTAAAACAATGCTATCCCAAAAAGGATCACAGATCTATTTGGGCCACCCCAATGAAAATGTCCTGGCTCTGCCCCTGATGTTGTCACTGAAAGAAATGTACCCTGGTATAACATAGCCCATATATACATATTACATACTGTACATATTAGTATTACAAGTTTCATTTATATTAAATGTTTTTATTTGGTAAACATTTATTTATAACATTTATGCATTTTTTTTGTAACATTTATTTTGGAAACTGCCTGAATTTGGTATTTTGTAATTATGTTATTTATATGCATGATTTTTCTTTCAATTTTGTCCTTAAAATGCCAGAATTTGCATAAAGTTCTCTATTTCTCTATTTGATGACATCAATTACTCAGTACTAAAGTAGCCTTTTTAGGAAATACCTTTTTACTCTTACTTGAGTCGTGTCTTGTATGACTACTTTTTACTTTTACTTGAGTAAAAATATCTTAAAGTAGTGTTACTTTACTTGAGTATAATTTTTGGGTACTCTACCCACCTCTGATCACCACACAAATCCAAGCCAAGATGTATGCATGTAAGTAGACCTGGCTGCAGAATGAAAAAAGGGGTGGCGTCGGGTCAGTCGTCGGATACAATGGCACCGTTACATGCCGGAACTGAAGGGGCGATATTTACAATATTACGAGTGTTCTCACATTTTCTTTCTTTTGAAATCTTTATTGATTCCGGTCATTACTGGCACCATAATACATAATTTCTTATATTTGAACTCTAGATATTTGTGCTGTTCCTGTGGAGCTTTTTAGAAATAGCATAGCATCTTAGCATCATGACTTGGAAGCTACTGCTTCAAACCTTTTATTGTTGAACACATATGCATAGACATATATAAATATTTGTTTACATGTCTATACACTATATGTCTATGGTTCAATACCACAGACCAGTCTTCTTTATGTGCTACCCTGTTGCCATCCATAAGTTTCTTCAAAATACACTGCCCCCTGCTGCTCATCCTTATTATATTAACATTTCACTGCATATCAGTATTTTGTTTTGTGTACATTGTAAATGCCGTTTTTTAATTTAAGTTTCCTAAAGTTACTGTGTATCACTTCTTGTTTCTTGAATCCATCCAATAATTGGTTGAAATGTGTAAGTATAATTTATAATGTAGACTATGTTTTATTTTGAGTGCAGTCTCTGTTCTATTTCTACTGTTAAACTTTTAAAAGTTTTATTTTAAAAACCTTACTGGCACTATTGAACTCTGGAAAGGAGGAGGGTGCTATTATGTAACCTTTTAAAAATATATCTTTATTGAATGAACAATACATTATACCATTTGTACTTTAGAGTAAACCTTTAGTATAGAAAAAAAGTTGTAAAAAAACAAGTATATTTACATAAGCAATTTTTTTTAAAATGCATATTTTTCTTTAAAAAAACATAAATGGTAATGAAAAAGATGAAAACTCATTAAACCAAAGAGTTATTCTGGTTTTCACTTTATCACAAGCACCAAGAGTTTGAACAGTTTTAGGATTCTTACTGAATCAATGTACTGGGTAAATTCATGAGTGTATCCAAGAAAAGATGGATGTGTTCTGTAAACATGCATTTGTGGAAATTTTGCTCCTGAGATAGAAAGGTTAAATGCATATAGTATTATTTTTTTTCTTTTTAAAGACTAATTAACACGTTTTTTCTAAAACAGAACAAACAAACAAACAAACAAATTCTTTAACAATGTTTTCTCCAATTAACACACAGATTTTGCTATAAGTTTTTACCACGAGGGCAAAGCCAAAATATATGAACAGCAGTTTCTGCGTGAATATTATAGAAACTACAGTTCACATCAATGTCTAATTTGACTCTGCACATTTACGGTCTCCCCTTTTGATGTGACTCTGTTGACCTGCTTCACAACATTTAGGCCTGTGCAGCAGTATTATTTATCAAACTTTTGCTACAAACAGCAGTAATTCCACACTCCTCAGCAATTAATGAAGTAAATGTTGTCTCCAGCTTAAAAAAACAATTAAACAACAACAATTAACAATTAAACAATTAAAAGACAAAAATCTATGAATAGATTTTTTAATATATTGTTTCTTAATTACGTTTTCTTTAACAATGTTAAAAAAATATGGTGTTCAAAAACAATGAATAAATACAATAGAATCATCTTTTATTGTTCCATAGAGGGTAAGTTCAGCAGCAAAGTGACAGGTACTTGAAACATCTAGATTCACATAAGAAAAAATATTTAAACAGAATTAAGAATAATATACATAGGTAAGGACAAAAATTACAAAAGTAAAGTACTTTGCAGTTATAAAAAATAAAAATGGCATACTCAGATTTGAGGTATATGCAACTGAGCTGGATAATTTATAAATAATTACAGAATGTGCATGTGTATTGGTAATGGTAAATGTGTAAAGGTAAAATAAACAAAAAAATAGTTAAGTTGTAAATATATTGTGTTTCATAAGTTTAATGTTTTAACATTGACCCAAATCCATAAAGATTTCAAAGGAAAAGAAAACTTGGGACAGCACAGTATAAATCACTCAGTAACATCCCTGATAACAAAATACATCACTTTAATGACTCCTTTAAGACGTTAAAGAGCAACTCACCCTCCTACCAGTGTCTTACTCTACCTACATTTCTGGTTTGAAAAATGCGGAAAAAGGAGGCGTTGCCTAGAGGAACGAGGGACGCGCAGGGAGAGAGGGCTGGATGGCGTAAACACTATGGAGGTTTGGCCGAGACGCAACTTATTTCAAGAGTACCTTCCTGCAGTTACAATGGCCGACAAGGGCACCGCCATAGATCAAATCCACGTCGGAAACCCTTAGCGGAAACCGCCGTAAAACAAAAACAAGAAGTCCCAAATCTATTTATTGCTTATTTGGCGTCCATGCCGGTCAGTTCTTGTGAGAGAGGGAGAGAACGGTAAGAAAAATAGTCTTTAATTATAATCCCACGAGTGTGTTGTTATATGTAGGATGTAATTTGTGCTATTTAAAAATGCGATGCGTCGAAGAACTAGAGTAACATGTCTCGTGAAGATTGTTTTTCTTGTCCGGGCTGCTCTTCCTGCTAAAAAGAATGCTAATGGATTTTGGTACGCTAATGCGTTTGGCGAAATGCCATATGGCTTTGGCGAAGTTATGTGGACTTTGCCAACAGACCCCCCCAACACCACCCGCAAGCACACACACACACAGGCATACGCACGCACGGACAATCATATATATATTGTAAGAGCATATTTTACTCTTACATAATGTTTGTGTAAGTCCTATTGAGTGTGTGCGCACATGCGTGTGTAAGTGACCGCCCCTCTTCCCCAACCACAGAAGCATAATATTTACATTTGTGTTTATAACGTTGATATTAAAGTTATATCTATAAAAAGTTAACTTTACAATTGAGAGATTAGTGTTCTAACTTCTGAGTTTCAAGTAGCCTATAAACTTGCGGAGTTAATTAACTCGTCAGCTATACCCAGCACCGGCGCTCCGCCCACGCGCATCACGGACTGTGTGTAGGGTAACAAGCTCGCAACAGGGGCACCAACTGAGCTTATGAAACAAAATTATAATAAAGATAGATTTACAATAAAAAAAATATGCAAAACAAGTTAATAGTGTTACGTTCCCCAATCTAGTCTAGGAGTTAGGGGGGAACAAACATAAAGTCTCAACGGTATTTAAGAGTTTATTTTCTTAACAAGTGTAAAAGACATGGGAAGTTCAGACTGACAATTTGCAGCTTCAGGGAGAACCAAGGCCAACATAACAAACAAAACATCCCTACCTATAAATAAGAATTCTACTTACCTAACTTCATAGAAACAAAATATACAAAACCCACCAAAATAACCTACCTAACCAACACATAAACAGATGAAAAACTAGAAGTAACAAAAAGGGCAGTTCTCCCCTACATGGTTCAGCCAGAACACAAACTACATTAATTTGTACAAGTTACAGAGGCCTCCAAGCCTGCACAAACATGAATGGCAGTCAAAATGGCCAAAAGGCCCAGAAACACATGGGGCGCAGTCGTTATATAGGGCGGGGCTGGTGATTAACTTGAGCTGTCATAACATGGCAGCCAATCAAGTTGGAGGAAGAGCCTGAAACAAAAGAAGGTGTTATCTTTAGGCAAACTGACATCCTCTTTAAGGATGCAACAATAGTAAGCAATACAAAAAGAAAGCCAGACAACAAGATGGATCTCTTTCTCATCCATTGTCGCGCGCCCCCAACCTCCCCCCCCCCCCCCCCGACCCCACACCCTGCAATTGGTCTGTTTCATTAACCCTGACACCTGTGGTTGACATGACGTGGCTTTGAAGAGACATCTGGAGTCCGGCCCAGAAAAAAGAAAAAACAGCGGGACGACGCTCTTGCATCGTTTGCAGGTAAGACAGTGTTTTTAATACCAATTGTTAATTTTGTAATATTTACCTATTCCAAAACGTGTGATCATTCATGTTCAGACTTGAGGTCTGACCTAGCTTAAATTCGGACTTGCTATATTGTTGTTAATTCATCTGTTGTCAGCCAAATGTTGCTGAGTTTTGTAAGTATGCTGCATTTCAGGACATTTATTTGGTGTTTTTCGTGGACTGCTTCCGTACATTTTGACTTTATCTGCGCTGTTTGGGCGCATTTCGTTCTCTGCTTCTCCAGTTTGTTAAAAGTCGGGGAGACTGCGCCGCTCTGTCCCGCCTCCCGTCCTCTTCACAGAGCTCCGGGAGTTGACGTCACTTCTCCCAGCATGCAACAGTTAAAATCGAATGGGCGCCATTGTGGCAGGCAGCCTCCTGCAGTTGTTTTTATTTACTGCTAACCCAAAGTTAGAAACGGTAAATATGGTGGATACCTGTTGTGCCCCAGGATGCCCTAACAGACACGGACGAGATAAGGGAAGAGCGCTCTATTGGATTCCCAAGGATCCAGAACGCAGAAAACGATGGATCGTTGCCATGAAACGCGCGATCAGCGATCAGGCAGAATGAAGCCGTTTCATTTAGGGTTTTTTGAGTGATTCACCTGTAATTCAGATTTAATACCGTTTGTTTGATAACTGCTCTTGTATCATTAAGTGATGCTAATTATTTATAAAAAATTAAAAAAAAAATTCCTGAGATGAACATACAAAATGTTTCACAAAGACGTAACCTAGCTACGGCCCGTTGCTCATGGTAACCAAAATCAGGACAGGTCTCTCCCTCCCGATGACAACAACACAATCCTCTGCAGGAAGATTCCAGATCTGGATCCCGATAACAAACCCCGATTGTGTCCATTTATATCCCTCCAGGCTTTTATATGCTTTAAGCGATGCACCGGAGTAGGACGAGGTAAAGTTGATCAGGAAATTGTATATGTCAGGGGGATGGGCGTCATTTTAGCCGGTGACGGCCGGGATATTTATGATTGAGGATTTTTCCCCCCACCACTTTTAAAAACTTGATGCGGAATTTCTTACCAGCTCTAACATCCACATTTCCACATAATCAGTGTCTGAACGGACTATTATTCAAATCACTTCATTCCACTTTCTTATACATTCATATTATACAGCAGTGGATAAGTCGAGGTTTTAAAAGACTCGTAGTCCGCTGCAAACACGTTCAGGGCTCAGAGTCCTGCAATGTTGCGAGTACTCGTTTAAAGATGGAAAAATACATAAAATATATTTCAAGGGTCTGGCGAAAGTTTCTTTACTGCGGGTGAAAAAATATTTGTGGGATATTTTTGTTTGTTTAAGACTCCCAAAGAGAATAGTGTATTAGTGTTATATTGTGTTTTGGGAGAGAGCATGCCAGAATATTCCCCCAACTTTGCGCTGGCAGCGGAATGTTCCCGCTATCTAGGCATCCTGCGCTGCCAGAGAGAGATTTTTCTGAAATTTATGAAAACTGAAATTTATTTGATGCAAAGATCACTGTGCAGAAACAAAAAATTGGCCACAGTCCCTGGTTTTAACTGTGTTCTCTGTTCATGAATCGCAAATCCCGCTGCAGTATAGTCTGTCTGGCAGCGCTGGAGGTCTAGATAGGGAGAATATTCCGCTGTCAGCGCAAATATAGGCAGCATTGTTCTATGTGCTATAATGTCGATTTTAATGAAGCCATGCAAGCAAACAGCCTTATGATGGGTTTCAGTGCCGTTGGTAAAACAAAATGCATAAGCTTATGGCTTTAAACTTTTATTGATACGATTTTTTAAAGATACGATTTTCAACACCTGTTTATTCACTGTAGTGCATAAACGTGAAACAGATGAATCTTTATAGACTGTATAAATAATTAATAATTGTCCCCAGCCATCTTCAAACCACACTTAAGTTTATGGTTATTGTCCCCAGCAACTTTAAAAACAAACTGACGCCGTTGTGAGAGTATCTCAGGTCCGGTAAAAGGTCCGCTCTGACAGCTTCTGAAGTTTTAAAAAGTATCCCAGGGGCATGGTAAGGGTCAGAGATGTTTAATCATTTTAATTTCCCGGTATAGACAATAATATCTTCCGTTTTAAAATGGGGAGTAAACTCCGATGGAGTAAAATCACAGCCAACGCCGTTCATTTTGGTGAGGTTCATGCCTGCCAACATGGCGCCTACGCTCTGAGAGTCACGTGACGTCCGGAGCTCTATAGCTGTGAGAGGCTGATAGAGAGACAAATTCAGAGCTGTTTTGAAACAGAAATAAATAAATAAAACATATTTGTCCACCCAAATGCTTAAATAACTATTACAAAAAAAAAAAACACTGTCAAGGTAAAGTAAGAACATTTTTAAAAAAATCAGCAGTTTGTTATTGATCATGAGTTAACGCTATGGACAGGATTTATCATGATTAAATATTTGACACATTTGTAACTCAGATTTAATATGCCAAATTAGACAAACCTTTATCAAATTAGGTATTTGCTCTATTAGGCATGGGCCGGTATGAGATTCTGACGGTGTGATAACCGTAGGCAAAAATATCACAGTTTCACTGTATTATGATTACAGCTCTAAAACGTGTATTTTGAATGTCTGTATTTTTTTATTTTTTTTTAAGGAAAAAACTTTTTACTGAGGCAGATATGGTAACTAACTAGCATGCTAAGATAAATCATCATTAGCATGCTACTTACCATATATGCCTCAGTTAAAAAAAGTTACTAAGGACAGAGATGAAGAAAAGATAAGACAAGGTAGTTACCATATCTGCCAAGGTAACAAGCTCATTTCACTAATGTCAGACGCTAATACGCTCGTTCATTTCAAGACAGCATTAACTTTACGCTGCAGCTTCACGCAGCATGAGGGAGAGGGACCTTTACATTTTCCCTGGCGAGACGTCACATGAAAAAAAACGCTTATACCGCAGGGACGGTATGACGGTAACCGGCCCATGCCTATGCTCTATGCTGATATTTTCAAAACATACAGGCCAAGGGGAACATCTCCTGTTGATGGTGTAATTTGAAGAAAACAGGCCATTTTACAGTTATGCTAATCTCCATATTCAGAGTTTTCTAGTTGTGTACAGAATGTTTATAGTATGCCACTCTAGTTCTTCTCGATAGAGGTTAAATAGTTTTGAATTTCGTCACGTCACATGCCAGTGATTTATAAGCCAACATAAACCTATAAATAATGTATTGCAGTTTGTTTTGTTTTTTTACCATGGTTTAAAAATGTATTTGTTTAAAATAAATATGACAAAATGTCTTTGTCATATTTAATGTCTTTCTAGCAGAGACCGGCGACATTTAACCCTTTGTGTGCCATAATCATTGACTAAACAGTACGGGTAGCGGTTGTATTAATAGTGACGACACAGTAGCGGCTGAATATTGGTAGGGACGTGTCCCTACCGTCCCTACCCAATTCTACGCCCTAGTCAGCATCAATGGTGAAGTGGCTCAGAAACTGTCTTATGATGACCTGATTGCCGATTTATCAGCCAGGAAATGCAGACGTGTGCCTCTGTAGGACCTCTAAATTCCGGATGCTTGTGTGAATCTGTTACATAGTTCTAAAGAATAAGAAGGTGAAGTTCCTGTGTTGAGTATGTTATATTATGTAAATATTAAGCAGGTTTTTGTACTTATGTACAGTATTTATTGAAGACACATTCCTAATAATAAATAAAGAGATGCGTTTGCACATACTGTGGTATCGTTCTTTTTTTTTGGTGGTGGTGGTGGGGGGGCACCACAGAGCTTTTGTGCTTAGGGCACCCAAATGGCTAGCACCGGCCCTGGCTATACGTTACTATAAACATGTAACTTCAAAAACAATCCATAGAATTGTGTGCTTTTATTTTTTTATTTTGTTTTGTTTAACTAACTTCCGCTTGAGACATCCGGTATGGATTGGATATATGGCGGCACCCATATAAGTGAGACGGACCCAACTGCAGTTACAATAGCCGACAAGGCTATTGTAACTGCAGTTGGGTCCGTCTCACTTATTTTATACTCCACAGCGGCAGGTTAGTGACTGAGCCAGTAGCAATGCCCGATTCAAATTCAAGTGCAGTGCAAAGTTAAAACCTGAAGAGGGCGACACACTGACCGTTTTTGGTATGAAATTAATATGTTTACTAAAATACATTGTATGGTATGTTGCACTTTAAAAAGATGTTTATAAATCTAGCTTTTAATTCTGCTGTAGATTTCTGCTGAGATTTCAGTGAAATGTAAAGTGCATTATAAATAAAATTGATTATTATAAAAATAAATATAATAAATATAAATGTATTTTAATATTATTATTATTAAAGTCCAGATTTAGCACGTGGCTACAAGTTGTTTTGTTTCTTCACAAAAAAAGTTGTATAATTATTTCTAAATATTTTTTCCATTCTATAATGATTCAATCTGGTGTGTCAAAATTATGATTTTCAAAGAAAATCTATCCTTAGAAAATACAAATCTCATTCCTTCCTCTAAAGTGTGAAAGACACAAAACTGCTTAATTTTATTGATAAGAATTTTTACAACACAGATATAATTCTGTCTTTGTCAGATTGTGACTAACTGTTCCACCACGCCTTTCATTATAATATGACATCTTTCTACTACAGATGAGGGAACTATACTGTGTTGATAATGTCAGGTTATAAAGCTTTGCACATTCAGTTTTATAAAGGAAGATACAAGTCGGCTGGTTCCTCTCCAAACAATTTATTTGAAGAATCACAGCAGCTACATCGTGCTTGTGGGCAGGAAAAGGATGAGCTCCAGGGTTTGATGGACAATACTCCGTTTTATACACTTCAGTGATGTCTTAACAAGTTTAAAATAGTGGGTCAGTACATAGCATGACAGTTGTTTTTTGTCCCTAATAGATCACTGATGCATTACATACAAAGAATGAGGACATGTCAAACTCCGCCTTCAGGACTCACCACTGTGAACGTTATGCCTTGCTCTCATGGCCTTCACTCAAACAAAGAAGGCAACGACACTTGCTTATAGGGATGTGTACTGGTAGAAATCTGGCGACACGATATGTATCGCGATACAGCAGAGACGATACGATATATTGGGATACTATAAGCAAGACAATATTTTGTGATTTTTAAAACTGAATTTAACTGTAGAAAAACTGTCACAGTATTGTAAACTCTCCAACCTGTTTCATACTAAACACATCTAGTTTTATTACTAGATCTAGTTGATCCACTGGAACAAAAAAGGTGAAAACAGCCACAAACTACCAGTCATTCTTTACATTTTACTACAAAAATGACTGTCATCATTAATGGTTTCATTCAAAACCTAAAAAAAAAAACAATTTTTTAATTGATACTTTGCTTTTGGATACAATATCTGGAAATAAAATATCGTGATATATCGGTGTATCGATATTTTCTTACATCTCTACTGGGTTACATTCATTTATAATGCTGCCTTGGGAAAGCTGCCCGATATCTGCTCCGTATCATCTCTCCGATCAAGAGTGGACACAATACCTGTTCATCACATCAGCTTCATCAGCAATTAAAGGTGAGACTCAAGGTGAGACTCATTTTTACACAATACAATGACATGTCAACAAGATTACAACAGTGGGCTAGTCCACAAAATGATAACTTGTCTTCCTATCCTAAATAGATATATTGATGCATTATCCGGACACTTCTGGACAATATGTTTCTTATATTCCCTGGTAGATGAGCCTTAAGTGAAAGAGTAAGCCTGGTTGTGTGTCTGGTTGTGTGTGTGTGTTCCACATAAACACAGCTGTTAACGGTTCAGCTGTGTGTGGTATCGGCCACATGACTTTGTAGTCTTCGCTGCCATCTTCCAGTGAAACACCACATCTCCACTGCATCAGAGGTTGACCCAGTCATCCTGTCCTGATCATATAATGTCCCAGATTCATACCCCGCTACATGCCCCTCTAACTTACTACTTTTATGCCTTAACAATAATACTTTCCCAGAACCTCATTTCACAAAAGCAGAATGCATTCCTATAAGCTACGTATAACACACAGCTGACTGACAACATGCAGGAAGAGGTGGCAGGGGCAGAGTCTTACTCTACAATATCTATGACCAGAACAATCTCTAGAATTTTGCAACTTTCCTTTACATGTCACCAATTTTAAAATCTTGGTATAGTGTGGAAAAGCTATGACATGGCCCTAAACTACAATTTAAAGTTTTTTTTCTGTTGAGAAATAACTGAAATGAAGTGACTCATATACAGTAAGTATTAAAGAGCTAACATGTGGAATAACGAACGAACGGATTGCGTGTTTAACTTCCTTGTTCAGCTGGGTTCATGTCTTCTGAAAAACACAGCAAAACAGTAAAAATTAAGGACAATATTAACATGCTATATCAAGTTTATGTGGTCGGAAAACAAAAGACCTCAAACAGTGTTCCTCCGTTCCACCAGAAATACTGTAATGATGCGGGGAGGAAAGTCTTTAAAAAGTTACAAGTGAAATTGTGTGGGTGGTACACACTGTTGTTCTGACTCCAGCCCAGCAGGGCTTGTTCAGATCACGGCCGGGTTTCTCAGAGACAACCCCTCAAAGCTCCATGTTCATGTATGATTATTCTTTCTTACATTCTGCAGGACCCTAGGGAGACGTGTCTAAAACAGGGAAGACGCATGAAGGCAGAGGTGGACAAAAGCTGCTACTGTGCGCTTGTGTGTTTGTGTTTTCAACGAAGGACCATTAACTGGTTACTTACAGGGAAACTCAGCGGGGTTCAAATATGTTTTGTCTTGCTGCTGATTCAAGCTGTGTGACTCTGAGGCTCCACAGTCTCCATGGGTGGCCCTTGGCACTGTACCCTCACACACACATGCACATGTATTAAAACTGCTACTGATACAAATGTACTGTTTAATCTCCCTCCTAAAAGCACACACTTTCTGCAGGAGAAAATGAAGGAATTTGTACCTAAATTATTAGGAACATTTGCTTTGGGAACACACTCTCCATATCTTTCTCACACACCACACAACCTGCATGATTGAAGACATATAGGTGAAAGCAAATGGACAAAATAAAGGGCACAATATCATTGGAAAATGTGTTTTTTGCTTGTTTATGTAACTGCTACATAGTTTTATTTAAAAAGAACACACACTGGCCTGTTTCTCACTCACATTTACATTCCCACCCCCCACCGTGTAGTAAAAACAAACTGCACCAAAATATGGCGTTTGTCCTCTGATTAAACATCCCGCATTCCAGCCAGCCGTGCTCGGCCAGCCCGGCAACAGCCGTCATATTGACAGTGGGACGTGCGGTCCGTCTGCATGATTGCTCATGAAGGGAGGCTTTATGGCTCAGCCAGCTCCGTATAATCAGCTTTAAATGGACCCAATGCGTAGAAGAAGGACAGCACCCTCCTTCTCTTCATCCCGGCCAACTGGCCTCCGGGGGTCAGGAAAGACAGTGACAACAACAACAGCGGCCATGAGGGAACAAGGGGTTCAAATCACCCCCACCCCTATAAAGAAACTGATTTTTGGTTGCGTAGGTGCAGCAAAAGCTTTGTTAAATCCATAGTTTCGCATGTTTCTCCAAACGTCTGTGTTGTAACGCTGATGTTCTTTTGCATGATAAAATGAAACATTTCTGGGAAGAAAATAACTGTCGCACAAGAACAAAAAGGATTAAACTATTTCCTCTTTTTTGTCAGTATGTTCCAAGATCAGCCAAAAGCAACAAAAAAAAAAGCTGAGGATGTGGACAGTCAAACATGCTGCTGAAAGTTGGTGAAGAGTGATAAATTTCAGACACAAATCAAGACTTGTATTGGAACTTGTCCCATTTGGATGCAAAGTTAAGGAGACCGCTCAGAGCTTAGAGAATCAACGGACTGCGCTCTGCGGCGAACCTCGTCTGCTCTTAATGTGTCTCACTGATGAATAACCTTTTTAAGGTCTTTGCACACCGGGTCCGATGCGAATAAATGACACGAAATTGCGGAAAATCGGAGGCCGAAAATCGACGTGTTGTGAATGTACACCAGACGCGCTGTGAAATTGCGAATAAATTATGAAGATTCTATTTTAAAAAACGTAAGGCGGCAAAACTAAAACACCGGGAAGTGAATGTTGTGATGAGAACATTGCGGCTGTAGTTAACAAATATGATATTCCTCTGTAATCAATCATAACTTACACAACAATAAACCAAACGTAAATTGTCCTATTTAACGTGTAGCCAAACCATTGATGAGCATTTCGACTGTGAGAAAACAAATCACATCTAGCGAAAAAGACGATTTCACGCACTCCAGGTTAGCAAGTTACCGCATCTCGTTTGAGATGTTATGGATTTGTTACTATGTGTTTGATTAACGTTCAAGTTTTGTAAACTTTTGTGTACATTTCTGCTTGAATTTCCAAGAGGTGTCAAGTCATGACGTATCGAGAGCCAATGGCTACACAGCTATTTCGTACACATTGATTTACTCACCATCTTCATATCCAAGTTCTTCGGCGATGGATCGCCACACATTATCCTTATAATCGTTGTCCTTGTAGTTTTTCTCTTTTTTATTAAAGAGACAGGGGTGCTGGGACACAAAAAGGATCAGACGCTCAGCCTTGGTGAAGAAAAAATTAGTTACTTCAATGAAAGTGACACTTCAGTTCGCGACTCTCGGCTCTGATGACGCCATCACCACGCCTTCTCTGATTGGTCAAGTGTTTATCTGGTGGATATGAGTTTTTAAAAAGCCGACCTCAATCCGAAAAAATAAAACGCGCAAAATCCCTGGATGGAATTTCGTCAGTGGTGTGCATGTCCCCATTGACTTGACATTGATTCGAAAGAAAATACTGTCGTGCGAAAAGACCTTAAGAGTTTTAACGAAAACCCTGGCATCATTCAGGTAGGCAAAACTTTGGCTCCAGTTCTGCAGTTGAATAAAACATAGTGAGCGGAAGCAGCTAAAAGTCCCACTTTTATGCACGTGATCAGTCCTTGTTACTCATGAGGATTTCTTGGCACTGTAATGATGTAGCTGTCAAAATGTTATTTTGAAGACATCCAACATCGGTAAGTGTGTCGATAGTTGATTTTGTAACATTCAAATGCTTTTTTCGAGTATAAAAAGCAGTTCTCTGTGCTTGCTAATGTACAGAAGTTAAACTTATGATAGACAATCAAATAGCAGCTGCTGTTTAAGCTTTCTAATTTATTTAGCTCAGACACTAAGTAAAAAAAAAAACAAGTCTGGAGAAAAATCGGATATTTTACACTGATAGTTTATGTAAAAAGTAAACTTTCATCACAGACACAGTGGTTATTTTAATGGTCTTGCTGCTGACTGCGCCAGCTTTTATTTATCTTACTGGCATAAACTGTTCTGTTTACATCTTCAGCTTTTTTGTTATTCCTCTTTTAAAAGCCAGTGTCCTGCATAAAAATGGCGCCATCATTTTGTTGTGAACAAAAAACAGATCTTTGCTGGTGAGAAGGAATTAAAAACATGTCTAAATTGGTCTAATGTGAAAAATACATGATTGTTGGAATGGTTCCAATGAAGCTTCCTTTTGAACAGACCCAGCTAAGATCTTTTTACCATAGCGGAGAGAGTAACCCTCAATATCAGTTTTGGGTAGACATTACGGGAAACAAGACTACTTTCTAGACCAACTCTCAAGTAAACCAAAATAGAAGCTTACAGTTTTGCCAACTGAACACAGCCACTGAGGTGGGTGAAATTCTCCAGGGTGTTGAACTTACCAACAAAGAGTTCAGTGTGATCTTTAACCGTTCACACCTGTTTTCAGCAATGCAACTCTTGTTAAATGTGCTGAGACAAAATAGAAAACATAGGCTGTCAAGATGTTAATCACAGCCCAGACCATGCCCAGCCCTCTTCCCCCGCTTTTTTGCTGGTCCGCCAGGCAACACCTCCTTTTGGCGCATTTTTCAAACAGGAAATGTGGCCGGAGTAAGACTCTGGCCGTGGGGTGACTTGCTCCTTAAATTGCGAATAGGCCCAGACAGAGCAAGACCATCATAGCACCTATAGAAACAAGAAGAACGTAGCTTTATGAGACAGCTGTGGAACGTAAGAAATCAGAAGAAGGTGGTAAAGGATGCTACTGTGGTACGACTGATTAATCTTTAATTACGTCAATAAAGTTTAAACTCAGCGTCAGGTCAAATACATGTAAACAGAGGATTTCTTTTGAATGAAGATTCTTGGTAACTATCAAGATAAACAACTTTGAAATATTTCTACGTCCAGTTACCATCTGTTAGATCAATTTTATTAGCAACACGTAGGCCTGAGCCTTGTTAATTTTTCAGAATCAAGAAATCGTTTAAACAGTACCTGTCTGACCACATGAAGTACCTATTAATTTCATATAGCAACATATCACGCTCAAATCAAAAGAAATTAAAGAAGAGATTAGAAAAAAAGTTATTGACCTCTTTTACTCTGGAAGGCGTTAGAAAAGGCTATTTCTAAAGCTGTGGGACTCCAGTGACTCACACTGAGAACCTTTATCAACAATTGGAGAAAACATGGATAAGTGATGAACCTTTCCAGACTTGCCAATCTATCAAAATTACTCTAAGAGGGCAACAACAACTTACCCAGGAGGTCACAAAAGAACCCGGGTCTCACTAGCCGTTTTCACGATTCAACATTAAAGAAGAGATTATGCAAAAATGGCATTTGTGGGAGAGCCCCAAAGGTAAAACCACTGCTGACTGAAAGCATGCAAAGACTACGCTCTCTCTCACCATCTTTATGATCCCAAGACTTTCCACATATTCTATGGACTTGTCTATGGACCCGGCTCGGCAAGGGAAGGGGGAAGTAATATAAACAGGATGTTAAGGTGCAGGAACAAAATCGTTTAATCAGTAAATCAGCAACGAAACGGAAATAGTTGGAATAAACTGAAGTACTCGGAGTCTCAATAAAACAAATAGGTGCCCAAAAGCTAAAGGAAGCCATAAATAAAATACCGGGCACAAAATAACTTTCTGATAAACTAACTTAAACAAGGCAGAAGCAGGGTTTAACAAAGGTCAAGGAGAAATTAACTAAACCAAGCTATCTCAAAAAAGATGAGACAAAACAGGTACATCACTAAACAAATTTCTAACAAGCAAACAGTGCAGGCAAGCAGCAGCACAGCAACAAACTGCTCCCCAACTGCAGGTGATGGTTGTCCTTTCAAGGCCATGGAGCCAATCAGCAGCTCCAGTCAGCTTCATCATACACAGCTGGTCCTGAAGCCATACTTTGGCTGGAGGAGCATGGATGAGGGCAAGGCTTGAGAGGCAGACAGGGGAAAGAAAACACAACAACAGATTCTTCATAAAACCAATTGGCTGTAACCTAAAACCTGACAAGGCCCCTGTAAAAACAGGTGGTCATAACAGGACTGATGAGGCTGATGAAACATTTGGATTACATCTTGTTGATAACAACCAACCCAGCATTTCTACAAAGAAACATCATACCAACCATTAAACGTGGTGGTGCAGATGTGATGGTCTGGGGCTAGAACCATGAATTCTGCTCTCTAGCTGAAAATCCTAAAGGAAAATGACGCTATGGACCTTTGCAATGATCCGAAGCACACCAGCAAGATTACATTTATTTAGCTCAATGAAAGAACAAACAAAAATCAAAATAAAGGTTTGGAGCATGCAAGTCTGGGATGTTGTTGCCTCAAAACCCTGCAACGTGGGTAGATTAAAAAAAACTCTAGAAAGCAGAGTGGGTCATCTCCACAGTGATGTTAGATATTAGTTGCAAATGCTTGATTGTTGCCACCATTGGTGTTACTACCAATTATTAGCCTTATACCTATATTGAATAAATCCCAGTTTTAGATATGTAAAACCTTTAAACTAGTTGTGAAAGCTAAACAAATGGGAATTCTTAGTTTTCCCCCAAAAATATTGCTAAAATCTTTTCTTGTCTCGTTCTCATATTATAATATTGCGTATCGTCTCGTCTAGTAAGCCGGATTTATTATTACAACCTTATTAGTCACACAGCTGCACTTTTACGTTCTCTGTTCTTCAAATTGCCTTGGAGAAGTTTTTTAAGTTGGCTTAGCTGATGTGCCTAAAGCCACATAACAAAATACGCTAAGGCTTTACGACTATATCTGGTGACAGTCAGAAGCAGCCAGTGGTCTGATGGTGGGATTCTGGATTAAATTTCTCAGTATTTTTATGTTCCCTTTTGGTAAGTAGAGTCTTCTGGAAAAGTTTTCAGGTTTCTGCTGTTTTAGCTGTTGCTTGACTTGAACAGGGTGGCCTCACAGAGAACTTTGGATTCAACTCACCTCAAGTGCTTCTCAAATACAGCCCAGTCTAAGAGACAGTTTTCAAGTACTATCCCAGATGTATGGTATGCATCAAGAGTTTGATTGGTGTCCAGAGCAGACGGCGCCCAAATGGCCACTAATCCATTGACTTTCCAGTGGCTTTATGACTTGAGATCTTAATAAAGTGTTTGAATGACTTTCCATTGCTTAGATTAAGCCTAATTCCCTTTAGTGGAGGACAGCAAGCTGCCTTTGAGTGCTGTGAGTATCTGCCCTGAAGAGCTTTGCAGGTTTTAACCATTGAAGAATCCTTACAGAGGGGATTTTCCCAGTGCAATTCATCACTGTCTTTACTGTGTATGTGCGTTTCAGAGGGACTCTGTGGGTCTGTGACAGGACTTTACAGCTATTAGTGGGGATTTTGCCTCGCTTTGACCTGGTGAACTGTGTCGTTTTAATATGTTGGGATTCAGATTTGTCCTGGATCTCTTCCACACGCTCTGTACATACCTCGAGGGTGCTGCACCTCATCATGCAGAGGACCACCACAACCTCGAACGTGTGGTTGGTCTACCTGACATGACATCACAGTGAAAGCATAGGCAGGACGGAGTCCAAAAAGTAACACAATCGGTTACATAGTCAGGAGTTTGAGAGTTTGATGACAGGCAAACATGAAGGAGAAAAATGTTCTTTGAATGATGATCATTTCAACAATTTCTTTAGTACATGGCACATTAATTTATCCTCATCATCAATATTAAAATAATGTTTTTACTTTGTATAGTCTGCCCCAAGAGACAATACATTAGGGTGACCATACGTCCTCATTTGCCCGGACATGTCCTCCTTTTTGGCCATAAAATTATGTCCGGGGGGATTTTTAAAAATATCATAAAATGTCCGGGTTTACCCCCATATTGCACCTGGTTTACCTCACTTTAAAAGCAGCCACTGCCCACAAAACAAATGCTTGTAATGTGCCACTAAAATGCCAAAACGGAGTTGTAGTTTCGCAGACGAATTGTAGAAAAAAATACCCAATGTTCAGTCATAGTCGTCAGAGCCGTTTTTACTGGGGCAGTGGATCTCCGGTGAGCAGCACACCTGAGCTAATACAATCTGAGCTGCTACAGCAGGTTAGGATTCAATTCGCGACGACACAGATTCATTATTATCCGAAGTTCAAAGTTATCACAGACAATCATTTGACTCTGAGACATCGTGGTAAAAAACTTTGGATCAATATTTCATCCCTTCCCCAGTAATCAATATGGACACATTTAGTATCAGAGGATTGCTCGGGATCTCAGGAATATAAATATGCTACTGTCATCGCTCTATCTGAAAAACTGAACGCATCAGATCACAGAAAACTGCAATCTTAACATCAAGTGATCTTGGGTAAAAATAGATCAAATAAAAAGGAGAATATTCAAATTTTAAAGCATAATAAATGATGGAAGCCAGAATCTGATTATTATGATCTAGATTGGTGCATATGAGTCAGATTTAATGTTTTAAAATAAACTATATTATCTTGAAAACTTGCTATAGTTTATAATGGTGATAATGTAATAATGATTAATTACTTAATCTAATGCATCAACTAGAAAATAACGTTTTCAAGTCGCACCATCCAGCCTGCATGTTATAAGATACAGAAGAAGTTCTCTGTCAGACAACAGGTAAAACACTAAACATGACTCAGTGATTTACTGAAGAATAAATTCCTACATCATTTTTAAAAACATGTTTGCTGGAACACATTTCCAACAATCATTAATATTGATATTTTTTCTGCAAATATGAACAAACATTCTTTAATCAATTTGATTTATGATGCTGGTTTTTCAAAGCAATCCTTCAAATTCATGTCAGAGATGGAAATGACATCTGACTGTATTTACCTCATCAATCTGACATTTGAGTATTTTCTAAACTGAATCCATACTAATTTATAGATTTGATTCGGGGGGTAGTCACGCCCATGCTGGGGAGGGTGTCCTCTTTTTGGATTCACAGAATATGGTCACCCTACAATACATACACTGTATGCTGAAGTATTCATAGCCCAGGGTGGTGAGTGGCATCGGCACAGGGTGAGGTTCCGCTACATGGAGGCTAACTGTCCTTGGTTGGAATCCTGAACTTGAAACCTTTGCTACATGTTTTCCCCCCCTTCTCTCTCTATCTGTTCCCTGTCTAATTACTAACAACAAATACCACTAGGACCACAAAAGTCTTCACATCCCTTTAACATTTTACATTGTCACATTATAACTACAAACTTATATGTTCTTCATTTGCAGTTTAGTGTGACATGCATTACTATTCAGCTCCCCAGAGTCAGCACTGTGTAGAATCATCTTTACTAGAATTACAGCTGCAATCCTTAGAGGTTTGTCTCTACCAGCCTTGCTCTATTAAAGAATGAAAATTATGCCCATTCCTCCTTGCAAAATGGCTCAAACTTTATCAGACCGAAAATGAGAGAATCTGTGAACATTAATTTTCAAGTCTTGCCTAAAAATTCTCAATTGGATTTAGGTCTGGACTTGAACTGGGCCATTCTAACACAAACATATGCTTTGATCTAAACCATTCTGTTGTAACTCTACCACTGTAGCTCAGTGGTAGAGTTGTCAGCCTGCAACCCAGAAATTGTGGGTTCGATTCCAGCTTCCACCTGCTACATGTCGTTGTGTCCTTGGGCAAGACACTTCACCTACCTTGCCTACTGGTGTTGGCCAGAAGGGCCGATGGCGCAATATGGCAGCCTCGCTTCTGTCAGTCTGCCCCAGGGCAGCTGTGGCTATAATCATAGCTTGCTTCCACCAGTGAGTGAATGTGAGAGTGAATGAATAATGGAGTTGTAAAGCGCTATATAAATGCAAGCCATTATTACAAGCCATTATTCTACTCTACATCCATCTTTTCATTAACCTTGACAGGCTTCCCCTTCTCTGCTTATGAAAAGGATCAAAAATCATGGTGCTTCCACAACAGTGATTCATAATGGGGATGGTGTGCAGTCCTTTCTGTTTCACAACACCTTCCTCCATATGTTTGCTGTATCCCCTTAATGACTTGTGGCAAACTGCAGAAAGGTCCTAAAATGGCTCTCATTTATGGGTGCCGTTTGTAAAGTCATGCAGTCAAAAAGTTGGAGTTTGTTTTTCAAATACATATTTGCATCCATGTTATTTATTAGTTTATAAACGTCACAGTTTCAAACTTAATATTTAGTCAATCTAAATATTAGCAAGCTAAATATTTAGTTCAAAGCTAAATATTTAGTTCAAAGCTAAATATTTAGCTAGCAAGCTAAACTGGCTAGCTAAATATATAGCTTCGAACTAAATATTTTATTCAGCGCTTAATTTTTAGCTAATATACAAATTCACTTGCTATCATGATAAAAGCTGGTTCTTGTGAACCCCTATTTAAACTTTTGCTGCTGGTGCAGTCACTGTAGCTGGAAATCCATTGGCAAATGTTTATATGTTTTTTTAGTCTCACCAGCAGTTTATATAGAGGTTCGCAAGACCCAGATTTTATTTCAGTAGTCCATATCTGCTTAAATGAAATTGAATTTGCATATCTGCTAAATATTTAGCTTCAAACTTAATATTTAGCTTGCTACTAAATATTTTGTTTGAAACTGTGACATTTATAAATGAATAAATAACATGGACACATATAGGCTATTACTTTTAGAAATAAACACCAATTTTTTTCCTCTAAAACAGGCTGAATAGCCCAGATTATTGCTGTTCATTTTTGACTGTGTAACTTTACAAACGGCACCCCATACTTATTCACACAAGGTTTCTTCTTGAAACTCTTTAATAAAGATTGATGACTTTGTGAGAAGAGAACGAAAGTAAAGGGAAAGAGGTAAATGAACAAACACATGTAGTTTCTTTTAGGCAGTTCTAAATGTATAGGATGGCCAGTGTTTACTTCAGCTGGATGACTTTTTCAAGACATTGATAATTCATAGCCTCAGGTCTTGCGTCATTCCCTATATTTCCTATCATGCATGTACAAATATACTTGTTTGTGGGACATCTTCAAGCATTTTCCTGGGAAAACTCTGATGCTTTCATGTCTTTAAATCCCGTCGATCACATTTCCCCCTATCTGCCTGTACAGGCTCAAGAAACAACAAACACATCTTGAGTGCTACAGAGACAGCTGAGGTCCGAAGGGAAAGCAGATACTCATCAAGTCCCAGTCAGAAGACGACGGGAAAGGGTGTTTCACTGCAGATGAAACTGATCCCAAGTCTAATACTTTGTAGGATTTCTGTTATGCATGCAGTAAAATTAAGTAACATCCACTGATGCTTCTAACCCACATAAGACACATCATACACAAATAAAAGACAGATTTCTGGACTTTAGGCATGGATAGTGTTATCAGAGTTGTTGACGCTTTTGAATAGAATAGGGTCAAAAAATATCGTTGGTCTGGGTGAAACTAACAGGTTTTTTAGATGCACATCTATATTATAATGAACTATTCCCCAAGCTCTTAGTAGTGATGGCTTTATGGGATTCTTCATAAATAAAATTTATTCTATTATAAATAAAATAATTGACATCCTCCCAAACATGACTACTTCTCTCTCGGTAAGTGAGGCAGCATCAGAGAGAACTGTAGAACCTCATTTGTGTTTGGACTGTTTTGATTCAGCTTTCGGAATTATCAAAAATATTAGCCTCATCTAAACCTTCAACTTGTATGTTGGACCCAATCCCAACCAAATTATTTAAAGAAGTGTTCCTTTTGGTTTCTGGCCCCATTTTAGATATGCTGAATCTATCTTTAGTAAATGGATACCTACCACAGGAATTTAAGGTTACTGTGATTAAACCTTTACTTAAGAAACCTTCCCTCAATCAAGATGACTTACTTATTCACAGGCATATATCTAATCTTCCTTTCTTATCTAAATTCCTTGAGAAAAGGGGGCGGCTGCATATTTAGCCAGGTGGGAGGCTCTTCCGTCTGCAGACGTACAGAGCATGTAGCAGCTATACAGACATGAGCTCAACTGGTAAAAAAATAATGCCTCAACTTCGGAATAAAATGTTTGGATTGTAATCCTTCAGAAAATAGTTGTTAATCAAGTCTGTGAGCATCTAAACAGTAACGACCTGTATGAAGAAGTTCAGTCAGGTTTTGGAGCTCATCATAGCACTAAAACTGCACTGGTGAAGGTTACTAATGATATTATCATGGCCTCAGATAATGGACTTGTGTCTGTTCTGGTTTTGTTAGATCTCAGTGCTGCTTTTGACACAGTCGATCATAATATTCTCTTAGAAAGGCTTGAACATGTTGCAGGGATCAAAGGAACAGCACTAGGCTAGTTTAAATCATATTTGTCAGACAGATTCCAGTTTGTTCATGTAAATGATAGATGTTCTTCACACTCAAGGGTTACTTGTGGAGTACCACAGGGTTCTGTGATTGGACCAATTCTTTTTACTATATATATATATATATATATATATATATTCCTCCAATTGGTAAAATCATTAGACAGCATGGGATAAATTTCCACAGTTATGCCGATCAAACCCAGCCCCAGGGGGGGGGGATAGTTTTTATTTAACCCCTTAATGTTTTACCTCCCACTGGATATGTGTTAAATATTTCCTGGTCAAAATGGCCCTTTTTGACACTCTATGTACATATTCATATTATACATCATTTAAAAAGCGACTGGCTGAGGTAGATTCTGGAGTTTTTCCGAACGATCGCTCTGTTCTAGATCGGTGGTCAGAACATTTGTTTTTGTTCTCCAAAAGGAGCCGCGGTTGAGCCACTGTCATGATCATACTGTGTATCTGCTTGTGTATGTGAGTGAGCCATCTTCCTTTATAGAAGATCATTGTTGCTCAGCAGGAGCTGTGGTTTTAAGTCGCGCTGATTCAGAGGGAAATGAGCAGATGTCACCAAACAACCGGTTTTGTAAACTTAGAAGTTACTCACAAACCAGTTAATAACAACAGCAAACAGAAAACACAGCAACAAGCCTTGCTTCTACCATGTCGATTCTCTTATTTTTCTGCTGCTTTGAGTGACTCGCTACTGAAACTTTTCTGATACACTCAGAAAGAAAAATAATGTAATGTCCAACTCACCATTCTTAGCTGCGCCTGCTCATCCACAGAGCCATCATCTCGAACAAAAACATTCCTTTTATGTCCAGTTAATGTTCTCCAATAAAGTACTTAGTCCACAAGTCTTCCTCAATCCAACTCTGCTGCTAAAAACCTTTGTAAATTATTTTCTTGAGTGTATTTCTCCGAATGTTTATATCACGACTACCACTTAGCATGCTCTTAATACCTCCTTGATAATTATTTACGGCTGGCAAATAACGAATTTGTGCGTTACTGGCACCGACTGGTAAGAAGTGTGGACCAGAATGTAATTTAAGGGACTCCTGTCCATTTTAGCCCGCCCAGGCCCGCCCATGACCCCTTGCCTGCTGGAGTATATGCAATTTTTCATCATAAAAACTGAAGCAGAAAACTTAGTGAAAACCAATATTCGTGTCATTCCCAAAAGTTATGGCGCCGGGCCTGATGCCAATGATATACAGCTATATTTATCCATAAATCCTGATGAACCCAGTCAGTTAGGTAGATTACAGGCATGTCTGGAAGACATAAAAACATGGATAACGTTAAAATCTTTTCTCTTAAATTCTGACAAGACAAAAGTTGCCGTCTTTGGACCAGCAGCTCTAAAAAAGAAACTGCTTAGTCAATCACTTAATCTGGATGGTATTAAATTGGCCTCCAGTAATAATGTAAAGAACCTCGACGTTATTTTTGACCAAGACTTGACATTTAAATCCCATATTAAACAGGTTTCTAGGATTTCCTTCTTTCACCTCAGGAATATTGCTAAAATTAGAAACATACTTTCCAGGAGAGATGCTGAGAAACTAGTCCATGTATTTGTTACCTCAAGGCTGGACTACTGTAATTCTTTACTATCGAAAGAATATAGAATTTAAGATCCTCCTTCTTACATATAAAGCCCTTAATAATCAAGCTTCATCATACATCAGAGATCTGATTGGTTCATATGTTCCTAACAGAGCACTTTGCTCTCAGACTGCAGATTTACTTGTAGTTCCTAGGATTTCTAAAAGTAGAATGGGAGGCAGATCTTTTAGCTTTCAGGCTCCTCTCCTGGGGAACCAGCTCCCAGCTTTAGTCCGTGAGGCAGACACTCTGTTTACTTTTAAGGCCAGGCTTAAAACTTTCCTTTTTGATAAAGCTTATCGTTAGAGTGGCTTAGGTCATCCTGAGCTAGCTCTGTAGTTATGCTGCTATAGGCTTAGACTGCTGGAGGACAGACTTACCACTTTTCTTCACTCTGCTACTTTTCTCTTCTACTACTCTACAGTTGCATTAGTTACTGTTCTTTCAACTGTTAACTTTGTTTTTCTCGGTGTTTTTCTCTCCATAGAAGCTACATCTGGTCTGGTATCCTGCTTAGCTGCAATGCCCTTTTGGAGGGGGGGGGGGGGGTCCCAGTAACTGAACATCCCCCGTGTCCTGTTATCAACTTTTTACTTTCTTTAATATAGAAAGGGCTCCTAAATCAGTTATTTTGTTCTTACTGTGTTTCTGCTCTGTCTTCTCAAACCCCCAGACGGTCGTGGCAGATGGCCGCTCCTACTGAGCCTGGTTCTGCTGGAGGTTTCTTCCTGTTAAAGGGGAGTATTTCCTCCCCACTGTCGCTACATGCTTGCTCAGTATGAGGGATTGCTGTGGTTGGAGTCTGCATCAATGGGGCACAACAGCCAGTTGATGACTTGATGCAATCCGCTGGGATTCCTTACATAGGAAACTAGCTAAACCTTTAAACTGATTGGAATGTTTTCATTGAAATTACTTTCTTGTAAAATGCCTTGAGATGACATCTTTTGTGAATCGGTGCTATATAAATAAACTGAGTGCGTGTTGCCTTTGATAGGTAAAAAAATAACAAGTTTTTTTCTTTTTTTGAAATGGCAATAGTTTTTTAAGGAAATTCTTTTTCCTAAATCCTAACCTCCACGTTAGCATGAAACTGGAAATTTTCTAATATTAATCAAAAACTCCATGAGTAAAATTCCTTACAATAACTAGATTTAGCTAGTCAAATATCCAAATTCAACATGAAAAATAATGCTAAATTCAAAACAAGGCTTAAAACGTTCCATTATAATAAAGCTTATGGATGGAGTGTCTCAGGTTATTCTAAGCTACCTTTGTGCTTAAGCAGCCATAAGCTTTGGCTTCCAGGGGAAAATCTGACCAATTTACCTCACTCTACTTCTTTCTCCTACTAATCTCCTGGAAGAGTAATCTGCTGAATTATTGCTATCGATACCTTCCTCTTCTCTCTCTTCAGATGATACACATGCCCCCCATCTTCTTTGTTTAACATTGTCTCTTTCCTGGACAAAGCCATTAAAGGAGCTATTTAGCGTACCCGATCCAGTAGACCCAAGACCTGAATTGGATTTGCTTCTTGAACACTTGAAAGGACTTGGAATACCAGACTAGAAACTTAATTTGGATTTGGAAGAAATTAGCTATGAATATCGCTCCCAGTTGTTGGTAATAACACAAGAGGGGAATAGTGGATGGGGGTAAAAGGAGAGGATTACAAGTCTTACATCATTAATATTCATGATATGCAAACATATTGCCTCTGATTGGCTAAAAGCAATGTGAATCTTATGCTGCCTTCAAACAAATAATTAGCTGAACATTATACGTTGTTGGTGGAAGAGCTTCTTCTTAGCTTCTTCTGTCCTGGCTGCAACATCAACACAGCCTTCCGGACAGTCGCAAGCCAGGGTAGGTAAGTCTCTGACTTAGAAGAGACTGGATTATTCTGACTCTTTCATTTTTTTTATCTGTTTCATTTCTGTTTCCTTATGCAGGCAATGGGGGTTGAAGAAAATTTCCATGTACAGCATGCATATGCAACTGAGAGTGACCAACTGTATTTCAAAAGGAACAAGTATTACATGGTCAGTGAATGTGACCTTTGAATAGTAAAACTTTAAAGCACACATTGGAGGTAGAGTAAGGATACAGTCTGGATCTTGCCAGACATGTAAGGGGGAAAAAATGTCTATCATTAGGAGGCTTTTGTGCACACTCATTGCAGAACACAATACAAGGGGCAATGTGCAATGTAGGGTGCGATATCATTGTCACCCAAAAATCTACAAGTGCACACAGGCTTACCAAAAATGTAGTTCTAGAAAGGTGCTAGCTTTAGAAAATATTTGTGTGAGGAAATTCCTGTTATCCACGTGATGTTTCCATTGGAAGAATGGTTGCAAACACAGCAAAATGGTTTGTGTTTCTTCGCAAATTGTACTTGTGTGGACAATGCGTAAAGGACATAGAAAACTAAATAAGTTATTATACTCTACATATTTTTGAACAAATCTGAAAATACAGTGTATACTCACTGTGTATAGAAATATGACTGAATAGGTCTTGGGAAAATCATGAGTGGAGGAGATTAGCGAAGTGTTTTGTTCACATCCTCCACTACGCTCACCACACAGAACGATGACACAAACACACACACGCGCATTCCCCTCTCCTAGTGCTCCTGGCATCAGCCGTGTAAGACACCCTGCATTAAGTTTGTATGGGAATTTCGACTGCCACCCCCCTCCTTCGTCCCTATTAAACATACATAGGAGGGGAGGGGAACTACCATAATGTTACTCTATAGGTTTGCTAAGCTGGAGTGTGTGTTTGTGTATGAAGCTTGCATCCTGCTGTGATTGCATAGGGGAGAATGGTTCTGTCTGCTCACAAAGAACCTCTGTTCATCATGGGAGCCCAACAAAATATGTAGAAAAGTCGTTTTCTGTGTGTCCTGCTGCAGAACATGCTATTTTACTGTTCCTTTACAGTCTTACTAGGTGCACTGTTAAATTGTTAAACAAACTGGCATACTATGCTATCTACTGTAAGAGCTCCAGAGGGATGTGTGTTTTACTACCTCAAGGATTTTCTGTTGCACCTATATTTTTATGCAGCAGGACAAGAAGACCTTCCAGCACGGATCACACCTGAGTTTTGTGATGTGAGCAAACTGAGATCCTCAGTCAGGTTTTGTTTTATGCAATGGAAATAATTAGAAACTGCCAAGTGCATCACTGACCAATGGAATGGAATACTAATTTGGACCTTTTCCAACCTGTTTTCAGCTTTACCTGTCCTAATTTGATTTTGGGTGGCGTTTCACTTCAGACCTGCTACAGTAACTCTGCGCTCTTACTTATTGGCACTAACTTGAAGTATCTGCATTCTCTGGGTGGCTCATCCTGTGTTACCTGTGCTGCTTTTCTTCCATTTTTTCCATGTTGGAGCTTTGTGTGAAAGGCTGACTCCAAAATTATTTCAGTTGAGTTACACAGATTTGCTATGGAGAGCTAAAACACCCCTAAACTGTCCCAAAGCTCAACCACCAGACTTGTGTAACCAGATATTATGTGCTTCTTTTGCATTCTTTGCTGTATTTGATCAGAGATTCACCTGGTTTTCCAAAAGACTAGCAGTTCATGTCAGTTTTAAGCAAAAATCTATGGTGTACTGTAAAATCAACAAAATCAGTCTAAGTAATTTTCAGAAAAATTACAAATGTATTGTCTGAGATGACTAAAATAAAGCATAAATTAATTATGTGAGCATTATGATCCATTTGGTTATCAGATGTTTAAATCAAAGACCAGAGACTGCGGTAATACAAGGCAACATCCGGTTAGACTGAGCGTAATCATTCAATTCAAATTGAATTCAAATCAAATCAAAAATACTTTATTGATCCCAGAGGGAAAATAGGTATTGTTGTAGCTCAAACTATTTAATTCTTCAATGAGTTGTTGTAGATGCTGATGGCTGTGGGCAGAAAGGATTTCCCTTGCGGTCTGTGTTGCAGCAAAAATGCAGAAGCCTCTGACTGAAGATACTCTGTTGTTGTTGTGTCAGGAAGAGGATGTTGGATTGTCCATAATGTTCTTGATTTTATGAAGAATCCTTATTTGCATCATCATCATCATCATCATCATCATCATCATCATCAATCACAAATATGCACTGCTTTGAAAACATCTGTCCATACATTATCTGTACCCCTTTTCCTTACAGGGCCACGGGGGAGCTGGGGCCTATCTCCAGTGGTCATTGGGTGAGATGCAGGGTACACCCTGAACAGGTCACCAGTCCATTATAGAGACACACAGGACAAACAACCATGCACACTCACACCGAAGGACAATTAAGAGAGACCAATTAACCTGACAGTCATGTTTTTGGACGGTGGGAGGAAGCCAGTGTCCCCAGAAGGAACCCACACATGAACAGGGAGAACATGCAAACTCAATGCAGAAAGACCCCAGGCCGGTGTTTAAACCCAGCCTGCTTTGAAAACAATTAATACTAATTTTTCTTATTTTCTTGAATCACAACTTCGATGCTTCTTAGCAGATGATGAAATGACCAGAGTTCCATAGCGATGTTTCAGAACTCAGGAGTTTGTTTTTTAGCACAGCGCTGCTCAAAGCTCCTTCATAAGTCTTTTTGCTCACCAATTTTCTCCATAAAACCTGTGAGTCTGTCATCACTTCAGGTATAATCTTTTGACCCACATTAAGAATCATGGCAGGACTCAGAGTAAACGTTAACGTATTTATTTACAACAATCTTTTAAAGGTGCAAGGGAAGGAATCTTGGGAAGCCTCTGAAGCTGGACAGCATCAAAAGGGAAAGCAGAACGGTTAGAGGATATTGGTGCCGAAGTATTCAAGTCAATGAAGCGAATTATTTGGGATCTTATGACTTGTGGAGAATGATCTGAGGATGAGGGAGAGAGGATTCCGGAGTGTGAGGAGAGTCTGTTGGAACTGGATGTTTCCAGGTGAGTATGCTGGAGAGCAGGCAGGCAGAGGATGACTGTGAGGGGGACAGCTGGATGAGATGACCAGGGAGTGGAGTGGATCCGACAGCGAACTGATGACAGTGGATCTTGGAAAGAAGCTCTGGGTGACGTAACAACCGCAAGAGTCCAACCTGAGAGATACGGAGAAGATCAAACGTATGACTAGGATAAAGGAACAATGTGAGCAAACTTAGAGACTGTATTTTGGAAGTGTAGCCGGTTAGACTCAGCCAAAAACAGTTGAAAAGATGGCGCTGACTGGTTATCCAACAACCTCCTATACCCCAGCAAACAAAGGAGTACTGTAATTTTCAGACCATTGAACGCACTTGAATATAAGCCTCGCCAGCTACATTTAAAAAGAAAATACATTTTTTACATATATTGGCTGAATATAAAATATATTTTTAGTTTAAGACATGATTTTTTTCGAACTCTGCCTGAAAATCAGCAGTACAGCACCAACACGGCATCAACACAACACCAACAGGACAGTAACATGCCTGGTTAGAAACTAAAACATCCAACAGCAAACCAGAAAATTCATTGGACGTTATCTTCATCGTCCTCTTCCTCATGCCCACTAAAGCCAACGTCTCACCATCGATTCATTGATGCCAAGCTTACGTGTAGTAGCTCTACTTCCGTCTTTGACGGCCAGCTCAATTGCCTTTAACTTTAAAGCTGCATCATATGCATTTATTTGTGTGGTTTCATTATGAGGGTGTGTGCGTGCTGGAAAAATAACAGTTCAAAATCAAAACTAGTGTCTTCTTCATAAACTTTCCCGACATGTCTTTCTCACTTTTGCTCTTTCTGCTACAGTGCCCCCCGGAGGCCATAAGCCAGGAAAAATCTATAAATTGGCCACATCACTGTGAAGGCCGCACGGTCCAGGGCATGTGAAAAAAGTAGCGGCTTATAGTTCGAAACGTGATCATCCTCAGGTGTGGACTCTGCAACAGTTCCACCATCCTCTCCAGCAGCGATCTCCTGAAGGTAAGACCTCTCACTCACACAGTTAAAAATACAAAGACTCCAGAATCCTAACAGAGGCCTTCAGAGACATCTGAAAGGTCTCTGAAGGTCTGCATGTATGTTATACTTAGGCTAAATTACAGACAGATTGGCTCTATTTACTGATTAGTTAAATTCTAAAGGCAACCGATTGCCCCAATTGAAATTGAATCGGAGCATCAGGGTAAATGGGGATGAATACAATTGCACATCATTGTAAACATTTTCATAACCGTGTATCATTTTCCTTTCACTTTCGAATTATGAACTGCTTTCTGTTGATCTAACGCATAAAATCCAAATAAATCAATTTACTGTACATATCTTTCTGTCTATAGACACAATTATCCAAACGTGACCTTTGCCTCCTGTTTTCTACTGCTTCTTCTTCTTCTCGGTCTGAACCAACACTCAAGGACCAGCAAAGATGCGAACAGAGGTGAAAGGCGCTGCCACCTTCATGGTGCTAGTTTACATTTTGTCTTTATTTAACCATCTACAAAGAACCCCCCCCCCCCCCCAAAAAAAAAAACTAACAAAAAAACAGTTTGAACACCAGAGAAAGAAGCTTTTCTTACCTCTTGTTTGCCTCTGCAGTGGTTCTGAAGCCAACCCTGTAAGAGAGGTTGGATCTTTTAAGCCGTCTCTCTGGGGGGCTAATCTTCCATTCCATGGTTTAAGCCAAAAAACCTTTCCAGGACATGGAATTTTTCAGTGTTCACAATGAGTGCCTCCCAGCCTGCTTGTGTACCTGGCTGGCTCCCCGGACAGCTACCAATTGCTTGTAAAATAAATTAAAAAAGGGAACCCAAGCAGCTCGTTATGTCTCATAATCAAGTTCAGATTTGTTTTCTCTATTGACTCGACTTTTTTTCTTAGCAACATGAGCAGCAGGGTTCCTTTTCTTCTGATTTAAATGCTGATGGTGCAGGAATGTTACGTGAGTAATAGTGTAGGCCCTCATTATTGTGTTTATTTAACCGCCGACAATAAAAAATAGCTGTAGACATGAAATTAGAAAAATTAACATGCTGTTACAAATTCAAAGTAATTGGACAAAAATTTATTTAACTAAATTACAAACTGGAATTGTCTTTATATACAAAGAATCGTCAGCCGAGAAAGCAGACATAAAAATCCAAGTCCAGAAGGATTCCTGGGTTACATGTCTGTTATGTCAGCTAATTGTTTCCTTACCAAGTCCTAAATCTGTTGAAATTGAGTGTATATAAAAGTATTAAACACATCCAAGTGATTAAGCACTTTGATGACATATCATGACTGTACATTTTCTACAATAAAGTTGTAAAAAAAAAGACTGAGGAAGAAGATGTTTAACAGTCTCAGTGCGTACAGCTCCTGTAGCTTTTCCTTCTGCCATCACACAAGCTGCAGTTCTTCTGGCCACCTGGTTACTTATCAGCTGCATCTAAAAGCATTGCATCAATAATCACTTTTCTCACTCAAACACACTTTTGTGTAGCATTTGACTTAGATCAACTAAACCTTCTTCTGTTTTTTTTCTATAAAAAGGACTGTGCTATAAAAGCAATGTAACGTGTCTGTTTGTATCTCAGAAATGTTCACATTTCATTTTTACAAGTCCAAGTCATGTCTCAAGTCTTTGAGGGGCATGCCCAAGTCAAGTCCCAAGTTTTTGCCCCAATTCAGAGTCAAATCTTTAATGACTGAAGTTTTTTCATCAAATCCATCCAGGTCACCTCCAGCTCTAGGTTAGGAGGTGGATAGGTTTGAATTGAAGACCTGAACTGTATGTCTTTAGGCCTAAATTATTACATGATCATTTAATAGATATTGGAATGGCCGCCACTATTCCAAAAGAATGCTCGGAAAGCATTTTCCTACTAATGACGTGAGACTCATGTGAGTTGCTCATAGGGATGCTGTACAGCCACCTTGTGACAACAGTTTTCGTAAGACAGCAGTAGGTATTACCATAGGAGGGTTCCAAGACACACTTACGAAGAACGTAAGAACTTTATGGTAGAAAATCATCCTATTTTCTAAAGATTGCCTCAAGTTGCTCTTGCGAATAGAACGCAACCATACCTACTTCACTAACAGGCTGTTGGAAACTATGCTCCCCTCAATGAATGTCTATGAGCTCTAGATTTCGTACAAACTGGGAGATTTGTACAAACCCATCCTTCTCAAGAACCTTTGTTACTGTAGCTTAAGACTTGAGTCTCAGACCAGGAGTCCAAGTCAAGTCTGAAGTCTTTTATCTTTGTGACTTTAGTGCATCTAATTTAGACTTCGAAAGTTAGCTCCCTTCATCTCTTACTGATTTCTGAGCAGACAAAACTTACAGAGTTTTTCTTACCCTGCCCATCAAAGTAAGCACTTTGCATGTTGGAATCAAGAAAAAGTACTGTCTATACCACTAGTCTGTCCAACTGAAGCAGAGCTGAGCTCCATCTGAGGCTGTCACATCAGACAGACAGGAAGGAATTGGAAGCTCAAGCATATTGCTGCCCCCAACAGGTCATCTGTAGAAATGCACTGTATTTCTTCTGCATATTTAAAAACCACCATCTTGGATTGTGGGTCGATCCTGGTTGAAATTCCCAAAACATACAGTCAGAGCTACAATGGAAGGGTTTATATCAGAGCATATTAGGGTCATTATAGTGGGGGACTTCAATATTCATGTGGATACTGAAAGTGATAGCCTAAATGCAGCCTTTAATGCTATTTTAGACTCAATTGGCTTTACTCAAAAAGTACAGGGGCCCACCCGCTAGGGTAAACACACTTTGGAACTTGTACTGACATACGGTATTGAGTGTGAGGAAATAACAGTCCACCCACATAACCCGGTCCTGTCTGACCACTTCTTGATAACTTTTGAATTTACTTTAACTGACCATCTTAAATCTGAAAGAAAATTTCCTTATAGTAGAGCTTTATCAGACAATGCTGTAACAATTTTTAAAGAATCTGTTCCATTCTTACTTTCCTCAGTGTATCAGAGTAACACAGTGAATGGGAGCAATTCCATCTCTAACCCTTCAGAAATTGATGATCTAGTTCACAGCGTTACTTCCTCATTGCGTTTGGCATTAGATAGTGCAGCCCCCTTAAAAAAGAAAGTGGCTAGCCATAGGAGGCTGACTCCTTGGTTTAACGCAGAGTTGCGTACTTTAAAACAGAATACTAGGAAGTTGGAGAGAAAATGGCGCTCTACATATCTAGAGGATTCCTATTTAACCTGGAATAACAGTCTACTGCTGTATAAAAAGACGCTTCGACAAGCTAGAACAGCATATTTTTCATCATTAATAGAGGCGAATATAAACAATCCTAGGTTCCTTTTTAGTACAATTGCCAAACATACACAGTCATAGCTCTGTTGAGCCAACTATTCCCCCAGCTCTTAGCAGTGATGATTTTATGGGATTCTTCATAAATAAAATTAATTCTATTAAAAATAAAATCATTGGCATCCTCCCAAACATGACTACTTCTTCATCAGTAAATGAGGCAGCATCTGAAAGAACTGTAGAACCTCATTTGTGCTTAGGCTGTTTTGATCCAGTCGAGCTTTCGGAATTTAAAAATATTAGCCTCATCTAAACCTTCAACTTGTATGTTGGACCCAATCCCAACCAAATTATTTAAGAAAGAGTTCCATTTGGTTCCTGGCGCCATTTTGGATATGATGAATCTATCCTTAGTAAATGGATACGTACCACAGGAATTTAAAATAGCTGTAATTAAACCTTTACTCAAGAAACCTTCCCTTGATCAAGATGACTTAGTGAATTACAGACCTATATCTAACCTTCTTTTCTTATCCAAAACCCTTGAGAATATAGTTGCTAATCAAGTCTGTGAGCATCTAAACAATAATGAGCTGTTTAAAGAGTTTCAGTCAGGTTTTAGAGCTCATCATAGCACTAAAACTGCACTGGTGAAGGTTACTAATGATATTCTCATGGCCTCAGATAATGGACTTGTGTCTGTTCTGGTTTTGTTAGATCTCAGTGCTGCTTTTGACACAGTCGATCATAATATTCTCTTAGAAAGGCTTGAACATGTTGCAGGGATCAAAGGAACAGCACTAGGCTGGTTTAAATCATATTTGTCTGACATAGTCCAGTTTGTTCATCTAAATGATCAATCTTCTTCACTCTCAAGAGTTACTTGTGGAGTTCCACAGGGTTCTGTGCTTGGACCAATTCTTTTCACCATATATATGTTCCCAGTTGGTAGACTCATTAGACAGCATGGGATAAATTGCAGATGATACACAACTATATCTATCCATAAATCCTGATGAACCCAGTCAGTTAGGTAGATTACAGGCATGTCTGGAAGACATAAAAACATGGATGACCCTAAACTTTTTGCTTTTAAATTCTGACAAAACAGAAGTTACTGTATTTGGACCAGAAGTTCTTAAACAGAAACTGATTAGTCAATCACTTCATCTGGATGTTATTAAATTGGCCCCCAGTAATAACGTAAAGAACCTCGGCGTTATTTTTGACCAAGACTTGACATTTAAATCCCATATTAAACAGGTTTCAAGGATTTCTTTCTTTCACCTCCGGAATATTGCTAAAATTAGAAACATCCTGTCAAGGAGTGATGCTGAGAAACTAGTCCATGTATTTGTTACCTCAAGGCTGGACTACTGTAATTCTTTACTATCAGGTAGTCCACAAAATGCCATTAAAAGCCTTCAGTTAATCCAAAATGCGGCAGCAAGAGTTCTGATGAATATTAAAAAGAGAGATCACATTTCTCCTGTTTTAGCTTCCCTTCATTGGCTCCCTGTTAAATCCAGAATAGAATTTAAGATCCTTCTTCTTACATACAAAGCCCTTAATAATCAGCTCCATCATACATCAGAGATCTAATTGTTTCATATGTTCCCAACAGAGTACTTCGCTCTCAGACTGCAGGTTTACTTGTAGTTCCCAGGATTTCTAAAAGTAGAATGGGAGGCAGATCTTTTAGTTATCAGGCTCCTCTCCTGTGGAACCAGCTCCCAGCTTTAGTCCGTGAGGCAGACACTCTGTTTACTTTTAAGGCCAGGCTTAAAACTTTCCTTGTTGATAAAGCTTATAGTTAGAGTGGCTTAGGTCATCCTGAGCTATCTCTGTAGTTATGCTGCTATAGGCTTAGACTGCTGGAGGACAGACTTACCACTTTTCTTCACTCTGCTACTTCCTTTTCTCCTACTACTCTCCAGTTGTATTACAGTACATTCTGCTATTTCGACTGTTAACTTTGTTTTCTCTGTGTTTTTCTCTCCATAGAAGATACACCTGGTCTGGTATCCTGCTTGGCTGCAATGCCCTGTTGGACGGGGCGCATCGACTGGGACGATGCTCCCAGTAACTCAACATCCACTGTGTCCTGTTATCAACTTTTTACTTTCTGTAACATAGAGAGTACTCTTATATCGGATCTTCTGTTCCTTCTGTGTCTCTGCTCTGTCTTCTCAAACCCCCAGACGGTCGTGGCAGATGGCCGCTCCTACTGAGCCTGGTTCTGTTGGAGGTTTCTTCCTGTTAAAGGGGAGTTTTTCCTCTCCACCGTCGCTACATGCTTGCTCAGTATGAGGGATTGCTGAAGGATTGCTGCAGTTGGAAAGTCTGCCCAACCTCACGCCAATGACTGACGCAATCTGCTGGGATTCCTTAAATAGGAAACTTTTTAACTGATTGGAATGTTTGTATAAATGTATTGAAATGACTTCTTGTTAAGTGCCTTGAGGTGACATCTGCTGTGAATCGGTGCTATATAAATTAAACTGAATTGAATTGAATATCAATGTATTAGAATGGCCCGGTCAAAGTCCAGACCTAAATCAAATTGAGAATCAGTGGCAAAACTTGAAAGCTGTTGTTCACAGATATTAACCAACCAGTCTGACAGAGATGGGATACTTTGCAAATAAGAAAAGGGACAAATGGGACTCTAAATGTGAAAAAAAACGACTTGGAGCTATGTTGACTGAGACGGTCTAAATATGTACACATGAATGCCACAATCTTCACATTTCTTTGTAGAAAAAGCCGAAAACTATGCCTCCTTTTCCCATTGGCCTCAATAAATAAAATCCTGAAAAAATTACATTGAATATTGTGATTGAATCTTGTCAAAAAACAGTAATGTTTGGGGAATAAATCATTTTACAATGTGCTCTATACAAATGCACTTAAAAGTCTAAATAGTGTTTTAAATAACAGCAAATAAGAGATTGTCTTGGCGATGGTATTATGTTACATAAGTTCTGCCTTCTTAACAAAGTTACTGTTATTTCAGGTTGTGTCAAACAGCCGTAGGGCTGTTTGCAGATCTGATAAATCCCGGAATTAATCAATCAAATGGTTCAGCCTCTAAAGGTTAAGACCTGAAAACTCTGGAAAAGTACTAAAACATTGTTTAGCTAAAGGATGCAGACTAAATCTGGTTTAGAACTCAAATTATCTCACGTTTCTATCTATATCTGTCAAAAGTAACCACAACCATTGTGATACAGTGAGTCTGTGATATTTGTAAAGATCTGGGTTGATTTCCATGTCAAAGTCCTAAAAAGAATTCATGACGTGTAGGTCTGGAAAGCTTGAAACTGTATTACTGAACCCGGAGCCCCCTGCTTTTCTCTTTAATGTCTCCTTTTCCTTCCTGGTTGTCATTTTTCTCAACTCCCCCCCTTTCTTGCATGCAGTTACACACATCCAGTTTGGTTATCAGTTCAAAGCACACAGAGAGGTTATTGAGGCAGCATGTCACTCACACAAGTTGTCACCCAAATGATGACGAATTGGCTGCCTCAACCCCCCCCCCCAATCAAGTCCAGACCTGGCTTTCATGTATGCACAGGCTCTGAAGATGGAGATCGATGGCTCTCAGGTGAAACTACCGGCCACTTGGCACAGTCACACAAAGTCAGTGCTCTGCTATTGTCTTTCAGAGTTAAAGTTGGATTAATCTCAATGTTCAGAAGGTATAAAACAGAGAGACCCCTTCACCTGTTTCTGATCTGGACTGTGACCGTCTAACCCTGCTGCTTCTCTAATGGGTTCAGTCCAAGCAAGAAATGCTTCCAGTCTTTCAATACCTTTGGTTCTCGATGTCCGCAACGGATGGAATCGCTCAATTTTGCAGCTGAAAAGTGTTTTCAGCTGGTTGTTGTTGAAGAAGAAGAACATAGTTTTAATATTTGCTGTCTATCTTTGAAACTCTTTTATCCCCCCTTGATCTCTATAGATTCTTTTTAATGTTTTAATTGCACAGAGACGGTCAGGTAGTTCAGTTTTTGTTTGAAACAAAAAATGAAAAAAAAATGAAAACACTTTTTGTTTCAAACGAAAAATCGGATAACAAATGCTTATCCGATGTTTTGTTGTACTGAGTGGTGGTAGTGTGATGATCTAGGGCTACTTTGGTTTTTCCAGACAAGGAAAACTTCTCATAATTGATTGAACCATGAATCCTGCTCTTGGCTTGTGTTAAAATGTGTTAGATGATCTGAAATGGGTAATTGTGACCAAAAAAAAGGCAAAAAGAGAAGAAATCTGTCTTGAGGCAAATTCTTTCTCACAATAGTCATAGCAAAAATTTTCTGTCAAGAAAGGAAACAGATACATCTCTGTTCTGTGTACGTTCAGGCAGTTTGTTTTTCATTTGAAACAAAAAAATGAAAAACACAAAAACACTAGTTTTTTGTCATTTTTGGTTTCAAACAATAAATGGGATAATGAACGCTTATCTGATGTTTTTATTTTTAGATCGGTGTGTGATTGTGCTTTCAGCAAGTTTGCCAATTAGGGAAGTTAGCTCTGTTCAAACCTGCTGATCTCCATGGTAACAGATGCTGGCCACATCACCTGATCTAAAGCACTTATCAGGCGCTTTTCCACTATCGCCTACTCAAACAGAATCTACCTTTTTTTGCTGTTCAACTCGACCAGCTCAAGTGGGTGGTTGGACCCAGAGTACGTAGCTATGCAGCACATTTAACTAAACAACAATGGAGGACACTGTAGCGTTGTTGAACATTCTGCTTAGTCTGCGGCTTTTGTCAGACAAAACAAGAGACCCAGAAAGGCTACTGGCGGTAAGGAGAAACATTCTGGAGAAGTGCAGGAGAGTGGGGGACACCATAAAGCAGAAGTGGAAGACAGGATTCCAGCTGGACCACTTGTGAAGATAAGTTAATGCTAATGTTAGCCCACTGTAGTGGGCTATAAATATGCTAAAGCCCAATGTAAAACTATGTAAATGCAAATGAATTAAGATTTATTAATATGTATGGTATGTGAGTGTTTCAGATGACTGTCCTGTAAAGTAATCGCAGCAGGTGAGAGCGTTTTTAACCGGCCTTTCAATGGAGGAACGTTGTTGTTCCTGCTTTAACAGAAAATGCTTTTGGCTGACTGAAGGGAGGATGGTGTTTCCTCCTGAAATGTAATGACTGCGATGTCCAACTCATTAAGTCTCCGGTGCTGACCTGCTGCTCTGCATGAACTGTGAAACTCATGGAGAGATATCATGGGAAGAACCTGTTAGAAACATTACTGTGGATGTTGACAAGGATGACAATAAAGATGATATGGGTTTTATTAAATTGTCATCACTGTGCCGTGTGTTTGGGGTGGACCACCAAGTGTTGCTTCGCCTTGGGAGAGGGGGGGGGTTTGGGAATCCGGACCATGTGGGGCACTGGCCGGCCCACTGCTTCGGTGGATGGGTGCCTGTTGGCTTGTAGTCCTGAGCAAACTCTGGTGTACTGATTGTAAAGTACTCTGATCATTGTTTAGAATTAGTTTTATGCTCACAGTGCATTTCAAAGCTTGCAATTTATTTATGCACTTTAAATTAACGAATAGAAATACAATTATCTCCTGCTGTCCCACGCTAATTAAATTTAAGTGGGGAGATGCAGATTTACGAAAAATTTAAACAAAAGACTGTGGAATAAAAACAGATTTACAACATAACAAAAAAAAGCATTTTCTGTTAAAGGAGGAATTACAACATGTTTTACTACATTGTTTTTGAAGTCTGACAAAAGCTGCAGACTAACCAGAATGTTGAACATCGCTACAGTGTCCTCCATTGTTGTTTAGTTAAATGCGTTGCGTAGCTACGTACTCTGGGTCCGCCCAACCACTTGAGCTGGTCGAGTAGAACAGCAAGTAAGGCCGGGTGGGTTTGAGTAGGCGATAGTGGAAAAGGGCCTGATAAATGCTTCAGATCAGGTGATGTGGCCAGCATCTGTTACCATGGAGATCAGCAGGTTCAAACAGAGTTAATTTCCCTAATCGGTAAACTTGCTATAAGCACGATCACACACAGATCTAACAAAAAAAAATCGGATAAGCGTTACAGATGTGTCTTTCTTATTCTTGAATTATCAACACTGACTTTAACTGAGGCAAATTTCACATGCAGTGCTTTAGATCTTTTTTTATGGGTTCTTTTATGATCTTCTGGATGAGATGGGAGTGCACCCTTGGAGTAATTTTGATCGGCCAACCAATCCTCAGAAGGTTTACCACTGTTCCTTGTTCGAATTAATGTTCGGTTCGACTTCAGCCCGACTAAGGTGTATACACGCATTTCAAAAGTCTGAATTTACTTGGTCTAAAGTAATAATTCGGTTTTCTCTAACTGCATGTAAACGCACTGAGTGGAGTTGCTTCCCAATTGTTGTATTTCTTTAAATATGTGGATTGATTTGTTGCCTACTTCATGTTGTTAAGAAACTTGTACAATTTAACCTTTGAATCTAGAGGTCAGGCAGTAATCAGCCAGGGTAAATTATATTTTTTATATTTTTTACATAGATCGGAAATGCACAGAGACATAAGAGATAGAATTGGCACCTACGTAAAGCTTATGATCAAACAGTATCAGAGCTCGTTTATCAGGAACTCATCCAGATTGATCTCTTCCACCTGTGTTCTTTAGCCACTTTCTTCATTTTTGTATCTTCTACAGTTTAAAAGATGATCTGACTCACCTGTGCTTCGCTCTGTCATCCTTTCTGCTATGCCCAGGGCCCAGGGCTCCTGGATCTTTTCATCGATGATCCCTCACATGTGTAAATGGCACATGTGAGGAGCCCCAAAGCCCCGCTCCAGGAGAATGCCCTGGTCTCCCTAATCTGGAAAAGCTATGTTCTTTTCTATGGTCATCATTCATCAAGATCTATGATTTATTCTTAATCTGACCCCTTCTATAAGACTAGTTGGCCCTAAGAAACCCCACCAGGGGACAAAACTCAGAAAAACACACGCCCTCAGATCACATGAGATGCTCAAATCCCTCCACCATGTTTAGGTGGAAGTTCTTTGGGATTTGATGACATGAAACATGACATGAAAAAATACAAAGGCACAAAACTATTTATACACACAGTATATTTTAGATTTCAGAATGTTCTTTCATTGCTTGTGCTTTCTTCAACCCAGTCTTGTTATTTTTGCTGCTGTGAAAGCCACAGAGAGCCATTAGGTGTAATGTTCTGTCACTGAACAAATCCTGCCTTTTACTGTACAGTTGTACTTGTGAGATTCACTGGTTTCGTCACTTTTTATAGCTCAGGGAAACCAGTAACTAGAGGACAAATGCAGGACAAAGGGGACTGAAAAGGGTTAAATCCCTGGTTGAAGCTTGCGGTCTGAATCATTGCCATCACTACGTTCATTTCCCATGGGCCAAAAAGTCCTTAGTGTTGGGAGAGGTGCTTAGAGGTTGAGGTGAAATCCAAAACTTTACCACAAGGTTTGCATAAAAAACAACCTCAGAACTCAGATGGGGATTGTAAAAAAAATAAAACAAAATTGCCTGACTCATTTTCCTTTCTTCACCACAAGCTTCCTCGAGGCAGGGGTCCGCCAAGTTAAAAATTTACATTGATTTAGAAACAACAGAAGCCTTTTGTCTGACAAAACTCTTTATTTTTTTTTCCTTGCTTTTCTTTCAACCATTGAGCTGCTTGGCTCTGTGCCTTGTTATTTTTCCATGCAAAAAAACTTCACAGTGAAATAAAGCAGAGGGCGGGCAGCCACAGCAGTAATGGGCCGATCCTTTGCCTTTGGCTGCTATCACTCATGAACCATTCACTGACGAGTTGAGGTAGAGCAGGACGTCTGACGTTTTCTATCTTTGCCTGCATCTGTCTTCTTTGCTGCCCCCTCCATTTCTTCTCTCTAATTCAATTTTTTTTCTCTACTATAATTTCCTTTCCTTTCCCCTTCATCAGAACTCATTAACCAAAACTTTTTGCTGGCGTCCATTCCTGAAATCAACCTTGCTGGCAAATCCCAATCAGTCCAGTTACCAGTACCATTACTCTTCATAATCCACAATCCACCACACAGACAGACTCGGGCTCTCTGTGATCTTGGTTTTTTGAAGATCTGATGAAGGGCTACATCTCAGTCATCTGGTTTTGCCCACCAGTGTTCCTTCTGTGCCAATATCATATATATACTTAAAAATACTACTTTCTCAACAACCCCTCATTACCCTCCGGACAGGGTGGATGGCTCTTCATCTCAGGCTCGGGTCCTCTACCACAGGCCTGGGAACTTGAGGGTTCTTCACAGTATCTTAGCTGTTCCTAGCACTGTACTCTTCTGGACTGCGATGTCAGATGTTTCTTCAGGAATTTGTTGGAGCCACTTCTCCAGTGTGGGGTCACTGCTCCGAGTGCTCAGATGACCATGGGCACGACAGTTGCCTACACCTGCCAGGTTCTTTCTAGCTCTTCTCTGAGCCCTTGATATTTCTCCAACATCTCATGTTCCTTTTCCAGATGTTTTCATCATTTTGGATGGCCACATTGATCACAGCAGCTGTCGTCTGCTGCTTATCAATAATCACAATCTGGTTGGTTGGCCATTACCATTTTTGTCTGTTTGAAACTGGAAGTCCCAAAGGATCTTAGCTCGGTCATTCTCTGCCACCTTGGGAGGTGATTCCCACTTTGACCTAGGGGTCTCCAGTGCATATTCCACACAGATGTGTTGGTACACTATACAAGCCACTTGGTTATGCCATTACATTTATTCATTTTCAGCTAGTATTTTAAGATGTTGGGTTGCTATGAGATGCTGGATTGTTTCTGGGAACTATTCGCACAGCCTGCAACTGGGATCTTGCCTGGTGTGGTAGATCTGGGCTTCTATTGCTCTGGTGCTCAAGACCTATATATACACACAGTGGGGAAACAAAGTATTTAGTGGCCACCATTTGTCCAAAACTTGGGGGTCTGTAATTTTCATCATAGGTGCAATGTAAGAGACAGAATGTAAGCGACAGAATAAAATAAAAATCCAGGATATCACATTGTATGATTTTAAATAATTTATTTGTAGTATAGTGCAGAAAATAAGTACTTGGTCAACAGCAAAAGTTCACCTCCATCCTTTGTAATGTAACCTTAGATGTCAATGACAGAGGTCAAATGTTTCCTGTAGGTCTGCAGGTTTGCACACACTGTAGCTGGTATTTTGGCCCATTCTTCCATTCAGATCTTCTCTGGAGCTGTGATGTTTTGGGGCTCTCGCTGAGCAACATAGACTTTCAACTCCCTACACAGATTTTCTATTGGATTGAGGCCTGGAGACTGGCTAGGCCACTCCAGAAGATTGCAATGTTTTTTACATAGCCACTCATTCGTTGCCCAGGTGGTGTGTTTGGGATCATTGTCATGCTGGAAGATCCAGCCACGTTTCATCTTCAATGCTCTCCCTGATGGAAGCACGTTTTTGTATAAAATCTCACAATGTATGGCCTCATTCGTCCTTTCTTTAATACAGATTAGTCATCCTGTCCCCTTTGCAGAAAAGCAGCTCCAAAGCATAATGTTTCCACCCCATTCTTCACAGTGGGTATGATGTTCTTGGGATGCAACTCAGCATTTTTCCCCCTCCAAACACGGTGAGTGGCGTTTATACCAAAGAGTTCTATTTTGGTCTCATCTGACCACATGATATTCTCCCAATCCTCCTCTGGATCATCCAGACGGTCTCTAGCAAACTTTAGACGGGCCTGGACATGTCCTGGCTTAAGCAGGGGGACTGCAGAATTTTGATCCATGACGACGTAGTGTGTTACTAATAGTAACCTTTTTTACTGTGGTCCCAGCTCTCTTCAGGTCATAGTTCCCTTCTTGTAGTTATGTGCAGGTAAGATCTTGCATGACCATTACCTGGTCAAAGGAGTTTGTCAGTGATCTTGTATTTATTCAATTTTCTTTTAATTGTGCCAACAGTTGATCTCTTTTCACCAAGCTGTTTACCTATTGTAGATTGGCTCATCCCAGTCTTGTGCAGGTGTATATTCTTATCCGTGAGACAGCTCTCTGGTTTTGGCCATAGTGGAGGTTGGAGTCTGACTGTTTGAAGGTGTGGACAGGTGTCTTGTATACAGATAACGAGTAGAGGACAGAAGAGCTTCTTAAAGAAGAAGTAATATGTCTGTGAGGGTAAGAATTCTTGCTTGTTTGTAGGTGCTAAATACTTATTTTCTGCGCCATTATACAAATACATTCTTTAAAAATCATACAATGTGATTTCTTACATTGTGTTTCTCCCAGTTATGATGCAAATTACAGACCTCATCTTTTTAAATGGGACAACGTGCACAATTGTTGGTTGCTTTCTTTTTTGCCCCATTGTGTGTTTGTGTGTATATATATATATATTTTTTTTTTTTTTTTTGTTGAAATGCTGAAACACATTTCTTGAAACCTTCATCCATTTTCTCAAAACCTTAAACACAAATCCAAAAATCTTAACTATATTCATAAAACCCTAGACTTTCAGTCAAAATCAAACAACTGACTCAAAACCAATCATCATGTGTTCAAAACCAAACAATGTGATTACCTCATAAACACAGCAAGTAAAAAAACATTCACCACAGAACACTCGTTAGACACTGCATCGAATAATTGAAGACACGGCATTCAGGGCATGAAGTTAACAGCAAATATAATTTATGCTTCATTTAACTAAATTGTTGTGATTAGAGAGATATGTAGTGCTGAATGTAGATAACAAAAAATGAAATAAAACAAAATAAAAACCACATTAGTTTAATTCACAGATTCACAATAGAATAACATAGTTGTTTGAATTTAATCAGTATTTACATTGAAAGTTTTTTATTTGGATATAACCCCTTGAGATGTAGCATCTCGTTTTTGAGGGGGTCCAACTTCACAAATCATGATCACAATGACATTGTGTACACAATAATATATAGCACTAACCGTGCAAAACAAAGAAAAAGAGAAAAAAAAGAAAATAATAGTAAAGAAAAAAAAAGACAAAACTTAGCAGTGAGCAACAATTAAATCAAACAGATAATCAAAATAATCAAGACTGATGTGTGAAGAATGGACATCCAAGGATAAATCTACAGAGTCTATTATAGACTGTATTAAGTGAAACAATAACAGATTTGTGAGAACTTTGATATATGACATCACAGTAATCAATAATTGTAAGTATAAGTTGAGTGGCACGTTTTTTACGCACAACAAATGAAAAACAGGTACGAGCCCGATACAACATGTTGATCCCAAAGTTTACTTTGCGCACTAAATTATTAATATGAGTTGTAAAAGTGAGTTCGGGATCTAGATATAATCCAAGATATTTAAAAGAGTCAACTGTACACAGTGGTAAGTCATCATTACATTTTATAACACAGTGACCAGGATTAAGTTTTATTCTTTGTTTGGTACCAAATATCATGATGTAAGATTTTGATTTATTAAGAAGAAGTTTATTACAAAATAGCCATTCCTGAACAGCGGTAAAATTGGACTGAAGAAAAGACTGGATTTGTCGTATATTAGGCCGAGATATATATATATATATATATATATATATATATATATATATATATATATATATATATATATATATATATATATATATATATATATATACACATAACAGTATCATCAGCATAAAGTTGAACACGACATCTAGAGAGATATGATTGGAGATTATTTACAAAATTAGAAAATAAAAATGGGCCAAGTGTTGACCCCTGAGGGACACCAGATTGTGGAGAACGTAAATCAGATTGACCATTTACTATAACACACTGTTTTCTATTGTGAAGGTAAGAACTAAACCACCTGACTGCATTTAGAGAAAGACCAATATTATACAATTTATCCAACAAAAAATAGCGATCAACAAAATCAAAAGCTTTAGGTAAGTCAATGAAAATAGCACCAGTAAGTTCACCATTTTCTGCAGCAGAAAACACATCATTTGTAAACTTTAAAAGAGCAGTTGTTGTTGAATGATTGGGCCTGAAGCCCAATTGGAATGGTGATAAATTTCATTAATAGAGAGATATTGTGAAAGTTGATTGTAGATAAGCTTCTCAAATACTTTGGCAATGGAGCATATGATTGAAATTGGTCTGTAATTATTGATGTCAAGTACATCTCCACCTTTATGAAGTGGAGTAATGTGCGCACATTTCCAAAGAGCTGGTAACTCACAGGTGAACAGTGAAAGGTTAAATAAATCGGCAAGTGTAAACAGTAGAACATGGGAAGCTAACTTAATGAATCTGGTCTCTAAACCATCAGGTCCTGGACTGCTAGCAACTTTGAGATCATTAATAGCATTATGGACTTCTAATGGTGAAATGTTCCTGTTTAGAGCTGCCTTTGAGTAATGTTTTCATGTATCATGTTTTGTTTGTGCTTCTTGCTTGATTGCTGTTTTTACTTTATATGCTTTGTCTGTGTTTTACTACTATTTTTATTTAACCCCTTAATCATGTAAAGCCCCTTGAATAACTTTGTTGTTGAAAATGTGCTATACAAATAAAATTGCCTTGCCTTGCTTTGACTCACTGTATTTTAAAAAACAAGCATCAGGTGCGTTTCCACTATCAGAATGTCAGGGTAATTTTACCAGATATTCATCTGACCGGGAAAATCTGCTGGGTCGGTCCTCTCAGTGTCTCCGTACAAAATTGGCCCTTTAAGAAATTTGCTAAGACGTCTGCATATTAGGGTACTAACATTTTGGCAATGAGGGACGTCACTGATCAGAGCTAAAAGATGCCCACAGCAGCAGAGAATAAGAAGAGATTGACAATGGAAGAAGCAGGGATGGTTGGTGCATTTCTGTTTGCCTTGTTTGGGGATGCCTGCTGATATAATTTCCCTCCAAGTTACAACCAATAAGCATAAATGAACCACAAGACCCACCTCGAGACTCTACCTAGCCTTCCCCAAATATATATCCCAACGCTGGTACTCATTTAGTTCTTGAAATGTCCCCGGAAATGTGCGGCCAAGTGCAGTGGAGACACCTGAATACCGTGAAGGTCTGGTAAAATTACCCTTAAATTCCGATATGCCTATAGTGGGTGTTTTTCTTCTTCTGCTCATGATCTGGCACCTGTGTACGACCACCTTGCTTCTGTCCCAGGGCAGCTGAGTCTACAATGTAGCTTACTATCTTCAGGTTGTGAATTTGTGCATGAATGGGCAAATGACTGAATGTATTCCTAAGCGCTTTGAAGTCTTCTTTTATAAACAAATTACAAATTCTTTTGAAACACAGTTTGTGATTTGTGATACCTTTTACTCGATTGTAAAAACCACAAAATGGGGATCTCCTCTGGTCTTGTTAGCTTTATATTTCGTTACATTCCTTGTTGTTAACTATGAAATCGGTAACACTGATGCTGAAACAAGAACGGAAATCCAGTTGCCTTCTATCAAATGCTTATGATCTGAAGTCATTTTTCATTATCTGCCATGTGTTTGGCCCCACTCTTTAAAAGCAAAATATTATTAAACCATGTTGGAGGGCACAACCAATGCAATCATGAAATCTGGGTTGAATCTGTAGAAACCTCTCGAGCTTTTCAGTCGAACAGACGGGTAGGGTAGATTCAAAGGAATCATTTAGGCCTTCATTTGCTCTGTTAACACAACAGAACAACAACTCAAGAACTCCTTTCTTGCTTACTACAAAATAAGAATTTGAAACATACTCTAGATGTAGTGTCAACCTTAAAGTGTTTATCTAAGGGCTAAAAAATATTTGGCTAGACAAAATTTCCAGTTAATAACACTTTCAGGAGACAGACTTCAGTTTGACAAGAAATATTATGTCATTTTTATATCTTGAGCTCTTATTACAGCCCTACTAAAAGCTGTTATTTATTTAAATTCACAACCTGTGTCAGGATGCATGTGAACTATCGTGAAATGAAATAATAACCCAAGTATCCTTTACTCTTCTACAGTGATGTGAAATAGCAATATCTTAACGAGAAGTGCTTGGCAGGAAGCAACAGGCCGACCTTCAGTCTAAACACACCTGACACACAGACAAACAGACTGAGAGGAAATGTGAGAGACAATTAGGGGGAGATGGAAAGAGAGAAAACAGACAGATGGGGAGTTCACCGTGGTTTGATAAACGCAGCACTCGTGTTTTGCAGTCCCGTCACACTGCATTTAGAGGAGAGGAAGTCAGCAGGTTCAGGACTAGGTCAATGTGGTCGCAAATAGCGACCTGATAGAAAGTGTAACAGCAGCCTGTGGAGGAAGATTGTGATTACGGAAACAATTGAGTTGGAACCAGAAATTAGCTCAACTCAAGTCAGTGCTGGCTCAGTGACAGGGCTGTGTTTGTGTGTTCGTGCTCTTTCACGTACCATTCAGTCAGCAGCAAATTATCCTTAGAGTCAGCGAATAAGGAAAACTGTCACTTTCTAAATAAAGATAAAATATACATATCAACTAAGTCAGGTTTTTGTAACTAATACAAAGAACAACAGAAAACCTGAATCAGATTAAAGCCAGAAGACAGATGATGATATTCTTAGATCATTTTAGACAGTTTTACTGTCAGAACTTTTCAGCATCTGTCTAAATAAAAAACAGAAGCATTTGAGCTGGTGGTTAAATGTGTACACTTAGCATTAAAATCACAAAGCTGTTATAATATAGCCATAGATTTGGGGGCTCTTATTTTGGAGACTGCTGTTAAGCATGTTAGAAGTTGCCAAGTTGTTTGATGTCATGTAGCTTTTAGACAAAGACCAGAGTTAGACACCTAGGATCTAATGCGGTTGTAAAAAAAAAAAAAAAAAAAAAAGATTTTGGTAAATGTACTTGTATAGCACTTTATCTAGTCCCGAGGACCCCAAAGCACATCACACTACATTCAGTCATTCACGTACACATTCACACGCTGGTGGTGGCAAGCTAGATTGTAGCCACAGTGCACTCTGAGCAACACCTGTAGGCTAGGCGGTTGAAGTGTCTTGCCCAGGGAAACAACGACCGAGACAGACGGAGGGGTTCGATGACATAACGAGGCTCGTAACAGGACGAGCTCCTAACTCCTTAGCCACGCTGACCCCACAATATACCGTATATTGTGGTTGTTCCCAAAGTTGAGTTGTATACTCAAAGAATAGTCACATTACAAGTCTCTTACGCTGAAATCAAGTCAGTTGGAAGCTGAAACATTTTGAAACCACTGATTGTAATGTATCAGAGGCTTAACTGAGAATGGCAGGGCACCAAAGATTAGGTACGATCTAGATTACCATAAAATAAAACTATGGTTTCACTCAAATGTACCATCTTGTTTTGTTTTAAAAACAAAAAGGTGATTTGTTAGTGTATTTAGTTTCTACTCAAAAGTCAGAAGATCCAAGCAAGAAAAATTAGCAGCTACATTCCCTGAGACCGGAACAGAATCTTGGAAAGGCTGAGGTTTCACACATACCTACTGTAATAAACAGTTAATTTTGATGCCTTATAGCTCATTAAATAAGGCAAATGCATAGTTCTATACAATCTCTGTTAATACAGATGCCCTTAAGTGTTTGAATAGATATAAAACTCAGAAATACATTGGTATCCGTATTAATTGCTAACAGTACTTGGCCGGATCACTGATCACATCAGCTAGTAGATTCAACTGGTTTGCCATATAAAAACAACTAAAGAGATATTTTGGAAATGAGGTTCTATGAAGTTATCAGTAATAGTTCCTTTACCTGTAATAGACAGATGTCATATCGGTGTGAGTTTGTAGAACAGTGAAGAAATCCTTAGAACGGTGGAATCCTAATAGCTAGTCAGTTGAGTACCCAGTTTTAGCTGATTTTAGCAACTTTGAACAACCTAAGTTAAAAAATATTAATATATTTGGGATACATTTTTATATTACTGAATATTCAGTGTTGTTTGGCTACTTGTTAGTTTCTCAGCTAAATAACATTGCTGTTACCTTGTAAAATTGTGCTTAGGCGGCTTTATCAGTCCAGCTCATTGGCTAATCCAGGAGAGCAGACAACCCTAGATCTTCTGGGACTGTTCAGAAATAACTAAAGGCCCCAACTTTCAGGTGCATCCCTGCTCCAACACAGCTGAATCAAATGAATGACTCATTACCAGGCCTTTGCCAAACTTGTGGGCATACTGAAGAGGTGAGTCAGTCATTTAATTAAGCTGTGTTGGAGCAGGAATGCAACTATAAGTTGCAGGGCAGTAGCTCTTGAGGACTGAAGTTGGAGACCCCTGCATTAACTAGTCATCATGCCTCAATATGAACTGAGAAAATACAAAAAAGAGTGGGAATCAAACCCTAAATTCAAACGCTGGTTAATTGGAGATGTTACATGGGCATACTGCCTTTAGCCTATTGTAAGGCCGATTTGTATGGCCACAATTAATTATTTAAAAACATACATGACATCTGAAAAACCTACTCAAAAGGCAAAACAATATAACTGTTCCACCCAAACCACACTGGCATCAATGGTTAAAAAAATTGATTCTGAAAAAATATTCCCGTTTACAATTCCATGCACATTATGCAAATGACTCAATTATTTCATTTAGCATCTTCTAGCGACATTTTGGGACAGCCAATTACTACTTTACATAGTTATTCATGTGATCAGTGGATTATTTTACACATGTCACCAATAGAGCAAGAATCAGAATGAATATTGCTGAGAGCAATATTTTATTATATTTTAGGTTTCACATATAACATGGAATGTACTTAAGTCCTTTGACATTCAGTAATAATTCATTAGTGCATGACGTCCCAAACTTTCCCATTCTATGGTCCACAAGATGGCCTGCATTTGTAAATGGCCTGGATGTGCATAGTGCTTTTTCAGTCAGAAAGCCACAAAGTGCTTTACACTACATTCAGTCATACACCCATTCTCGCTTACAGAAGCATGCTGCTATACACTGTGTGTACACTGGGTCCTCTGACCACCACCAGCAGGCAAGGCAGGTCCAAGAGACACAACGACGGAGTGGGGCTTTGAACCAACAACCCACTGATTTCAGGACAAACGCCTACAACCTGAGCCACAGTTTGGGTACCCTTCAAAAAGAACCATCAACAGGGGCACAAACAAGATACAAACAAATTTAAAGCACAGTGACAACACAGCGACTGTGTAATCATTAGCCATAAAGGATGCTAAGGTTAGCATCCTACTTCAAAGATTCCTGTCAGTACTAAAGGGTTACTTTACCGTTTATAATGAGTCTATACTGCATTTCATCATCTTCATAATCTAAAATACTTGCACCGATCAAACCTGAAAGGGATAATTTTAGACTCTACAGATATTTTTCAATCGGGAAACCCTTGTTCTGGCTGTGAAAACACAAAAGAGGGAGCTTTCTCAATGTTCTTTGCCATTAGGATCACTCGAGAATTAGACAAGCATAAAATCTGGATTATATGGATTAATCAGATCCGACCAGGGGCGACAGGAGGTAGGAGTTCATCCAGTAATTGGTGGGTAGGAGATTCGAACCCACGTTCTGTTTATTGTGTCCTTGGGTAAGACACTTCACCCGCCTTGCCTGCTGGTGGTGATCAGAGGGCCCGGTGTCACCGGTGTACGACAGCCTTGCTTCTTTCAGTGTGTCCCAGGGCAGCTGTGTCTACAATGTAGTTTACCACCTTCAGTGTGTGAATGTGTGCATGAATGGGTCAATGACTGAGTGTAGCGCAAAGCGCTTTGTAGTCCTCTTTCATAAACAGATTACAAATTCAAATACAAACCTTTACTCTGTTGTAAAAACCACAAAATGGGGATCTCCTCTGGTCTTGTTAGCTTTATATTTCATTACATTCCTTGTTGTTAACTATGAAATCGGTAACCTTGACGCTAAATCAAGAACGGAAATCCAGTTGCTTTCTATCAAATGCCATTTATTTGTGACTGGTATTGCCAAAGTGGCAGATTTGACATGTTTTTTCTACTATAACAGATTGTACTGCCCTGTGTTTTCTTCCATCACTCTTCAAGTTTCCATAATTTTCGTCTTATCTCTCCTCTGGGCGTCTACTGCCTTCTTCTTTCTGTCCCTCATCGGCTTTCAGGAAACAATTCACTTACATCTCTCATCACCACCCCAGTTGTTCGCCAGGCCACTTTTATCAAGACCATGACAATTCATATACAGTGAGCTCGCCATAACATATTTGCGCTAATATGATGGAGTGTGTGAATGTGGACCACAAATCTTAGCCCTCTGACTATGTAGGGTGAAGGATTCTCCTAAACCCTTTCAAAAGAGCAAGGATCCCCTCATGGATTTATGAAAGAAGTCCATTTATAGGCATGAGAAAAAGGCCTGTTTGAAAAGACTTTAAGTGTACCAGCCAAAGAAAACAATGTGCCTGGCCAGAAAATCTGCAGTCAGTAATGCGCCGACTTAATTCCTTACTCTCGCATGAAAAGAGAATAAAAAGTTTAGAGCTCACCACATAACTCGCTGTGTCCGAATTCTGCGCAACTGACAGAGGCACTGACATACCAAGTATCACTCTGCACGAAAATCAACTTGAGGCTAAATCACACCACAGGCGAACCCAGCAGGGCCAGAGTGCCTCTCAGTGATATGACAAGTGATTTATGGACAACAGAGCCAAAACACCAGACAAGACAAGAGTGAAAGAAAGTCTGAGAGAGAATGTAGAGAGAGAGTAGAAAGGAGGGAAAAGATAGTATACAAAGAAAGATTAATAAAGTAAGGGGGGGTTGGGGGATGAAGGGGTGGCTGGTGCCAGTCGTCAGTCCATTTGGTCTATTAATGTGGAAAGTAACAGCCTCACTGACAGACAGCTGATGGGAAAATGGCCTCTTCCCGTAGGTTAGTCCTTGAAGTGATGTATGGCGGTGAGAAGGGAGCGCTGCGGCTCCTTTTCCCAAACTCATCACAGAAGTAAACAGCACAGGGGTCTTTCTTCATTAGGAGGGAGCCTTTACAATCAAAGTCCAGCCCAACAAAAGTGGTAGAAGTATATCCATTTCCTCTGAAACAGCAACACTTGCTTTACCCTTTCAGATAATTTAACTGCTCTAAACTAAGGGCTTTTATGTACATAAAACTAATGCATTAATGTACTTTAATTTCACATAACCATCTTGTGTTTGAATCTTGGATTTTCGTTAGGGAGTTTGAATGTTCTTTGGCTTATTCCAGAGTCCAGAAACATACATTATGGAAACTTCAAATCAAATCAAACTTTATTTATAAAGCGTTTTTCATACAAACTATCATTTTAACGTGCTTTACAGATTAAAATGAGCCCACATAACCCCCCCCCCCCCCCCCCCCCCCCCACCCCCCCCCAGAACCAAAACATGACAGTTATACCTCCCTAATTGGCTCGCTTGAGGAAAGGTGTGTCAGAACTAAAATCCATCTCGCTGATTGCTGGCCTTGTCTGCTCTCAGCCACATGGTGGGTGTGCTGTGTGGAGTTTGTCTGGGGTCTTGCGGTTTTGCTACTCCGCACATGCTAGTTGGATCTCAAGAGAGCAGCCACTGCGTAGCGGATGACAACTCATTGCGGTGGTTAGTCATCCACCTCGTTGTCTGCAGTAGGATGATAAATGAGCAGGTTGTCATGCATGGCTCTGACAATTTTTTGGCATAAAGTAAAGCTGTCATCCAATGCAGTGTACCAACGATATGTGGAAAAAAGCAACCACGCGTCCAAAAACTTGTGAGGGCATTCAGAGAAATATGCCTTAATTGAGGATTTCTCCATCAGTTAGTTAAAAATAGAACAAAAATTCTAAAGCTGTGCACTCAATGCCTAGGATAACAGTGCTGGAATATAGCACATTATTCATTTATTGATTAGAAACACTAACAGATTTGCTCATTTTAGTGTTTGGGGGTCCAACAGTTCTGTTCTGTCTGTGTGGCTGGATTAGGTGTCATGGAGGCATGGTATATTATGGGTATGTTTGTGTCTTATTGGAATAGAAATATTTTTGTTGCATTCCAGGAATGCCTGGTTGACCAAGGTACATTATTAATTATCCACAAGGCGCTTTGAAATCTGTAAATTGTTCTTGTGTGTGTGTGTGTGTGTGTGTGTGTGTGTGTGTGTGTGTGTGTGTGTGTGTGTGTGTGTGTGTGTGTGTGTGTGTGTGTGTGTGTGTGTGTGTGTGTGTGTGTGTGTGTGTGTGTGAATGACATTGGTGACCTGTGCAGGGTGTATCCCGCCTCTCGCCAATGATCGCTGGAAATTGGCACCACACCCCTATGACCCTGCAAGCAGGAACACGTATAGACAGTGGATGGATGTACAGTATACATTGTTAATAATAAACAATCTAAACCTAGTTATATCCAATGGATACTGCTGTAAAACAACATTTCTTTAATCTAATAATAAGTCTCAATCAAGAGATTCCTACCTCTATTATTTCTGGGGTGTTTTGTTTTGAGCATACATTTTTTTGGCATCCCTGTCATTCCTTTTCTACTAGTATGAATGTGGTCTCAAAAGCCTCAGCTGTCAATCTTTTACCTTAAAGGCAAAAAAAATTTCTATGACTTATCATAAATTTGTTATGCAGAAGTTTTCCTCTCAGACTTCAGCAGACATTCCTGTTTTGGGTGGCACTACTTGAAACAATAAAACACAAGACAACCGGATATCTCCCGAAGAGAGCGACAAGGGTGTGTGTGTGTGTGTGTGTGTGCGTGCGTGCGTGCGTGCGTGCGTGTGTGTGTGTGTGTATGAGTGAGACCTTGGCAGACACAGAATGAGAAGATGCTTTAGGCACTTGCACACTCAAAAACACACATCCACATCCAGCAACAGTGAACATGAATGGTCATTCAGCTAAAGCCAGAAGTATGAAAACAAGTCAAAAGAGGGAAAACAGGGGGTGGGGGGTGGGGGGGCGTTGGGGTTGAAGGACGGGGTCTGATGCCAAAAGAAACACGGTGGGCTCTTCTCCCCTACTCTTCTGTCCTGATGAGGACCCCAGGCAAATTTTCTATGAATGAGAGCATTTTTGGGAGCCATATTTTAATGTCTCCCTGCCACAGAGGAAGAGGAGGAGGTAGCAGAGAGGTGACTCATCTACGATGTCATCGAAGTGTAAAATGTTACATTAGTTTTGATGCGTTATATAAGCCAGGAGGGTAGCATGCTTCCATTCTTTGTTGGTGGGTGACGACTAAAGACCAAACAGTTATTGTGACTGTTTCAGAAAGGTCCAGAAATAAAATTATACTACCTTCAATTATTGCACAGTAAACAGACCCGTTTCAACTATTGGTAGTTCAGGGTAATTTTACTGAATCTTCAAGGTATGCTCGTGCCATATTCAGAAATCAACCAAATACCAGTCTTGGGGAATGTACTTGGAAATGGCTCGGTAGAATCGCTGGGCGGGAGCTGTGGTTAACTCAAGATGATTAGTTGTAACTCAGAGAGAAATTATATCAGCAGACATTGCCAAACAACCCGCATTTGTAAAATTGGAACAGGAAAATTGGGGAAGCTGTTTGTAACAACAGCAGCAACCATCCCTGGTTCTTCCATGTCAATCTCTCGATATTCTCTGTTGCTGTGGGCACCTTTTGGCACCGATCAGTGACACCACTCACTGCCGAAATGGTTGCGATATGCAGACGTTCTTGCAAATTCCTTAAAGGGCCAATTTTGTATGTAGACAGGACGGCTAAGAGGATAGGGCGGACTGATTTACCCCAACAGAAAAAAGTTTGCTTAAATTACCCTGAAGTTCTGATAGTTGAAATACTTGTAATATATAAAATGTTTGCATGTCTTGCTTAACCTAATAAGAAACATCATATTCTTATCCCTGGCATTCCAAATACTGGATGGATGTTCAGAGGACCCGCTTCGTTTACTCTAAAAAAAATAGTCCTGATGTTGGAAGAAAATTGATTCGAACAATCAGGAACGGTCGAGGAGCCACTGAGGACTGACTAATTTCACAATACAGAAGTCTCTGTTCAAAAATTGATATCTCCCAGCACAATTCAGTCACTTGGGCGAGCTACATGCCTTCTTTAGAAAATATTTTATAGTTAAAAGAGACAAAGATTTAGCTGATGGGCTTCAGTGACTTGACGAATCAAGAAAGAATCAAGAAATCGAGGTGAGGCTTTCATACCTGAGAGCACTGTACCTCTCAAGCATCCTCCTCAGGGTCTGTTTCATTAGTAGTGGAACTGATGCTTTGTGCAAGGCGGACAAATAATATAGAAAATTCTTCAACTTCACCACGAATCAAGAAGCCCGGACATCAACTACACTGAAAACATGGTGATCATTCATGATGGTCCATAAAAGGAAACCATCCAGTTTAGTTAAATCTGCCAAGCAGTATGGTTACATGTATAGCCAGAATCATGCTGAAAGCTGATCAACGCACTACTTGCTAAGTGGCTTTTAACAGAATAGTAGTGGGTGTGTATGTCGTTATAGAATGACACGCAAAAGTAATAAACTATTTCACATTCTGTCGAGTAACATACACAAACCTAAATATATTTTATTTCAACTGCTTTTCTTTGGACCAACATAAGCTAATGCATAATTGTAAAAAGAAGGAAAACACAATGGTTTTTTTGCTTATGTTTTCAAGAGCCTGATTTTATCAGCTTGTAGAGCCACGTAATTGGCCCGTTTCCACTATCGGAACTTCCAGGTAATTTTACCGGTATGCGTGTGTCTCCACTACACCGGGCCGGTGTAGGTACCAGATCTGCTCGGGGGCCTGTGCCTGGCTATGTCGTCATATTACATGATTGGCTGAACGCTGACATTACACTACATGACTGGCCGGACATTAGCATGTTGACGTGGTGTGCAGTTTTGTTTGAATAACTTTATTGAAGAAATAGCAAGTTTACAACACACGAGCAAATGAAGTATACAGAAGCATTGAACAGATACGAACACCCAAAGGTGTTATATAAATGCTGTACATGCAAACATTTATGTATAGGAATTGTTTTGAGAGCCTTTTTTCTTGATACTGATATTGATTTTATGTAAACATTTAGCATCTTTTTTGGGTATTCTAAAAGAACTGAATAAAACATTTTTCCATCGTAAGGGAAAATCCGTCAAAATATGGTTAATAACAACCTGCTAAACTCTTTCCTAAGCCCATGAGTGAAAGAGCAGTACCAGAAAAGATGTCACGTTTTTTTGATGATCCCCCACAGGAGCTGTTATTAACATTTATGTCAATTTTAGATTTCACCATATAGGGCTTGGCAGGGTTAAAAAATAGAGCGCAATGTAGTTTGTTCGAGTGACGTTGCCGTAGTGTGACGTTTCTCAGCAAGTGCAGGGCCCCCGAGCAGATCTGGTACCTACACTGGCCTGATGGGGCCATTTCAGGAAGCAACCAAGTACCAACCTTGGGGTATGTACTCAGAAGTAGCACAATAGAGTCGCTGGGCGGGACCTTTATATATGAGCTTTCCCCTGACTTTGGTTTAAAAACATTAAGATGTTCTCCAGCAACACTGATGATTAGTAAAACATCTGTATGTGTGTATATATATATATATATATATATATATATATATATATATATATATATATATATATATATATACAGTACAGACCAAAAGTTTGGACACACTTTCTCATTCGATTGAAAGAGAATTGAACTTTTAGTCTGTACTGTATTTATAAATATGTAATGGAATAGAAGGTCTACATGGGTTCCATATTAATCCACGGATATTCACGGATAAATGAGCTGATGAGGTGAGGTGTGTGGCAGAGAGCGCACAGACCATCTTTTGATCTCTGGAAGCAAATCCACAGTAATGAGATGGCTTTATGATCATTGAGAATTTATGCTCATTGGATGTAACAATCTTCAATTCAAGAAATTATCAGCCATGTCCCTCTAAATACCTTTTAAATCCTTTCTAAATAGCTGTCGTTTACTTTGCAGCCACGATGCCAGGCGAAACCTGAAGGGGTCTTAAAGTTTGTTTGTGGTGGTAGGGGGAGGGGGGGGGGGGGGGGGTCTTACAGAAACTCATGAGGGTTAAATTACCCTTGATGTGGTGGCTAATCGCCATAGTGAAGCGCCGCTGGCTCAGTGACAGCAGTCAACACTGAGATCGGTTCTTTTTAGGGGGTCATAACAGGGTGAGCTCATTGTGAATGAAATAACAGATTGTAAACTCGAAAAATAAACATTGAAAATTGGAAGAAAATAAATGGTAAATTCCTGATTTTCATTTTTGAAATTTTTTCTTTGTTTACGATTTTAGGTTTACAATTTTCTTTTAATTCAAGTTTACAATATTTGTTTTTATTTGAATTTTTTATTATGTAAACGCTTTATGTCTATTTTTCGATTTTACAATGTGTTTTTTCATTCACGTTGAGCTGATCCTGTTTTGACCCCACATCTTTATGCTGCCAGCAGAGTTTGAATGCCGGAAATATCAAAACCGTTTAGTTCCTACTGTGGCGGGCCACCAGGAGGCTCCACTCACACCCAAAAAACAGGATGTTCCTCCCAGGTGACGCCTGCTGCCGTGGAACATTCACCCGCGTCCCCAGCTTCTTTTTCCGTGGCTGTAAAAATCCCGGACTTTTGGCTGCACGATCCTCCTTCATGGTTCGTCCACATTGAAGCCCAGTTTGCTCTGCGTGGAATTACTTCGGACGACACGAAATACCACTATGTGGTCACCTCGCTGGATCCGCTGTCTACCCGCCGTACCATGTCCCTTCTCCGGGACCCCCCAACCCATGGGAAGTACGCCGCCCTCAGAGAGCTGCTGCTTCGGCGTTACTCCCTCTCCGCTGCAGAACGGGTCGAGAAACTCCTCTCCCTCCCTGGATTGGGTAATGGCACAGCCCTTGAACTCATGGAGAGCATGTTCTCCCTGTTGGGTACTGATGACGGGAGATTTCTTTTCATCCACCTGTTCCTCCGACAGCTCCCAGCTCCGGTGCGGGCTGTCCTCGCCAACTCCTCGCTGCTGCTGCAAAAAGACTACCGCTCACTAGCAGAAGAAGCCAATCGCATCCTCCTGGCTACGAAGAGCTTTACTGTCTAAGCGGGGGCTCCTGCATCTCCGGCACCGTCCTCAGGGGCTGGCGAGCAATCGGCGGTGGCGAAGATCGCTACGCAGAGACGCCGTGGATCAGCCTTCTTCTACCACCAGCGGCCCCAGCGCCAAAGCCCGGCGTTGCCTCCAGACCATGCCATGCAGCTTCCAGCCGCAGGGAAACGACACCGCCAACGCTCGGTAGCAGCCACGGCCGTTGGCAGCAGGGAAAGGCTGCTTTTTGTTGAGGACTCACGGTCGGGAAGACGTTTTCTGGTCGACACTGGTTCCCAGAAGAGCCTGATTCCCCCGTCTGGCTGTGACAGGCTTGCGGAAGGTTGCAGTCCACTGCTAACTGCGGCTAATGGCTCCCCCATCAGGACATTTGGCGAAAGGTTGGTGACTGTCTGCTTTCACGGTAGAGACTTCCAGTGGAAGTTTGTCGTAGCTGCAAGTTCGGTTCCCATCATAAGGGCTGATTTTCTCTGTGCGCACGGACTCCTTGTCGACGTCGCTAACAGACGGTTGATTGACGCTGTGTCGTTTTCCTCTCTGCCTTGTCTGAAGCGTGCAGCTGTGACGTTAGTACATGCTAATGTTTTAGCTTCTGAGGATGCTTTTCAGCGGTTACTATCAGAGTTTCCTTCACTGACTGTTCCCAACTTTTCAAACACTGACACTAAGCACGGGGTAGAGCATTATATCCCCACTATCGGGCCCCCGGTGTTCGCGCGGGCGCACCGCCTTGATGCCGCTAAGCTAGTTATTGCTCGGGAGGAGTTCGCTAACATGGAACGTTTGGGCATCGTGTGGCGCTCTAACAATCCTTGGGCTTCGCCATTACACATGATGCCCAAGTCAGACGGCCAGTGGCAGTCATGCGGGGATTTCCGACCCCAGACTGTCTCCAAGCATTTCATAATGCTAAGTCCGCGCTGGCCAATGCCACCCTTTTGAACTTTGGTCCACCATGGCTGACAGCCTGGGGGTCAAGATCCACCGCACCACTGCATACCATCCACAGGCTAATGGCTTATGTGAGCGGTTTCAAAGGTCATTAAAAGCAGTGCTTCGTGCTGTTCTGACCGATTGACCGCCTTTCATGGACTATGCTTGGGTTGCGGTCCGCAGCTAAAGAGGACCTTGGTGCTTCCCCAGCTGAACTGGTTTTGGGTCAGCCAGTACATGTTCCAGGCGTGTTTTTTCCTGAGGCCCCCTCACCTCAGTTCACCCAGCCGGCTCAACATCTTTTAACTCACTGTGACCCTTTTCGCGTTCCTGGTCCTGTTCATCATTGTTTGCCCCAGTCATTCTTCCCACAGAACTTGGCGTCTTTTAAGTTTGTTTTTGTTAGACATGATGCACACAGGACACCCTTACGGCCTTTGTATGATGGCCCTTTCAGGGTCCTTGAACTGGACCCTAAGCACTTTCTTTCAGATCTGGGGGGGCGTACGGAGATGGTCTGTATTGATAAGCTTAAACCCGCTCATGTTCTTAACGATGATGAGGTAGTGACGGCCCAGGCTCCTCGTAGGGGACGACCCCCCTCCACGTTGTTGACAGACTCCTCTCTTCCTTCCAGAGACTCTCGTCAGCCTTCAGAGCTCACCTCATCCTCTGCCTCCCCTCGTCGCCCTCATCCCCACCTTCAGTGCAGGGAGTTCCAGACTGCTTCTGAGGGGCCCAGGTTCAGTCGTTCTGGCCGTTTGCTCAAACCCAGGATCCTGGCTTAAATATGGACACTACTGGGTGTTCGCAGGGGGGGCGTGTGTGGCGGACCACCAGGAGGCTCCACTCACACCTAGAAAACAGGATGTTTGTATTTAAAAAATGTATGAATTTGTGGCGCGGTTATTGTATGTGTATATATGTTATGTGTACTGGCTTACCGTGGTTCAGTGTCAAGTCGGAGCTAAGATAAAGAGGTGATCGAAACTAAATCCTGTGTGTCGTACATTTATTCCTCCACACTGCTAGACTTTGTCAGCAAATCCAAATAGGAACACAATGTGTTCAGTGTAAGAAGTTATCCATTCTGACCTTAACGGTAATAATAAAAAAATAAAAGTAAAAAAAAAACTGTTAGATTGTGATAACATTAGACTCCTTCTACCAGAGCTGAACTAAGACCTTGGGGCAGTTTTGTCCATTTGGGCTAATTTAGTTCAAGCAAAGTTTCCCAGTTAGGATCAGGACATGATTACAGAAACCACAGACTGGATGTGAAGCATGGTCTCCAATATCAGAGTTGTGCACTTTGTCCCTGCATTCATCTTCGTTGACCTCCTCTGTCAGAAGTTTCTTGGCACCTTAATGACATCAAGCAATGTTCAAAGCACCAAATCCTGGGGGGCTGATTGGTAATCCAGCCTCGCCTACTTTCAGATTAGCTTCCAACAGGAAGGACTCTTTGCTCACATGACCACAGGACTTTGGTTGTGTTTGAAGCGGTTGATCTAATGATTAAGGCCTTTGTTTTGTTTTGTTTTTCTGCTAAGGGGAAAAAAAAAAGATTGATAGTTATATTGGCAGAACAAAGCCTCCTTGACGTCTCGTCAATTTTCTTTAAGGCCACAAACGAAAAGTTACAAAGGCATCAAAAGGGAAACTCACCAGAACAACATTTGTTTTTCCTTCCCCATTAAAATCAATTAGACTACCCCACGCTGAGTGATAACAGCTTCTGATTACTCCTTGGGAGGAGACTGATGCTATCATGCTCTTTTTGCTGAAACAGCATGACCTCCTAACAAGTCGCTCTTTTACCGGGAGGGGGCGGGGGGGGGGACCCTATCTCAGCAGTCTTTTATCTCTGATGTGGGACACGGTGGTGTAAAAGAGCACCTTGTGATCCCCCTTTGGAGCAGTTGGAGGTATTTTAATGGTCGTCTGACCTGCGGTGGCAGTAACATGCTGCCATGTCTGTCAAAGGGAATCCGTTGTGTCGACCACAAGTCTGCCTGTTCCTTTTTTCTGCTATCAAGCTGTAAAACAAAAACAGGGTTTAGGTTAAAGACGTCTAATGCAGCATCTTTCAAATGTATTGCCAGCCCTGTTAAAGGTGCGTAAAAAGAGTGTCAATGATTTCCTCTTTTTAAAATTTGCTGCAGCTTTCTAAAAGTTAGTGTTAGAGCTTTGATCTGGGGCTTTATCATTTGATGTACTTTATGCGGTGGGAAGATAAACTTGCGTTTTATGATTTGTCAGTTCCGGTTATGTTAAACTGCTTAATTACTGCTCTGACTGTAGACATGGGCTAGTTTAGGGAACCAGCAAAGTTTAAACAACAGTGGAGGAACTAATTTAAATCTGAGAGCAGGAACAGTTTTTTTGGGCACACAGAGCCTGTCTTCAAGAAAACATCTTTTTTTTTAAGTGGCGAGTAGAGCTAAACAAATGTATGCTTTTGATATTTGACAAGATTTTTCTTCAATGAGAGAAGCATGTTTCAAGCTAAGGCTGGTCAATATATCGATTATCTCGATTTATCACATTTTTCTATTTATGAAGATTGAATTTTTGGAATATTGAGAATTTCGAGAGAGAGAAAATCTTGGGTTTCTATAGTTCAAAGTGATGTCAGTCCGCCCAAGGCCTTCCATCATGTTTTACAGCGTGTATTTATTTGGATTCAATTAAAATAAAAGCAAGATTTTAAAAAAATTCTGTCATTTGTAAGTACTCTTTAAGAATAAGAAGGGAGACAAAAAATCAATTATTTAAAATCGAATTTGGCATGAAAAAAAATAGAAGATTATGTTTTTTATCCATATCACCCAGCCCTAACCTCACGAAACAGTTGTATATTCCGATGACATGTTCAACTTTTGAAAATAAATCTTTCGATCAAAAATAACCTCCTGACATCTTTGATTAGTACCAGGGAATGTTAAATACTGACAAAAATAGTGATGAGATTTATATTGTCATATATATCGATATTGAAAAAGATTGATATGAAAAATAATGTGATAAAAAAAAATTCCATATTGCCCAGCACTAGTTCGAGCAACAGTGGAGGAACATTTGTTCAAGGAGTATATTTCACATTTTAAACAAATTAAATCTGAGAGCAGAAACAGTTTTGAGTAGATGGCAAAGTTTTGAGTGAAAGCTGTATTTTAATGATATACCTGAACAAGTGACTTCCTAACATTATGTTGTTTTTTTTTAATATTTATTTAAAAAATGTATTGATATGATCGACTGCATGCAGCATGCACGCTAAGAACACATTTTTTTCCTTTGCTTCCAGCTTCTTTTCTCCTCCAGCTGAAGTTTTCTTCTCATAAAACGGACTGATTCTAAAGTCTGGAACCAGCAATGAAATTACATGCAAACGTCTCACATTTTTACTACTCTTCGAAGTTACATAAACTGCAGCAAGCTGGTGGAAAGAGTAAAATTACATGGATTCAACGCTGTCGTGTAGAAATCCAATTCAATTCAAATTGATGTAGTGTAAAATATCTGTGATATACTGGCCAGTTAGTTTTAGCTTCTTCCTAAACCTTCTGTCTTTTTAATAAATAAAAAAAACTGAAATTAATCAAAATGAACTAGTCAGTAACTTCAATCACAGTAGTTGGTGGGAGGTGGTGTTTCCCTTTAAAGTTATGAAAACCTTTTGGCTTTTATAGCTGTGACCTGTGATTCTCTTATATTAAGCTTTAGTGATGGAGCCAAATGAAGCAGCAGAGATCCCATTACTGTAAATGTGTTCTCTGTCCTGGGGAGCTTTAAACTTTGCGTTCAGTCAATACCAAAGAAGAGCAGCTCACCTAATGGGCTGCCTGGCTCTGGTTGGCTGTGCGCTCAGAAGGCGTCATGAAGCGCAGCGCTTCATGCATGCGCCTGGGCCGAGCCGGCCTCTCCTCCCATAAGAGACAGCCTGCGGAGGACTTGAATTACCTGAAGAGAGGCTGAAAAACAATCGGCGCTGTGTTTCACTCTTCCACTCTTCATTGTGATCTTCCTGCACATCCCCACATATGGCAACTTGGCTCTTTCGCGTCTGGAGTTTGTTGGCGATCCTGGGTTGCGCCGGGGCTCACCTCGTGTCGGGAGGTCACGATGGAGCCGCGCGTCATCCGCCGGAGGAGGATGAGCGCGTCTTTGCGCAGGAGAGCGAGAACCGCGACATGGTCTCCGTGAACATGTTCAAGGTTTACGAGAGGTACAGCAAGGAGCCGCGGAGCCACAGGGAGGGGAACACCGTGAGGAGTTTCAGAGCTGTGCCAAGTGAGTTTGACTGATCACACGCATTTATTTCTGTAGCCAGGATGTGAAGGATGAATCTACTTTTTTCAACGTATGGCTTTTCAGGTTATTGAATTTATTTATTTTTAAATTAATTTAATTTGACTCAGTGAAACAACACGTATTTGTTTTAAAAAGCACTGAACAAGCCAACGCGTACTCCGTAAAGTATTCACACCCCTTTAACTGTTTCCCCTTACAGCCACAACCGTTAATTTATTCTATTGTGGTTTCATGTGATAGAACAACGCAAAGTAACACACCATTATGAAAGGATAGGAATATGGTCCATTGTTTAAATGTAATTAACCAATGAAAATCTGAGGTGCATTTGTTGGCAGCCTGTCACTGTGATACCCCAAAATCCAGTGCAACAAACTGCCTTCAGAAGTCAATTAATTTGTAGTCCCTAGTAGGTTTCCACCATCAGTGTGTGAATGTGTGTGTGAACGATTGAATGTAATATAAAGCGCTTTGTAATCCTCGAACTGTAAAAGCTCTATACAATGGAGGCCGTTTACCATTTACCATGTGTGTGTAATTTAATCTCTGTGTAAATCCAGCGGTTCTGTGAAGGCTTCAGAGGCTCGTTAGAGAACATCAGAGAACAGTCCTTATCATGAAGACAGCAAACAGGTCAGGGAGGAATCCAAAGCAGCTATGCAAAAAAAAAAAAAAAAAGTCAAGCTTTGAGCATCTCACACGTTCAATTTACTATCTCAAAATGGAGTACAGTACTCACTGGAAACATGCAAAGGCATGACCATCCAATAGAACTGACAGACCAGGCAAGAAGAGCAGGAATTTAAAAAAGCAAACTAGTGGCTTATGGCAATTTTGGAGCAGCTGCCAAGATCCAAAGCTCAGGTGGGAGAATCTGTCAATAGGACAACTATTAGTGGTGCTCAAAACAAATCTGGTCTCGATTCAAGCAAAAAGAAAACATTTGCTGCAAGAAATTAATTAAAAGTCATATTTACTGTTTGTCACTAGCCATGTAGGAAACACAAGAAAAAAGCTACATTTACATCTTTCACCTACATGTAAATCCCCATGTGCACATCACCTGACATCACCCTATATACACCTATTCCCACTGTAAGACATAGTGGTGGGGACAGCATGCTTTGGGGACATGGGTAGAGCTAAATACAGGGCACATCTGCATGAAAATAATGTAGGGGCTCCAAAAGACTTGAGATTAGGGCAGAGATTGGCCTTTCAGTAGCGCAACAATCCTAAACATACAACCAGAGCTACAATGGAGTGGTTTAGATCAGAGTGTTGTATGTTCATATGTAAGAATGGTCTAGCCAAAGTCTAGATTTACATCCAAATTGCTGTTTACAGACACTCAAAGTGCTCTAGTAACTGTTACTGAATGCTGTCTGATCATTTATCACACCCAGGCAAAAATAGCTACAAATTTGTATATGCCAAAAGATTTTGGACATAAGTTAAATATAATTTCAAGTTTTTCATAATTAAATTAATCTTCAGCTTTACTTTTTAAATTAAATGGTTTAATCATGATAAGGTGCCACTTTAAGAACATTTTACATTGGTATTGCACATTTCAGTCACACGGCACACGTTTAGAAAATAACCTAAACCTAAAGGGTCAAATTAGACTTAAAAGGTGCAATCAAAATGCTTTATGGAGCCGTTTGATATTTGTTTGGTATTTTATGGCCGTGAACATTCTGAGTGCTGATGTGTCGTCAATCTCACAGCAGTAGCCAGGCTCCCTTTGGGCTAAATGTCTTCACCTCAGTGCTCCGACAGCGTTGTGATTTACCGAATAGAGCAACTTAAAGAGTCGATTGCTTTTACCTCCTCAGTAGATGTAGCAGCCTAGGTGTTAGACAAGCGCCTATTATCACAGCCAGACACCGGCTGCACCCCCCCCCCAAAAAAAGAAAAGCCTTAGGAGTAACTTTTCCTCCAATAAGCACTTCCATATGCCTATGAGAGACCTACTGGACCGGTCCAATGTTTGTCTTTCAGGCTGTGGTGGAAGTGCGGGAGACTAGGCTGAACTTCAAGAGTATAGTTATCAGGGATGAGGTTTTTGGTCATGCATAAGGCAAGCACTTAACCATGCAGCGCTTAATATTTTCCATGCTGCTCCGCTCAGATGTGTTGAGAAACATGTTGTGGTTAGTGGTTTCTTGTCTGGTTACTGTTTTTCATTTACCTCAAACCTGACACACGGAATGACAAAGGATGAGATCAAACAGATAACAGGTTCCAGGAAGCCCTCGTTTTAGGTTTCGCATCTGTTTGACAAAATATCCGTTAAACATGAAATCTGATTTTTTTTTTTTTGTATTTATTTGTTTCAAATTTTGAAAAAAAATACCAAAGAAGCAGAAATGCCAGGCATTACGAGGCACAGGTCAGTATGAGGTTCGGTATGAGATTAAATGGTATTAGGTGTTTTGACAAAAATGTAAAAAATAAAATATTTAAATATTTAATAGATGTTTAAAAACTAACAATTATTCCCTCCATTGGCCAAATAATATAAATAATGTAAACTTATTTAGAGGGATGGAGGGTGCTCCTTTAATTTCTGCAACATGACTGTATTTGGGTCCTGAAAATGTTTGTGCCTAAAATGTCTTTCTGGAAGTAAGTAAAAAGTGTATTAGCTTTTTTAGCCAGCTGGATGGCAGTGCTATTCAACAGGCAGGAGAGTAGCAGTTCTTTATGGATCTATCACTTGTTCTTATCTTGATACAGCTGTCAGTCCAGCAATTTCTCTGACAGCTCATTAAAAGATATTTAAACTATATAAACAGCAGGACAGCAAAATTTAGTCATCTTGGAGGCATTACCTTTATACTTGGATACCTGTAATTGACCAAGCCTAGTTGTAATATGTGATTTTCAAGCTGATGAGAATTTTCTTGCCACCCTTCTGATCTGCCTTGTCATTCTTGTCATTCCAGGAGTTTTGCACGGCAAAGAGCAGTTCCAGTTCAACCTATCCTCAATTCAAAACTCAGAGATCATCCTTTCTGCCTCTTTTCACTTCCTTAACAAGCGCCCCCGCCACCACCAGAGGCCGTGGCACTCGCGGAAGCCTCGCCACCTAGCCATTGGACTCCGGCATCTGCCCTCCTCACAGCTTCTCTTCTATGGATCCTCCCCAAATTCTGCTTTTGCAACTCCTCTTGGAAACATAAGTCTTGTATCTCTCAAGAAAGCCTCCTGGCAAACCAAAGATGTGACTATGGTAGTGAAACAGGCCAGGGAAGTCAATGAGCTTGTGATCACTGTGGAGGTTGATGCTGGCTTTGAGACAGCCAGGATGCAACAGAGAGGTGCTCTCAGCCATGAGCATGTTTCTCCAGCCAACCTGCCGTACATCTTGGTATACGCTGACGATCAAGCTATAGACAAGCCAAACAGCGTCGCCTTGTCACTTCAGAGGTATGGGCCTTTTCCTGTTGGGGAGGATGTATCAGACTCCACTTCAGCTTCAAGGATCCGGAGAGAGCTACATCTCCAAATTCAAGCCAATGACATCCCAGAGGTTCATTTCAGCACTTTGAAAAACCATGAACTGTGGCAGAACACGTATTTCCCAGCTAAAGCTAAAGCTGCAGTCAAAACTGAGAGAAAGCATGGCCAGGTGAGCAGCGAGGGCATGAGCAAGCCCCAGGTTCTTAACTTTGACGAAAGGACAATGAAAAAGGCGAGAAGGAGACAGTGGAGCGAGCCCAGGGTTTGCTCCAGACGCTACCTCAGGGTTGACTTCGCTGACATTGGCTGGAGTGAATGGGTGTTGGCACCAAAGTCTTTTGATGCCTATTACTGTGCCGGGACCTGTGGATTCCCCATAGCTAAAGTAAGTGACGGGTAGTTTCAGTTAAAGTCTCTCTAGAGGGTATTCTTTTTACCATGATCTCTTGGGTGGTGGGGTGGCAATGGTTATATAAGTTTGAAACATGTAGTGCAATTTAAGAACTCCTTATGATGCCAGTAGTGACTAAGAGTTGACCTGTTACTAAGCTGAGGAAGATAGGTTTTTGATTTTATTTTAAGAGTTCTGTGTTGTTCAGTTGCGGTACTAATAGTTGCTCTTTTTGCACTTGATTCCTTTAGTTGGCACATCCCTCTAATCATGCCACCATCCAGAGTATCGTCCGAGCTGTAGGAATTGTCCCAGGAGTCCCTGAACCATGTTGCGTGCCAGACAAGATGAGTCCCCTCAGTGTCCTCTTCCTGGACTCGGACAGAAACATGGTGCTGAAGGTCTACCCTGGAATGTCCGTGGATACGTGCGGCTGTCGGTAGGACCATCCAAGCCTCCAGGAATTGCAATGACTGAAGAGACAGGACTGTAGACGCTGAATGTGCAGGAAACCACATGTCAGAGGGAGGAACTGTTCGAAATGGCCTGAGATGTTAACAACAACTGAGAAATGGCGTTTTTATCATAACTGTTCGTGTTTGTTTTCTGACCTGACTGAACATTGCCTTAAAGCATGCTGCTCTGATAACAGTTTTTAAAGCTAATGTTTATCACTTAATGTGTTTTCATTTATTTCCTTAAATACCTTAGAGATAGACTGTGGAGATTCCCTAAAAAACACATGTACCTATCTTTTTTGTTGGCTTCCTGGATGTTGATGGGAATTTTTTTGGTCAAATTTCCAAAGTGATTCTGTCTTAGTTCAAACTTGGACCTGGACTGAAGTGGACCTGGTTTTGCAGGGTCACCTCGGACTCCTAAGGAACGATCATGTGCAGGAAATGTCGCTCACCTGTTAGCCATTTGTCTTCAGTTGGGGACGAGGTTGGTTTCAGCAGCTTCCTCTCTTGGCTTTCATCTTTCATTTTAGGAACTCAAGTTTTAGCCAAGCTGACAAACTGCAACCTTACAGAGAATATCAGAAACCAAAGCTGCAGAATGCTCAACTTGTGTCAAGTTAACCATCTGTTGTCATTGTAGTACTGTGGTGTGGTACAGAACATATGTTTTATCTTGAATGTTGCATCGTAATCACCTTAAAATCAGTTCTTATAGCATTGTGTCTATGCTTTTCATGTAAGGAATGTATTTGGTCTTCCATTGATTGCTTAAGCATGTTAGGGTATGTGTGGTTCCATCTGATGAATCACAGGGTGGAAAGTGGCGTGATGCTGCCATCTGCTGTGTATTCTGTGCAAATTGATGAACTGTTGAATGATGAACTGTTGAATCACTGTTCAAGATTTCCTTACACATGTAGCCCATAAACAGACTCGTACAGTTAATGATGGATTTAAACAATAAGTAAAAAGTCAAATGTATGTATTCAAAAGTAAGTATGTGACTATAAATTGTGATTAAATTGTATTACAATAGTGTAAACTTGAAAAGATTATATGGTAAGGTTATAGAAGAAAAAGTTGACTTGTACATACAGTCAATGGTAAATATTGACTTTATATAAAACTGGTAAGTGTAAAGCTAATAATTCTAATTTGTTTTTAATAAACTATTATGAATTGAGGATTGTGAAACTAGTGTGAATCTGAAAACAGATCAAATGCAATTGATTCCTTTATTTTTCAAGGGTTTATTTATTATTTTTATGTTATTCAATTCAGTTTATATAATTCTCAACACGTCATCGCAAGGCACTTTAAGAAAATAAGTCATTTCAATTCAATCATACATACATTCCAATTGATCCTACTTATTAAACAGTGCATTAAGATCAGTTCATTATTCCAGTTAGTTCAAAAAGTTTTCTATCTAAGGAAACTCAGCAGATTGTATTGAGTCATTGACTTGCAGCATTAACTCCTCCTGGACCAACATAGCCACAGTAGACAGTTGCCTGCATTGACTTCACAGCAATCGCTCATACTGAGCACGCATGTAGCGACAGTGGAGAGAAAAAAGCCCCTTTAACAGGAAGAAACTTCCAGCAGAACCAGAACCTGGCTCAGTACGAGCGGCCATCTGCCATGACCGACTGGGGGTTTGAGAAGACAGAGCAGAAACACACAAAAAAAACTGAATAACTAATGATGGAGTACTTTCTATGTTAAGGAAAGTAAAGACTAACTAGCAGGAGACAAGTTAGAACTGCTAATGGTTTTAAAATTCATAAACCCAAAGTACACAATATTCCCAGCTTGAATCCCATATAGCCAAAAAAGCATAAAGTTCAACCAAACTGTTTTTTTTTTTTTATTTGATGGCAGACTGATAAAAACCTGAACTTGTGTTATGTGGGTCTAAATATAGAAACATTATGGTGTTTTGTGAAACATCAATTCCAGCCTTGTCTATGATGTGTGCATATTGCTTTTGATGTACTCCCATTCTGAATAGTGCATTTGTATGGAAATCAAGGGTGTGGAATCCATTGTTTTGTTTACAAGTTACTGTCATTATACACACACGCTCACACACACACACACACACACAAACACACATCCACACACACACGCGCACTCCTGTCTTGCTATACTTGTGTTGACATTGTATTGACTTCCATTGATTTTACTATGCCTAACCCAGACCCTTCCCCTAACCCTAACCATTAGTGGCACATGCCTAACCTTAACCTAAACCTAATTCACACCATACCTCTAAACATAACTAGTAACTAGTTTTATAGCTTGTTAAACATTGTGTGGACCAGGCAAAATGTCCTCACAACTACAAATGTCCACACAATGCTGGTGACCTGTCAAAGGTTGGTCCACACAAGTATAGCTATCCATGTACACGCACACACACACACGCACACTAAGTTATCGTAAAGTAAGCTTCACATTTAGTTTTAAGCTCCCTGTATGCTAAGTTGAGTGCAACAGTTATGTGATGAGGTTATTAGTTGCATGTTAGCTGACCAGCTTTAGCAATAGCATGTTGATCACCTACCCGTGTTTGCGCATATTTTACTTGCCATCCATCCATTTGGTGCTGGTGCAGGGTACACCCTGGACAGGTCGCGACTCGCCAGTCCATCGCAGGGCAGCATATTTGACCAATTTTTTAATTATACCAACATTTCTTTATGTTGTAGCAATGATTTAGTTGAGAACAATCTGAACTAGAAAAGAGCATTTGCCTCCGCCAGGCACACTCACCCCCCTCCCCATGTTATCTAATTCTAAATTTCAATACTTTTCCAATAAAATGTCTGTTAATGAGACACATGGCTGTGGTCCTGCTGTCGCTGTGCTCTTCCAACAGAGAGGGGAAATTTGCACATGCGCGATTAATTCGCCCTGCATATGCTCCAACCGTAGCAGGGCTGTAGCGCGAGGTCAGCCGTCTGTGAGCTCACTGAGATTGGAAAGGAGTGGGTGGATACGCGCTTCATGTCGGATCAACCCTAAAATGTAATCAGTTGTTCCTGGTCCTATTATGGACATTTCCTAAAAATGTCATCAAAATTTGTCCATAACATTTTGAGTTATGTTACTAACTGACAGACTGATGGAACAAAAGCATTGCCTCCTGGTAGAGCTAATTATTTGTTTAAGTGTTTATCATCCTGACAAAGAGATTATATGAGCTCCAGGTGAAGGGGCCCCTTTTACCAATACATACCCCTATTTTGTAAACAAACCATTTCTCACTTGTATGCCTAACTATTGCATATCAGTATTTATCAGTAAATTATGTTGATAAATACTCAAAAAGGTATCAAATCTAATCTGTATATTAATTTGGTGACTTTTATAATACTACAAGGGGTGTAAAAGTTTTTCACCATGGCCCACAACTGTCAAGTTGAAATTAGTTGCGGGTCACAAAAAGGGGATCTCTTTTTTTTTTATTTATTCAAAAACTATTATATTGTAAAAACAATAAATTAAATGCACATCGCTTAATTTATCAATATTCCAAATAAACAGCGCAAAATTGCGGTCACCCTGATTGCTGGGTAATCTAAATCGTAACAGGCGCCAAGAGCGGTATTTTAATGAGGACTTTGCGTTCCCTGCTGTGTGTGCCAGCCTTTCTGCCCCATGCACTGCGCCACAGCCAGAGAGAGGAGGAATAGGCGCAGTGGATTCATGATGCGTCTTTGGCAACAACAAAAAAAAGGGGGGAAAACGACATACAGTACCTGTCAAGTCCATGGCTGTTAGAGAGTTAATTACTATCAGACTAGAATGTCTTTGAATGATATTTGTCATTTGTCTTGTGGTTTTTTTTTTTGCTACATGCTTACAATAATTGCTGTACTTGTGCTAATGCATTTTGTTGTCTCATTTTACTAATGAATAACTCCATAGTGGGGAACTTACCAACTTGAAAAGGTCCCATTGAGCTCAGCTTGAACCAAACACTAAGTGACTACTTGAGTGAAATAGGGTAATTTCAAGAGGGGCTGGCAATCCTTAAAAACGTTGGCTACCCAAAACCCCCATCTATCTGGGGTCTACCAAGTCTTTGTTCGATGTACCAGTGGTGTGATATGATTCCTACTTGTTGACTTTTAAAATATTATAGTGGTTGCACTGCAGCATACTACTGTTTACAGGCTAACCAGGATTCACAGCAGGTTGGTTTTCTAAATCCTTATTATTAGTTGCAGTAATTAAGTGTTGCACTCATAGGACAGCAGAAGAAAGAGGTTTTACAACGTACATCCCATCTAACCTGTTATCGGCATCATTTATGCCCATTCTTTGTAAAATAGCTCAAGCTCAGTCAAATTAGATGGAACAGCAAATCTGAAGTCTTGCCACAAATACCGAGTTGGATTTAGCTCTGGGCTTTAATTGGGCCACTCTAACACATGAACACGCGCTGTGTTCATAGACTGTATATCCAGGCTGTGTTGTATTTTTCAGCCCCTAAAAGGTTTTCCTCCAGGATTGCCCTGCATATACATTTTCTCATCAACTGTGAGCAGCCGACTTGTTCCTGTTAAAAGGAAGTACCCCAACAGCATGATGGGCCCACCATCATGTTTTATCAGGGGGTGTGTTGTTTGCAGGGTGATGTGCAGTGTTAGCTTTTTGCCAAACAAATGTAGGCCAAAAAGTTCAGTTACAGTCTCCTCTGATTGCCGCCCCTTTCTCCACATTGCTGTGTCCCCTATATGGCTTGTGGCAAACTTTAAACAAACAGGATTTACTGAAATATGGCTTTCTTCTAAAAAAAAACTATTTTATTGCCACTCTTCTATAAAGTCCACACCTCACTCCTTCCAGGATTTCACTGTGTTGCTATGAACCGTGAACGCAAATTCAGCCAATCCTGCAAATTCTGCACCTCTTGCAATTTGATCCAATTATCGCACCTTTAACGCATGTTTGACCAATTGCGATACTCCTCATCGTCTCATATCTGACACCGTCACATATATCACGTACTCTCCATGTTTTTATGTGTGAGGGAGCAAGAATGAAATATTTGCCAACAAAAATCACTGATTTTCAAGTTATTTGGTGAGTAATAAAAGAAATAACCCATAGAAACATTGCAACTTTTCACAAAAGCTGCCACAACATCAGGCATTTAAGGCCAAAACAATCACAAAAAAGTGCAGCAAAATCCTGGAGGGACTGGCTTACACACAAAACGGGGTCTGAAAACTGCGTAAGCCACGTTCAACTGCAAGTTTGGGATTTATAGAAAAAACCGTGGCGGAAAATGTGCGCAACTTTAAGCACACTAAGGACCTTGCTTATACTCACATTTTGGACACGGAGGACACTGGCAGCGCAGCCGGTGAGATGGCAAAATTGTGAATTTAAGCCAAATTTTCAGACTTGTAGAGCTTCGCACACACAGGAATACACAACACAAGGCCAAACTTGAAACTTTCCTCTTTGACAAAACTTATAGAGTGGCTTATGTCATCCTGAGATATTTCTGTAGTTATGCTGCTATAGGCTTAGGTTGCTGGAGGACAGACTAACCACTGCTACCTTTCTCTTCTACGACTCTCCAGTTGCATTATTTGCTGTTATTTTGAATGTTATCTTTTTGTTCTCAGTGTTTTTCTCTCCATAGAAGCTACACCTGGTCATGAATCCTGCTTGGCTGCAATGCCTTATTGGACAGGGGGTATCCCAGTAACTGAACATCCCCCTTGTCCTGTTTTCAACTTTTTACTTTCTTTAATATAGGAAGTACTCTTATATCAATTCTTTTGTTCTTTCTTTGTTTCTGCTCCGTCTTCTCGAACCCCCAGATGGTCGTGGCAGATGGCCGCTCGTACTGAGCCGGGTTCAGGTTCTGTTGGAGGTTTCTTCCTGTTAAAGGTGAGTTTTTCTCCACTGTCGCTACATGCTTGCTCAGAATGAGGGATTGCTGTGGTTGGAGTCTGCATCAGCGAGCCGCAACTGCCAGTCAATGACTCAATGCAATCTGTTGGGATTCCTTTAATAGAAAACTAGCTAAATCTTTAAACTGATTGGAACGTTTGTATTGAAATGACTTTTCTTGTGAAGTGCCTTAAAATGACATCTGTTGTGAATGTGCGCTATATAAATAAACTGAATTGAAAATATGTTTCATTGCATTGCATGTCTTCCATTTATTTGTGACCCCCAAATAATAATTTGCACGGATGATACTTAATAGACTTAAAACGTCCCTTTTTGTCAGGCTTTAAATATCAAGGAGAGCTGAAACTTATCACGTTCTGCTGTGATTTAGTTTTTATCTGTTTTTGTACCAACCTTATTGTTGCTACAAGAAGTGATAATGTAATATGGAGATAACAGGTTAACTTAGGTTCAGGAGCAGGACCACGCCTCAAACCCGCTTCATAAATCCTAATCAGTCTTAACTCGATTCACCCGGTACCTCGCGCCTGCTATACGTCTCTATACACATATAAACTCTGCCTGCCCTTCATCCCTCGTCTGTCTCGTTCGTTTTCACACCATCAGTTCGGACTTCTGCGTGTCATTCGTGCTTGCTTACCTCGCTCGACGTTTCTGCTTCGTTGTTCCCGGTGTTACACCATTTTCTGTGACCATCAGATTCTGTGACTCTGAGTGGCGCAGTTTCGTTAATTCCTCTATGGGTCACCAATTGTGACAGTAGATATTCCTATCATATTATGTGACCCATCCATCACTCATTAAAGTACAATTTTGAGAGGGTTGAAACTAGTGTGTGCATAGCTAAGTTATGAAATTCACAATTTTTGAATGTAAAGGTGACAAAAGGACAGTGGCTCAGAGGTCACCAATTTTAACAGTTCACAGGTCCTGTCATCTTATGTGACCATTCCATACCATTTGCAAAACAATGTGCACCTCATATCAGATTTTAATAATGGCATTAAGGATTTTTACAAAGTGGCACTACATTCGTTCATGAGGAATTAGTTAAACAGCGCCCCCTAGAGTCACAGAATCTGATGGTCACAGAAAATGGTGTAACACCGGGCTCTCCCGCCAGGCTCTCGCGCCAGCCTCTCGCGCCGGCCTCTCGCGCCAGGCTCTCGCGCCTCGAGCCGGACCCTCCCCTCTCGCTCGGCGTTCCCCGGTCACAGCTCTGAGCCGCCCCGAAATGTCCGGCTAGACAGTGGCGCAGCTCCAGCGTGCGCTTCGGGACAAGGGTATCCCTTTCTGCCGCTCCGCCAACAAGGCCCATCTTTTCGGCTCCTTTTTCCGCCTCCTCTGCCCCATTCATCCCCATTCCGTCCCAGACTTACCGCTTCTGCTGTCCCCACTTCCTCATCATGCGGGACTTCCGGTGACGCAGTTCCCCTCCCCGTTATCTTGGGCCCAGCACCCACGGCACCCCCTGCTGGGGGTGAGCCGCCACGTCACCCTGCACCGGCTCCCTCTTTTCATGAGTTTGCTTCCTTTTTGACACATTTTTTCTCATCCCTGTCCTCTCAGGTAGCGCCTTTCACTGGTGCCCCTTTGTCCTCTCTTTCCATCCCTTCTTTCCTCCCCCCTTCTAGCTCCCTTTCGGCCCTCCCTCCGTGATCCCTTCCGTTTCCTTCCCTACGCCTGCCGCTTCAACAGGCCCTCAGGTTCTCCCACCGTCCCACCCTCGCCCCAACCCCCCTCGCTCCTCAACATTACTAACCCCAAACCCCCCCCCCCCCCCGGTCCGGCCTCCTTCCTCCATCCAACGCCCTTCCCTGGTCCCCCCGCGCTATGTCAGCAGATCCTCCAAGGTAACGATTTTGACCTCGCCCTCCTCCTGGGCCTCCTCCTGGGCCTTTGGGCTTTTAACTACTCTAGGGCCTATGCAGCTGGTCCCGCCCCTCACCCCCCGCTCCAGGGACCTTACCCCGGTTGAGTTTGCCCTGGCCTTCTCCTTTTAACGGGACACCATCTGCTCCATGTTCCCTGACCGGAGGCCCGAGCTAGACAATTACCTGTCCATCGTGGTCAACTTGGCTCTTCAGTTTGGGGGCACGGGATTCTGGTCGTATCATACCCTCTTTTCCTCCGAGGCTGCAGGCCGACTCGCCCAGTTCAACCAGGGGACGTACTCGTGTGCGCTTGACTCGGAGCTCTATTGCCGCGTCTTTGCAGCCAGGGCTTCTCTGTCCTGCAGCCTTTGTGGCACTCTCTCCCACCCCGCCACCGCTTGCACCTCCATCGCCCCCCTCCGGTCCCGGGCCCCTGCGGCCCATAGCTCGGGGACTCCTGACCGCCCTATCCGTCGCCGCTCCTCCCCCTCCGCTTATCCCCAAACCCCCTCTTACCAGGCCTAGGGCCAATGCCCCAGCCCCTGGCGTGGTCGATTCTCTCCTCTGCAAGAAGGTAGAGGAGGGGTTTATGATGGCCTTTCGGTCGCCCCCCTTTCACGGTCTTCCAAGTTAGCCCCTTGGGCATCGCCACTCGCAAGTACTCCGGCAAGAAACGTCTGATTATCGACCTGTCAGCGCCTCACTGTTCTCCCGTGCCTAGCATCAACAGCCTTGTCCCGTTCCCAGATTTTTCAAAGCAGTACGCTACCATCGATTACACCATCCGCCTTATCCGCCTGGCGGGCCGGGGCTCCTGGCTCGCCAAGGCAGACATTACTAGCGCTTTTAAGGTCCTCCCCCTTCACCCGGACTTCTGGCCTCTGGCCTCTGTCCAGCCCTTGACCATAGCCACGTTTCGATGTTTTTGAAAGGTCTTAAAAAGCTTGAACAACCTTCTGCTGCTCATAGCTTACGGCTCACCTCCAACCTCCTCACCCGTTGCATTCTCATGCTTCGTTCCGGTTATCTATCCCCCTTCATCGACCTAACTCTTCAGTCCATGCTCCTACTCGCTTATTTTGGTTTCCTGCGTTGTTCTGAGTGTGCTCCCTCTTCTTCCAGACACGACCCTTCCATTCACCCATGTCTCACAGACATTTCGATCCTCAGTCAGGACACCCTCATTTACACCCTACGTAGAAGTAAAACAGACCAGCTCAGCACCTCTGTCCGAATACACCTATTCCGCCTCAGTTCTAGCCTCAGTCCCTACAAACCGATCACCTGCTACATTCAGTCTCTGTCATCGGCTAACGCCTCTCCATTCGACCCGCTTTTTATTACCGAATCGGGTAGCCCCGCTACCTGGTTCTGGTTCATTAATCACTTTCGCCAGATTCTTCGCCGGTCTGGTATCTCCCCCGATTTTTACTCCGTCCATTAAATCCGCATAGGTGCAGCTACCTCAGCCGCCAGGTCAGGGATATCAGAAAATATAATCCAAATCTTAGGCCGTTGGTCCTCTTTAGCATACCAATCCTACATTCGTGATAATCTACACGATCTGCGTCACGCTCATTCGCTTTTCTGTTAATCTCTAGTCCAAGACCTTTTTGGGGGTCCTGAGCAGATTCGGAAAGACGATTTCCTGAAGACTGCACCCCCACACTGAGTCTTCCTCCGGGTCTCCGGCGACGCCTCTCCCCAGACCATTCAATTCTCCATGCCTTCAATAAACCGTTAAATTCTGAATCTGTAGTGTGGTCCTTGCTAGTGAATCAAACTTTATTTTTAGGGTATTTTCTTTTTTGTTTTATCACTTGTTCTGCTGCTTTTATTTTTACTTTATTTTAATCTTTTGACTCTTGTTGTCTTGTTACACATTTTCTTATATTTTTGTATTTTATTGTGAAGCACTTTGGTCGCCTTCTTGCTGAGTAAAGCTCTATAAAGATAAACGTTAATTGATTGATTGATTGGAATAAAACTGATTTCCGGGCCTCCACGCTGCACTTTCTCCGCCTCTCGGTTGCCATGGATACCTAATAAATGGATACCTGATGTCCCATATCATCCAGGTTACGTTGATGCAGAATATTCACTAAGTACTTTGTATTGACCATTTATGACAGAAAGTGGGTATGTACGAGGCGAGATATGATCCAAAAACACCTGAGCCCATTTCTAGGAAGAGTGGGATTTATAAAGCGGAAATTGCGTGCAGCTGTGCTGTACTCCAAGTTTGATAGATCTAAAACTTACTAGGTAAATGTTTTTTGCTGAGCTTAAGTACGGTTTTAGTCAGAATTCTACTCAAAGTTTCATAAATGAGACCCCAGCTGCTTAAATTACACACAGATGGATTCTATTTAGTAGGTGACTTTTGAAGGCAATCATTTGGATTGGATTTTATTTAGATACTTCAGAGTAAAGAGGCTGAATACAGAAGCCCAACACTTTTCAGATTTGTGTTTGCTAAAAAAATTGAATCTCATGAAGTTGCAAGACACAGTATTTCTCCAGCTTATTCTTTCTGGCTGATGTGAATATGGGGCAGCAGATTCAGAAAAAAGGCATTTTGTGGAAATGTCTGCTTGTCAAAAACCTCACATTTGCCAGTACTTCTCTCATTATCACTGTCAAGTGTTTACAGTGTCTTCATTAGTGGACAGCCTTCTGATGATAACAAAGCTTTAAAAGGCATCAATGACAGTGATAAGCAGGCCAAGCTCCTCTGTTTACTCTTGGAGCATGGGAGCGGATAACAGGGCTGAGATTCTGGCACCGGGGATCGCCATTTTCAAACTTTGCAACCGCAAAGTCTCATTTCAGACGCTAAAGTAGTCGCCTGTTAAGTGGTTTACAGACTTTTATCAAAATGAAGATATCCAGGACCTTCCTGCTGCAAACATGTGTGACTTTTGTGCTCTCTATTGCCTCCTGCACCTGTAAACCTCTCAACATCCAAAGCAAAGATCTGGAGAACTTCTACTTGCAGTTGTCAGAGGACCTGATAGAGGAAGAAGACACAGAGTCACCAATGGAAGACTTCTTGGCAAACATGAAGGAAGGTTTTCTGAGGCAACTCAACCTTTCACACGTTCCGCAGGAGGATCGCAAGATCTTGCCCCCTCAGTTCATGATGGAGCTGTACAACAAGTACGCCTCAAATGGGTCGGCGGTCCCTCAGTTTGATGTCATTCGAAGCTTCGCCGTCCAAGGTACTTAAGCAAGGGAAGTAGTGATTATGTCACTATGTGTTTATGATGATTAACTGTCAGACAACATTCATGGTAGTTTTTTTACTCCTGAATGCTGCTAGATCACTGTTGGATGAAGTTTATTAATAAATGTAATCTGCAAGTGAAGACCAACGATTGAAAGAAAGGTCATTTGAGATGAAAGGGGGAAAGGGCACTGATTAAGGAAGCCAAATTAAATAATACATATTTACTTAAGTGTTTTCTATTATATACTTTTACATTTTTGGCTCTGTCTTTTTATTTATTTAAAGTCAAAAACAAGAGATTTTATTTTTTACATATTTATTGATCTGTTTACTTATTTTTATGTTTTACTTACAAATGAACTAAAAATATTTACCAAGTGTATTGTCTATTTATTTATAATTTTTCAAAATATGAGACAAATAAATACATACATTTCATTTGAATCTTTTAATTTTTTTATCATACTATATAAATAAAAATTTATTGAGTAGTATATTTTAATACAAAATATGAATTGGTTTTCACATGTGTGTTGTTAGATTGTGCAGTTTTTCTTTACACTCAAAATAAATAAATATATTTTACTTTTTTATATCTTCAACAGATGTCAGTCTGTCCATGACAAATGGCCCAAAGTCAAGGTGCAGGCTACGGTTCAACGTCAGTGTACCAAACCATGAAAAGATTATCACAGCTGAATTACAGCTCCTCTTCTTCCCAGATGCCAGGTCAAATGTCACATCGCAGAGTTTCAAAGCCACTGTCAAAGTCTACGAAGCTAATGGCAACAATTTCACCTCATCTTCACATCTGCTGGATGGCGAAGAGGTGGCGGCCTCACAGAGCACATGGGCAACATTTGATGTGACCAGAGCGATTCAAAGCTGGATTATGTCAGGCCAAGGGGCAACTGTTTTTGATGTAGTGGTGGATAGGGAGGGCTGTGGGGCCTCTGACAGCAGAGAGGAGGGAATGGGCTGTTTAAATATGAGTATGTCAGTCGGAGATAATGCTGCAGCTGCTTTGATAGTCTTCTCAGATGACTTTAATAGCAGAAGGTGGGAGACAAAGAAGGAGCTTAGAGAGATGATCCTTCATGAGGAAGAAACTTTCCTTCACACGGGGGCAGACTGGAACAGAGGGAGTCAAGTTCCAAGTGAGATTCCCCACGTTCAGCGCCGGCGGAGAACAAAAAGAAAGGTAGACGGGGAGCACTGCCGCAGAACCTCGCTCAAAGTCAGCTTTAAAGACATCGGCTGGGACAGCTGGATTGTGGCGCCTCCAGAGTATGACGCCTTTGAGTGCCGAGGAATGTGTTCCTACCCGCTGACGGATGAGTTCACCCCATCGAAGCATGCCCTCATCCAGACGCTGGTGAATCTCAGAGATCCCAAGAAGGCCAACAAGGCTTGCTGTGTTCCGATAAAACTGGACCCCATAACGGTCATGTATCAGGAGAACGGGCGCATAACTATCAGATACCTTTATGAGGAGATGAAAGTGGCGGAGTGTGGCTGCAGGTAGTCAGAAAAGGTCAGGCTCTACCAGGTAGAAAGTGAATGTTTGGTCAGTCAAACATGGTTTATTCCAGAAAGGGCAAAGGTCAAAGACTGTTTGATAGTACTCTCCTTCAGAAAAATGGGGGGGGGGAAACCACAGCCTCCCTACGAATGGTTAAAATACACAATTACTTGAGACCCCTACTAAAAACACTCGTAACTTCCTTATTTGAATAGTTCAAACACCAAATATACTTTAAAATGCATTAATTAGCATGGTGAAAACTGTCTACCCCAAAAACTAACCTCTACAGTCTTCCTTATTTCTGCACTTTGGGGTACAGCCAATCAGCAGCAAAACAAATTAATGGTGCTCCCGGATTGGCTACTTTGCAAATGTCAACGCCAATAGCATGTCATGTAGCATTGGGTCTAGGTAATTCAGCTTTCCAAGATGCATTTTCTTTAGAATATTTTAGATATGATGTACCAAAAATCTGTGAATAGACAAACCTTCCATGAACAGAAAAATTCACAAATCCATAGGTGAATCCATGAGTACTGAACCTCGAATAGGCAGGTGTTCACTGTATTATCTCGAATACTCATTTAATCAAGCTTGTACGTTCAGTGTTATATTATTTTTACCATTACCATATTATTAAATTCAAATAAAGGAATTGTTGCCAGTGACAAATAATTTTTCTTGTAAATCTTGAAATAATGCCAATGCTCAGAAAACCAAAGCGCACAGGCACTGTTTGCATTGAATATTTTAGTCTTGTAAAGCGAGTATAAAAATATTGGCTTTGGGTGCTATTGATTCTCAGCGTTAGGGTAAAAAAAACTAATTAGTGTATAAAGTGTAAACATAACGAAGACACTGACACCCTGTCATTATTTACTGAATACAAATTATAGAAGAATTTTGTGAATTTCTAAATATTCAGCAGTTTGAAACCAGGGTTTTCCCGTCATGGGGGGGCATTTAAGCTGCTTGTAGGTAGGTATATATATATATATATATATATATATATATATATATATATATATATATATATATATATATATGCACGGCACACTTTTCGGGTTGTTTTTTTTTTTAGCTATGACTTGTTTGCTTCCTCGTTGGAATTTGGCTACTTCACCTTTGTCTATAAAATAAAATCTCAATAAAACACAGTTAAGTTGATGGTTGTAATGTCTCCAAATGTGAAACGTTTCGGGAGGTATGAATATTTATGTATTCTTATTTTTAGGGTTTATTCTAAAGTTGCATTTAAAACCTGACAAGAATCCTATTTTTGTATTGCTACCTTATAATAACAATGATAAACTGAACTGACTAAACTGATTTTTATGCATTATAATGACTATAAATCTGTACCTTTCCTGTTAAACAGAAATGTGTTTAAAAGTTAGATGTGTCTTATCAATAGCCTGTAAGTTACTGCTGCCAGTTTTTTGAATAAATTATGGAATTCATGAATACTTGTCTTTAATCTGCCCTGTTGATTATGTCAATAGAATCATATAGTTGTTGCTGTAATTGTTCCCTAAATTTGTAGAAAATGTGTAGAGAATCTGTTTTTGCTGCTCTTCCTGTCATGATTTTTACGTTGTTTTCAAGACCTCAAAACAGTAATGTAAATAACATTTTATAACATTTTTAAAATTATATGGCCACCATGTTTGACTACTGTTCTTTTTCTGAAAGTGCTGTAGCCCAGGTGTTGTTCTGGGTGACCTCCTGGATGATTCTCTGTTGTCCTCTTTGGGTTATTTTTAAAGGGTGACCACTCCTGGAAAGGCTATCAATGTTCCACATGCAGTTTTTATTGCACAGTCGCATAGTGTTAAATATGTAAATATTTGAAGTCAGTGACATTGGCTTATCAGAAGTAAACCCTCATGTCCAAAAAGGGAACAAGATTTTTCAAACACTTGAACATCCTGTATTTGTTACCCATAATTACTCTGGTCTATGAATAGCATCAAAACAAGGGCCAACACCGTTCAAATGTCTGCAGAGCACCAAAACAAGTAGTTTCTGCTTTGGCCCCCAAGAGAGCATGGAATTGGGTCCTTGTTTGTTTAAAATTACCACTGGCATTCTAACTTTGTTAACTCTGTAAAACTATGTACATGGCTTTTCATGGAAAGTGCCTTGAGATCACATCTGTTATGAATTGGCATTATATAAATAAAATAAATTGAATTGAAATGAAATGAATAAAGTAATTTATGTCATAATCTAAATAATTTGGTCTAAAGGATTATTTTTTCCCCTCCCAGTGAACAACATTCCAGTAAAACAGAACAAAAAACTTTGGAGGGCTTCTGCACGTTCGTACAGTTTCAGAACTAGACAGCAGACAGGGAGCTTCCAAAGAAGGAGTCATCCTCAGGTACTTATCACCCAATCAGAGGCAGACTTCAGGAACCATGTAGGCTAGGTCACATTACACATGCAAGAAGACGTGGAGTCCACAAATTTATTCCTACCTCATTCGTCACACCAGAGAGAAGAACCAAAAATGCCAATGTCTATCTTTGTTTTGTTGTTTTCACACTGAAGGTTTTAAGCATTCTATTGATATCATCCTATTAAAAGACATACCCACATTAACAGTTTTGAGAGATGCTCATTTATTTTCAGAAAAGTGAATAATTATGAAATATTTAAAATCTGCCTGATTATCAGAATTTGCTAAATATAGTTATTCATAACTGAAGGTTTTTGACATGTATTGAGAGAAATTTAGATAAGACACTTTTTGAGTCTTTTTATTGATCCTACTTATGAGATCAATAAAAAAAAAACATTCATATTTAGAACATTCTAGGAACCATTTTAATAGGTAAGGAGGTTGTTGTGACTAGTTTTAAGATGTCCTTTAAGGATATTTTCAAGTAGCCTGAGGAAAAGCAGATAAATCTGTAGTTTTGTGTTCACATCCCTTAACAGATTTTCTAGTCTACAGTCATGACCAAAAGTTTTGATAATGACAAATATTGGTTTTCACTAAGTTTTCTGCTTCGGTTTTTATGATGAAAAATTGCATATACTCTGAGTGTTATGAAGAGAGATCAGATTCACTGGAAAGTCCTTTGTGCCATTAAAATTAACCAATTTTAAAAAGTCCACTTCACTTCCTCGCTGCCATAAAAGGAACTGCTGAGATCGTTTCACTAATCTTATCGTTAACACAGATGAGAATGGTGATGAACACAAGGCTGGATGTCGTTGTTATGCTGATTGAGTTAGAATATCAGACATGATGAGTTAAAAGGAAGGTGATGCTTGAAATCATTGTTCTTTCTGTTAGCCATGTTAGCTCCAAGGAAACACGCGCAGCAGTCATTGCGTTGCATAAAAAGGACTTCACAGGCATGGACATTGTTACTACTAAGATTGCAACTAAATCAACCCTTTATTGGATCATCAAGAACTTCAAGGAAAGAGGTTCAGTTGTTGTGAAGCAGGCTTCTGGCACCCAACCAAGTCCAGCAAGCGCCAGGACTGTCTCTTAAAGATGATTCAGCTGTGGGATCGGGATGCCAGCAGTGCAGAGCTTGCGCAGGAATGGCAGCAGGTAGGTTGTGAGTGCATCTGCAGACACAGTGAGGCAAATACTTTTGAAGGATTGCCTGTTCTCAAGAAGGGCAGCAAAAAAGCCAGTTCTCTCCAAAAAAACATCAGGGGCAGACTGATATTCTGGAAAATGTACAGTGAGTGGACTGCTGAAAACTGGGGTAAAGTCATTTTCTCTGATGATGCCCCTTTCCGAAGCACCGTCTGACCATTCATGTGTGGGGCTGCTTTTCATCCAAGAGAGTGGGCTCACTCACAATCTTGCCAAAAAACACAGCCATGAATAAAGAATGTTACCAAAACATCCTCCAACAGCAGCTTCTTCAAACCATCCAAGAACAGTTTGTTGAAAAACAATGCATTTTCCAGGATGAGTGAGCATGATGGGTCCATAACCAGGAAACTCCCCAGACGTAATGGTAAATGGCCTGCATTTGTATAGAGCTTTTTCAGTCAGAGGACCACAAAGTGCTTTACACTACATTCAGTCATTCACCAATTCACACACACATTCAAACGCTGATGGTGGCAAGCTACTACATTGTAGCCACCGCTGCCCTGGAACTTGTGGTCAATCCTCAAGAGACGGGTGGACAAACAAAAACCCAGTAATTGTGACAAACTACAAGCATTGATTATGAAAGAATGGGTTGCTATGCATCAGGATTTGGTCCAGAAATTGGTTGACTGCATACCACATGGAGTTGCAGAGATCTTGAAAAAGAAGGGCCAACACTGCAAATATAGACTCTTTACATAAACTTGATCTAATTGTCAATAAAAGCCGTTGAAACTTACAAAGTGCTTGTAATTATACTTCAATATACCACAGAAACGGCTGACTAAAAGATCTATAAACACTAAAGCAGAAAACTTTTCAAAAACCAATTTTGTGTCATTCTCAAAACTTTTGGCTACGCTTGTTTTACATAAAAACAAAGAGGTAGAAATTAATATAGTTATTGCTAATATAGCACAAAAAAACCTGTTAAGTATACTTTAATAACTGCATTACATACAAATACATATTCTATTTTCAGACACTTGAAACAGGAAAACAAAATAACTTAAAACAAATCTCTGAGCTGGAGTGATCTCTTCAGATAATCCATACATAGATTAAAAAAGCTTTAAAAGCGGGGTGTCGCGTGGCGTGGTTGTTGGGGTGGGCACCCCATGTGCAGAGGCCTTGGTCCTCGACGCGGCTGTCCCCAGTTCGAGTCCCGTCCCGGGCGACCTTTGCCGCATGTCTTCTCCCACCTCTCTCCCCCTTCGGAGGGCTCTGTCCACTGTCGATGGAGGCCACTCAGGCCCAAAAACCTTTTTAAAAAAAGCTTTAAAAGCAAACAATAAATATTGCATCCAAACTAAAACATTCCTTTTTTATTCCTAAACAAGGATTTCTTCATGTAGGACTTCCAGGTCTAACTATATTGTTTTGGGAAGCCCAGTTAGGCTGATGATGTCATTTTTACCTGTTTAGATGATATGTCCAAAATCCACACAAACAAACATTTAACACGATTCACAGTGTCAAGACTAGCATCCAGGGAGATAGCACAGACTGGGTTGTATTATGTAAGGTATGAAAGAGAATTAAAAGTTAAGGCGATAAAAAAAACTGAGCAGCATGTGGTGTTGGAAAACAGGAGACACGTGGATGCATTTCATCTGAGCTGAATATTTTCCTGGATTAAGGTCTTGGGCTAATATCAGCTGCCACATCAGGTTGGAGGGTGATTTTTCTCATTCAAAACTTATCCTTGATGTGTTTTAAGAAGATTTTGCGGGATTTCCACAAACTGTGTAATTATGTCAGCAATAGAGCGACCCAGACAACATTTCTGTTCTGTCATCTCTTGTGTGCTGACAGAATCACAAAAGATAATACGATCAAGGGTTCATTTGAGACTAAACCCTCTTATATTGATGTTTGTGTGCAAAAAACCCCAACATAAAATATTCTTTCTTTATTCATCTCTGGACACAGGCCAACAGAGCTCACTTGGCAGGACGCTCAAGGTCTTCCATCCTCTTAAAACTTGAGTCATGACGGCTCAACATACCTCATCACTGCTATGGATACTTCTTCTATCTGCTCTACTTGTTACCTCATCGTTTCAGCCAGCTCTGGTATTAGAAATGGCCAAGATTCTTAAGCAAAACTGCTGTCTTCCAGAGAAACTATTTATCAGCAGTGGAGAAATGTTGCGGATTTCAGACAAGAAGACCCTTGCAAGTTTGCTAACAGCTGGAGTTCAAGGAGCCCTGAGTGATCCACGACTGATGGTGTCATATGAGGCTAATTCTGTCCGTGCTGTGCCACCAGCACTGCAGTCGCTTGCAAAAGATCGACTCAAACGGCTGGTGAGAAACTCTTTTAAGGTGGATATTTTGGAAAACAACATTGGCTATTTACGTACAGATCAGATCATTGATGAAGAGACAGCAGCAAAGGTTGGCTCCCAACTGTGGGACAATGTCTGGAATAAAGTTGCTCAGACATCCTCTCTAATCTTTGATCTGAGGTATAGCACAGTTGGAGAGTTTTCAGGAGTTCCTGTCGTAATATCATATTTTTCCAATCCTGAGCCTCTCATTCATATTGACACAATATATGACAGCCCCTTTAAATACAACCAAGGAGTTGTGGACCATGTCATCAATACCATGGAAAAGGTATGGTAAGAAGAAGGACTTTGACAAGCAGGCCCACCATGGGGCTGCGGAGGCAGTGGCATACACGTTAAAGAAACTTAGGCAAGCAATTATAATGGGAGAAAGATCTGCTGGTGGGTCAGACAAAGTCCAAAAGATCAGAATAGCTCAGTCAGACTTCTACATAACAGTTCCTGTGGCAAGATCCATTAATCCGATCACAGGTCAGAGCTGGGAAATAAGTGGTGTTTCGCCAACAATCAATATTTTGGCCAAGGAAGCTGTCTCAAAGGCCAAATCCCTTTTGGCTCTAAGGTATACCATTCCAAAGGTTGTGCAAAATATCTCAGACGTCATTAGAGATACATATGCTTTCAGTGACAGAGTTTCAACACTTCTACAACATTTGCAGTCAACAGACTTATTATCTGTTGGATCAGAGAAGGACTTAGCGGTTAGACTCAACCAAAACCTCCAGACTGTGTCTGAAGATCCTCGACTTGTTATCAGATACATAATAGATGATGACGACAATCTAGAAGAGAACCATAAGCTTTATACAATACCAGATGATATGGAATTATTAAAGGCATACATTAATAGGGTGTTCAAAGTGAAAATTCTTCCAAGCAATACTGGGTATCTTCGTTTAGATGAGTTAGCAGAGAGTTCTGCTGTGCCTGAACTAGAAGAGCTCATAGCTCAAAAAGTATGGGAGTTCCTCAAAGACACTGATAATTTGATTATTGATCTACGATATAACACATGTGGATCCTCGAATTCTTTGACACTTATACTGTCTTACCTGAGTGACTGCTCCCAAAAACATAATTTCTTTACAATAAATGACCGAATTCAGAACACGACAACAGAACACAAACCTTTATCAAATATTACGGGGCCAGTTTACAACTTCAAGCATGGAGTTTATGTACTAACAAGCCATCGCACTGCAAGCATTGGGGAAGAACTTTCTTACCTGATACAGTCCTTAAGCTGTGGCACAGTCATTGGGGAAATTTATCTCTGGCAACCTAATGCAGTCAAAGACATTTCAGATAGAAGGAACAGACATTGCCATAACTGTCCCTTTTATAAACTTTATAGACAATAATGGGGAACACTGGCTGGGAGGTGGTGTTGTCCCTGATGCTATTGTACTGGCAGAGGAAGCTTTGGACAAGGTTTATGAAATCATGGAGTTTCACAAAGGCCTCAGGTCTCTCATTGCAGGAGTTGGGGAACTGTTGGAGAAACACTATGCAATTCAAGACGTAGCTATGTACGTCAGCCAGGTGCTGTTAACTAAATGGGCGGAGGGACTGTATCGACCAGTGGTTGACTTTGAATCTTTAGCATCTCAACTGACAGCGGATCTTACTTAATTTACTTAATCTTAATCTTACTTACTTACTTAATTTCTTACTCATTGTGATATTTAATGTCTCAGGGATTTACCTTATATATAGGGAAATATTACGCATTATATATGTATATATAAATGTGGTTGTTAGAATTTGTTTGAGATGTCAAACTGATAATGATTTAGATGAGCATTTCACGAATTAATATTAGCAATAATTGAGTTCCAGGAAAAACTTTCCTTTGGTCACTATTTTGGTTTGATTTTGGGAGGCTTTCCCTAATACTTTTACTAACACATTTACTTTGTTATGTGAATTCTTTTCATTATAAGTGCTAGTGGTTGGGCCTTTAGTGTTTGATTGGCTAAATGTCTTTTCCTGAGTTCAAATGTTGAAGTTTATTGTTTTGCTTCTGTTCAGGGAGTTTTCCTGTGTTATAATAACCAGCAGAGGGAGCTCTTACCAAACAAACCTAATTGGCTCTTGTTCGCCTCTCCTTAAGTATTTTACTGCTAATAAATATGTAAACTGAATTAAAGAGTAATTGTTTTGTGTCTGGAGTAATACACACACACACACACACACTCACACACACACACACACACACACACACATATATATATATATATATATATATATATATATATATATATATATATATATATATATATATATATATATATATATATATATATATATATATATATATATATATATATATATATATATATATATATATATATATATATATAACTATTACAAGAATCAACCAACAAACAACACATGAGCTCTGTTTGTTTTCACAATACATGAAATTTAGTTGATGTATAGTGAGCAAAAGTCTTATGCTGTCAAATTAGTGACAGCATAAAATGTCGGGATTAGTGTAATTCTTTGCTATCAGGAAATCCACAAAATGCCATTAAAAGCTTTCAGTTGATCCAACATGCGACAGCAAGAGTTCTGATGAATATTAAAAAGAGAGATCACATTTCTCCTGTTTTAGCTTCCCTTCATTGGCTCCCTGTTAAATCCAGAATAGAATTTAAGATCCTTCTTCTTACATACAAAGCCCTTAATAATCAAGCTCCATCATACATCAGAGATCTAATTGTTTCATATGTTCCCAACAGAGCACTTTGCTCTCAGACTGCAGGTTTACTTGTAGTTCCTAGGATTTCCAAAAGTAGAATGGGAGGCAGATCTTTTAGTTATCAGGCTCCTCTCCTGTGGAACCAGCTCCCAGCTTTAGTCCGTGAGGCAGACACTCTGTTTACTTTTAAGGTCAGGCTTAAAACTTTCCTTTTTGATAAAACTTATAGTTAGAGTGGCTTAGGTCATCCTGAGCTATCTCTGTAGTTATGCTGCTATAGGCTTAGACTGCTGGAGGACAGACTTACCAATTTTCTTCACTCTGCTACTTCCTTTTCTCCTACGACTCTCCAGTTGTATTACAGTACATTCTGTTATTTCAACTGTTAACTTTGTTTTCTCTCAGTGTTTTTCTCTCCATAGAATATACACCTGGTCTGGTATCCTGCTTGGCTGCAATGCCCTGATGGACGGGGGGCATCGACTGGGATGATCCTCCCAGTAACTGAACATCCACTGTGTCCTGTTATCAACTTTTTACTTTCTGTAACAGGGAGAGTACTCTTGTATCAGATCTTCTGTTCCTTCTGTGTTTCTGATCTGTCTTCTCGAACCCCCAGACGGTCGTGCCAGATGGCCGCTCCTACTGAGCCTGGTTCTGTTGGAGGTTTCTTCCTGTTAAAGGGGAGTTTTTCCTCTCCACCGTCACTACATGCTTGCTCAGTATGAGGGATTGCTGAAGGATTGCTGTGGTTGGAAAGTCTGCATCAACGGGGCCCAACCTCACGCCAATGACTGACGCAATCTGCTGGGATTCCTTAAATAGGAAACTTTTTAACTGATTGGAATGTTTGTATAAATGTATTGAAATGACTTCTTGTTAAGTGCCTTGAGATGACATCTGTTGTGAATTGGAGCTATATAAATAAACTAATTTATAAATTGAAAATTAAACATACTATAAAACTCACTTGATGCAAATTTACAGATTACAGATTTATTTTATTGAATTTCGGCAACCAAACGAGTCACCAAGGAACAATGAATGTTTTTAACAGTCTTACAACCCGTCTAGATATTTCACAGTTATAAAACTGTGATACCTGGCACAGACGGCTTTAAATATCTGTCCAGTCTACATTGTGCAAAGAGCAGGATCCCTGCCAACCCCTTCCTGTTACTACACATGCTTATTTGTTATTCTCTTCCACAAACACTCAGGATAATGCGATTAGAGGTTTAATGTGGAATAAATCCTATTATAAAGGTGTTATCAGAAACCTTACAGCCAAACCAGTGCCACTTGTCAAAGGACCAATCTTTAGACGGAGCTCACAAACTTCCAGTTCCTATACAGTCACTTTTTCTCAGACAAAAATGGCAAAGACTCTTTTTCTGGTGGCATCTTTGATGCTTTTGAAGAATGTTTCTTTTTTGCATGCCTCATTTCCACCCAGCCTTATTCAAGATATGGCAAAAATTGTCATTGACAATTACTGCACACCAGAGAAGCTAGTGGGGATGAAGGAGGATATAGCAGCAGCCACAAGCAACACAGAGGTTCTCAACATCCCAGACGGTGAATTACTGGCCAACGTCCTGAGCAGTGGAGTCCAAACCACAGTAAGTGATACACGGCTAAAGGTCTCCTATGAGCCTAACTATGTTCCTGGGGTTCACCCGGAGATGCCCCCCCTGCCCCCTGAGCAGCTCGTTGCCGTTCTCCAGTCATCCATCAAGCTAGACATCCTGGAGGGTAACATCGGCTATCTGAGAATTGATCACATCCTTGGGGAAGAGGTTGCTGACAAGGTTGGCCCTTTGCTTGTAGACCTGGTCTGGAATAAAATCTTGCCCACCTCAGCTCTGATCTTTGACTTACGTTACACTGGTAGTGGGGATGTCTCCGGCATCCCCTATATAATCTCATACTTCACTGAAGCTGAGCCTGTGATTCACATTGACAGCATTTACGACCGTCCCTCAAACACCACCACTAAGCTGCTGTCTATGTCCACACTGCTGGGAGAGAGATACAGTGTGGCCAAGCCTCTGGTTATCCTCACAAGCAAAAATACAAACGGCATTGCTGAGGATGTCGCCTACTGCTTGCAGAATCTGAAGAGAGCAACTATTGTCGGTGAGAAGACCGCCGGGGGCTCAGTGAAAGTTGATAAATTCAAAGTGGGTGACACAGACTTCTATGTTACCCTGCCTACTGCAAAGTCAATCAACCCCATTACAGGCTCAACTTGGGAGCTCACAGGAGTGACCCCAGATGTAGAAGTCAGTGAAGAGGATGGCCTCGCCACCGCAATCAGGATAATCAACCTCAGAGCTCAAGTTCCAGTTATCATTGAGGAATCAGCCACCTTGATTGCCAACAATTACGCCTTTGAGAGTGTTGGGGCAGATGTGGCAGAGAAGCTGAGAGGGCTTCTTGCAAATGGGGAATTCAGCACCGTTGTTTGTAAGGAAGGTCTGGAGACAAAGCTGTCAGCTGACCTCAAGACCCTTTCTGGGGACAAGAGCCTAAAGACCACCTCCAACACCCCAGCACTACCACCAATGGTAAGAGTTTTTTTCTTTTGTTGTTTTCCGGAAATATTCTCAACAGTTCTGTTAAGAAACATATTCAAATTTTTAAGACTTTTGTCACGATTCTTGGTTAATATTCCCCAATTGAAGTCAGCTGAAAAAAATGTGTTCAAATTACAATTTAGCCGTTTATGTTGGCTACAAACACGATCAATCTGGAAGCAAGTATGCTCAAAAAGTTTTTATTGTAAGATGTCGTTTGTGATGCAAATGTCTGTTTGGTGCTCATTTTGCAGGAATATTCTCCAGAGATGTACATTGAGCTGATCAAAATCTCCTTCCATACCGAAGTGTTTGAAAACAACATCGGCTATCTGCGATTTGATATGTTCGGAGACTTCGAAGAAGTCAAGCCAATTGCCCAGATTATTGTGGAGCACGTCTGGAACAAAGTTGTGAACACAAATGCTATGATCATTGACCTCAGGTGGGTTTTATATTCTTGGGCGTCAATTTACGCTACAGTTAATAAGCTCCTTTCTAAACAGTGATTAAAGATGTGTCTAGTCATCTATGCTTATAAATCCTTGGCATCTCATCAAAGACAGCTGAATTTAAACTATTCCTCACAAAAGAGTTTTAGTTAGACGTTCTGTTACTCTGTTGTGTAGAAATCAAAAGTTCAGGGGGAAAAAGTGTTTTTTGTTTGTTTTTTGTTCGTCTTGCAGGAACAACCTTGGTGGGCCAACAACAGCCATAGCGGGTTTCTGCTCTTACTTCTTTGATGGGGACAAGCAGATTCTTTTAGACAAGCTCTACGACAGGCCATCTGGAACCACCACTGAGCTGCTAACTTTGCCTGAACTCACTGGTAAATAAAAGGACAACATATTTTTATATGAGTGAATGTTGGCAAGAATTCTAGCCTTAAAATTAGCATTATTGTAAGCAAGAACTTTGTAACACAGAAGCTTCTTCCAAAAGGAAATTGACTAAGAGGTTTCTAACTCTATCTCGACCTCTCTTTCAGGGGTAAGATATGGCTCCAAGAAAAGTCTCATCATCTTGACCAGCAAGGCTACAGCAGGTGCTGCAGAGGAGTTTGTTTACATCATGAAAAAGCTAGGCCGTGCTATGTTAATTGGAGAGACCACCGCCGGGGGTTCCCACCCACCAAAGGTCTTCCCTGTTGGCGAGAGCAACATCTTCCTCAGCATCCCCACAGTCCACTCTGAGACTTCAGCTGGGCCAGCCTGGGAGGGAGTGGGTGTCACACCCCACATTCCTGCTGCAACTGAAGCTGCCCTGGAAGTGGCCAAGGGCATCTTCAACAAGCACCTTGGAGGCCAGCAGTAAACAGTATGCTGTGGAGATAATTGTTTTCACACTTGCTTTGGCAATGAATCCTGGGCTTGTTTGTGAGAACAATGATGATTTGGTACAGAGTTTATTCTTTTATTAATTCTCAAAATACTTAAGTCTTGTTGGTGTTTGTAATATAGAGGTTTAGTTGTATGTAGGGTTAAGATCGCTATTTTCTCAAAATGAATGGCACTGAAAATTCTTGTGAGAGTTACTGCATGTGTGAGTAAGTGCATGTAAGATGCTTTCAATATGTGCTTTTTCTTTGTTATACTGAGATGCCAAGTTTTAAAAACAGTTTGTGTAACATCTCTACATGTGAAGCAATGTTAGTAATTGTAAAATGCTGTTTGTCCTGAATGCAGTAAATTTCACGTCCTGTGGACCTACTTGGGTTGTATCAATTCCAGGGGTGAGACTGAAATTTTTTTTTTAAAAAGAGAGGCAACCAAAACTTTCCTTTCATAACATTTTCAAAAACCATGTTCTAAATGCAATTTAAAGAGTGAATTCAGTTCAGAATGTCTCCTAAACTCTTTCACCACTTAGTACTATAACACAAACTGCAAGGCAAGTTTATTTGTACATAGCCACAGAAGTTAAACACGGGGACAAAGCAAATCTCCTTAAAGGCAAAATATTCAATAAAAAAATAACTGTCAAATTTAAGCATCACAGTAACAGGAAGTCATGCTAACATGCAAAGTTTAAGCAAATAAATAGCTACGATATAATAAAAAAACATTGATAAATAATCTTAGATATTAATGGGACAGCTGTAGTTAAACTGTAATGTTTTCAAACCTGATTTAAAGAACACAACAGTTTCATCACTTCCTAGGTTTTCAGGGTGTTGGTTACAGAACTGACAAGCATAGATACTAAATGTTGGCTCCCTTTGTTCAGTTCTTGTCCCTAGTGCACAGAGTGAAGTGGTCTCTCAATCAATTAATCAAACTTTATTTATAAAGTCCTTTTCATACAAACATTGCAAGTCTAAGTGTTTTACAGCTTAGAATGACCCCACATAAACCACATTCCCATCCTTCCCCCACAGATTTAAAAGCATGATCACAATTATATCCCCCTCCCCCCAACCCAACTCCCATGCACGCACACACTTAATAGTAACAATAAAAAGGACATTGGGCTGAGTACAGATGAGCCAGGTAAGGAAACGCCATCAAAGGAGCCATGTGCACCGGCAGCAGCAGATCAACAGCAACACCAGAGGAACTGACACAGGACGCCCAGAGGAGGCAAGGCCGACACCCCACCTCCACCCAAGTGCTACCTGGAGAGCACCCAGGCAGCCACAGCCTCTCTCTAAGGACCAGAGAGATATGAATGGTTCATACCTGAGTGCAGCTCTAAAATGCATTTAGGTTCAAGATTACTTAGTTTGTTATAAAAAATATTGAAATCAATCCTTTTACAAAGGAGGAATCAGTACAGTAATTTAATGACTACATTGACAGACATTAGTTATGTGATGACAGAGACATACAAAGTTGTGTATTATTGGCATACCTATAGGGAGAAATGTTGCAGTGCTTTGTAATCAGAGCTAGGTGGATCAAATAGACGTTGAATAAAAGTGGCTTGAGAATGGAACCTTGAGGGACCCCACATTATATGTGTTCACAGTACAACTATCAACTGGCGCAAATTAGTCAAGGTCTGCTAAGAAAGAGCCGAAGCAATCCAGCAAAGCACCTGATAATCCCAGCCATTTTTCTTAACTGAGAAGTTAAGAAAAGTTAAGAAAAAAACTATCATTAAGACAATACTCCATGCTCCAAGATGCCTTTTCCTTTGAAACTGTGGCTATGCGAGGAGGTGGAAAGGCCGTTTTGCTCCTAAAGGTAAAATATTCATACAATTTTGCCTAAAAAACAGACAGATGGGCTCTGTGTTTAGAAAGATACGTTGATATAGCTGTCCTCAGAAGGCCTCAGAGGTGTGTTAGGCATGAAACAGTGGCAGAATGATGCTATGATGATGCTTTTCTTAAACAGGTACAAGAAAGTTTGATTCGCAAATGGATGGAGGCAAATACAAGGCAATCCTGGAGAAGAACCTGTTAGCAGCTGCAGAACAGATTGGGACAGAGGTTCACTTTCTAGAAGGACAAGACTAAATATTTATTCATGTCAATGAAATTCTGTTGTGACTGAGTTTTGCTGCCTTAAGATTCATACATATTGCACAATCTGGCGGCAGGTCCTTTATTTAACTCTGTAATGTTCCCCGTTATTCTGAATGTACTATGTATTTTCTAACCAGTAAGTGCCTCATGATAATCAATTTATGTTTTTACTAGAACTTGGCCACAAGCATGTAAATATGTGGAAAAAATCTATAAATACCTAAAATTCATAATGTGCTTCTTCAAAGTACGTGTTTGGCTTTCCTAATTGGTGTAAATTTATCGATAAAAGCCAAAAATCCTACTGTATGGTAACTAAACATAACCTATCTTCTGTAAAAAGTGATATTTCAGATATTTAGGGGACTCCTAAAGCAGGCTTGTGTTTATTAAGCTACATATTCAAGAATGCAGCTAAACTTAGTTTACTATAAAGAATGGTGCTGTCTTGATCTGTAACAGGATTATAATAATAATGTTGGATGTTTTGTTTTTTTTTGGTTTGACCCATCCCATTCCCTGTTAGAATGCTCCTGTCAGCCATGAGGGAGGTGCAAAATGGGATCTTAACCCATTTTTCCCCGTCTGTCTCTCCTCCTCAGGATGAAACATGAAACCTGGGCCACTTCAGTGAAGTCTGTTCCATGGGCTCCCACTTCTTCCAGCGCCAAACACTGCTCTACAGATCCCAGAACCCATTCTGCATTTTTACACCCAAACTGAGACTTTGAGAGAAAACTTTTTTTATTTTTTATTAATTTCTTCAGCTGACCGGATGTTTGTCGAGGAAAAAATTCTTTTCTCCTGCATCCGAGAAAAGCATCCCTGCATCTAAGACTGTCACTAGCATGGTCATGATTATTTAAACAGAAAGCTTTTTTTCTTTTTGCCTAACTCAACCCTCCTAAAGAAAACTTACGGAGAGAAAAATATTACTGTTTTGCTTTTGTTTAGTTTTTTCCTGCAATCCACAAAGGAGTAAAGTTTACGCACCGGAGCCAGATTATATAGAACCGTGCTGAACATGCGTCTGGTTCTGGTGCTGGTTCTGGTCGGATTATTTCTGCTCTCCTTGCCATCAGCAAGAGCGGAGCCGGAGCTGCCGGAGGAAGAGGAGGAGGAGGAGGAGGAGAGCTCCTGTCACGGCGCCTTTGACCTGTACTTCGTGCTCGACAAGTAAGTGGAACTGATTTGGCTGTTCGTTTGAAAGACAAAAGCCGAAGGTTGTGGCAAAATGATCAGGTGCTCACAGAAACTCAAAGTTGTTCTTCTTTGGTCTGAGTTTTCATGCTTTCATTGTGAAAAAAGTTTGTCAAAAGGGACAAATTTAAGCATGGGGAGAAGACTGAGGCAAACATGATGAATATTTTTTGATCAATACAGCAACTAAGCAACATTAATTTACCAAGAGTATTCATTTTAGAACATTTAAAGCTCTCATTTTACATGCAAAAAACCCTTTTCCACCATTGTCAGTGTTATTTTGTGTTTTAGACCATGTTTTAAGCTAATCAGCCACCCGTGTTAGCTGATAGGCATCTCATGGAATGACTAGTAAACTGAGTGGAGTTTGCTGACGAAGCGAAAAGCAGCAGTGATGACGTCAGAGCCACATAAACAGTCTACCTCTGTCCCACATGGAGGGTCAAAAGTGCCAAAATCCAATACATGAATGAAATTAAATATTTGCTTCAATGCTTAAAGGGTTTGACTGAGTAAATACCTAAAACAGCAAAAATGATTTCAAAGTTACGAGGGCTCGTTTCATACTTATGTAGTAATGTTGTCAGCCAGTGCAACATGCAACATTCTTTTTAGTCAGACAAACAGACTCAAGAACTACTTACTTCAAAATAAGAACTTGAAACATAAATAGCTTTACGGGAAAGATTTTACTTTGATGAGTTTTGTTATTAGTTTTACAAACTTCCAAACAACTGCAAAGCTGCTAAAACACCGAGTTCCTTTAAACCAAGGCTAAAAATCCATTGGTTTCATTTTGTATTTTAATAACTGGTTATTAAAAGCTGGAATGTCATAACAGTATGTTTTTGATATTGTGTTTTTCTGTTTCGATTCTTACTGTTATTATTATTGCCTCTTTTATCCCCTAATCATATCAAAGCACCTTGAATTGCCATGTTGCTGAAAGTGTGCTATAAAATAAATGTGCCTTGCCCGTTATACACCAGTACCTTAAACTGTTTATTAAATATTCAAAACTGAAGAAAATTCCTAGTTTTTCAAATATGTTATAAATGACATCATTTGATAAATAAATACTCTTTTCTATTCACGTCATGAATTTATTTCATCTGTCAGTCTTACCCACCAAAGTCAGGGAGTGGGGCTAACAGCTATGGGGTCTTATTTCTAAAAGTTGCTTATGCACAAAACGGCGTCTGAAAATTGCGTAAGTCACTTTCTACGCAAAGTTTGGGATTTACGGAATAAAAATGTGACGGAAAAATGTGCGCAACTTTAAGCCCGCTAAGAACCTTGCTTTATGCACCTTTTGGACAGTGCAGCCAGTGAGATGGCAAAAGTGTGAATTTAAGCCACATTTTCAGAAACACAAACACAACAACCAACAGTCAGCCCCCACCCTGTCTCTAAACTGAGAATTAAAACAAGAATCTGAATGAAAATATGTTGCATTTAAGAGTTATATCACAGTACGTTAATATATATTCAGATTATTCAGCAATTGCACTTATTGGTGCAACAATTGTGTGAAGTAGAAATCTAAATACTGCCGTGACACTCCTGCGCTATTTGAAGTCCGGCCACTGGCAGCATCTGGATGGGGGGGAGCCGATGTAGATTCTCTAAAGCAGTCCTGTTAGATCTGTGTGCTGAACTAGGTTAGATCCAACAACCAGCTGGAACCCCCCGCTGCACATTCTGGCAGTGGCATGCCATCTCCCTCTTTGCCTCCACCTTCTCTTTTATGTCAGGCACGCCGCTGCATCAACGCTGTGTCTCTCGCAGCTCCTCCGTTTATTTGTGACCCCCCAAATAATATTTTGCATGGATGACACTTTTTAAAAGTGAACTTAAAACTCACCTTTTCTGTCAGGCTTTAAAACTTATTATGTTCTGCTGTAGTTTTGTTTGTATTTATCTTAATTTGCTTTTATTCCAATCTAATTGTTGCGACAATAAGTATTCATATAATTCAAAGTTTATATTTCTTGTTCTTATTTGTTTTATTGCTTGTGCTGCTGCTTTTATTTAAATCTTTTTACTCTTGCTGTCTTGTTACATATTCTCTTATTGCTAACTATATTTTGTCTTTTATTGTGAAGCACTTTGGTCGCCTTCTGGCTGAGTAAAGCTCTATATAGATGTACGTCGGTTGACTGATTGAGAAATAAAAACTTTTTTCCTGTGGAATTGTGCTTTCTCTGCCTTTCGGTTGCCATGGATACCCTTATCATCCTGCTTAAGTCTATGCAGAATATTCACTAGCCACTTTGCATTGACCGTTTATGGCAAAAAGTGGGTGTGTGGTGGGGGCAATATGGTCCAAAATTGCCTTAGCACATTTCCAGGGAGAGCTTGATTTATAAAGTGGAAATTGCATGCAGCTGTGTGTACTCCAAGTTTTATAGATCTGAAACTTACTTGGCGTAAGTAAAAAAATGTTTTGCTGACAATAAGTACTGTTTTACTAAGGATTCCAGGCAAAGTTTTAATAATGAGACCGCTGGTCAAAATGATTGGTCTGAAGTGAACTTGCTGTACAGGTTAACCAAGTAGATGTTAGAGTCAAATTGTTGAGAACACAATAATTGTTATTTCATAGTGCGCTGCAGCATTGGAAAAAAATATGAATAGAAGTTAGTGTAATTGAATATGCTTTGGAATTTTATAATAAATTTGAATTTGAATTAATCAATCTGTGTTTCCATATGTTCATGTTTGATTACTTGTTTATGTCATAATGAGTATAGTCAGTTAATTAAAGCATTTATGAAACAATAAAGATAAATGGTTTTTTACTGGATTGTTGCACTTTTGGCCCTCCACAGAACAGCTCTTCAACTCCGCTGTCATAAACTATTAAGACACATAATTCCCAAAGAAAAAAACCAAACCCTCAAAGATGGGGGGGTTTTTTTCCCCCTAAAGGTACTGCTTCTTTTTTGCTCAGTGACCCCATCACTGACCGTTCTTTTCTTTTCCATGCTGTACGCCCACATAGGAAAAATGTTGTGGCTTGGTGACATCTTAGCAGTGGACTTCCGCAGTCGGGGAGAATATAAATGCAAGAGAAAATTCTGGAGCGCTTGCTGTTTTCCATGTGTCTGGTTTCCGTCATTTTATACCAACCTTGCGACCCCTTTTCCATTCAGACAAACCTCAGGCCTTACAAAAGTAATCACCTTTGACCCAAATTATTCACTGGAGTTGTTTAACATGTCTATTAATGAGCTTGACTTGATTTAAAACTTTCAGTCTATAATATCACTGGAACAAATGTAATAATATGAATAAATGTTTGCACCCATGTGAAAACATATGAGTGTAAAGAGACTTCATTGTATGAGATCTTGTGATATGATATGATATGATATGATATGTTTCTCTTAAAAAATAAGGCTTTCAAGTTGCTATCTAGTTGCTCTTCACACTTTCTATGGAGAACTAAGTCTAACTTAGTTTTATTTGAAGGAGAGCGTTTAACCTATACCTCAGTCTTATTTTGAAGTAAGAAGGAAGTAAATAATTAGTTTTCCTGTTGTATTGGCAGATGACTTTGAAAATAGATTGTCGTGTTGACAACACACAGTCACATAAGCAAATAAATTGCTTTTAAATCGTCCATCTGGCAGTAATTTGAGCAGTCTAAAAATAGTGCCATAAAAGACATGACTTGTCTGATTTATGGCCTCCTATCAGTATTCGAGTGAAGAATACAACTTCAATATGCATCCAATTCAGATGCTATTTGATCATCTATAGTAATTGGACTGATTAAAGCTGAACTGGGTAATTCTACTCTAACTTGTTTCTTTACAAATCAAGAAAAGATATCCTAGATTACAAACTATGTTTGAAAGAATCTCTGTTCAGTTTAGATTAATTCAGTCCAGATTTGACCACTCTAAAGATTTTGATTCCTTAAAAATTGTGAAATGCCAACTTTTGTGTCATTTGCAACTAATAAGGCCAGTTGCAGTATTCACATATTACTTACAAATCATTCTGTTAATGTTTCTTTTAGTTTTTAGTTTAGTTTAGTTTTTAGTTTAGTTTAGTTTTTTACAATTAACCAAAATATTGTCAGTACTAATGAAACTTAGGGCTGTTAGCTAGCCATGAGGAAAGTCTCCATTAGTAGCCTCTGCAATGCAACCCGACAACAACTCAACAAGGATTTCCTTCCTTGCTTCAAATGATAAAATTCAAAATATAATCATGACAGTGCAAAGTCTTAAGGTGCATTCACACCAGCCATGTTTTTTTCCGGTCCTAACACAAAAGTGGATCACAGGCCTTTGTCTAGCTAAAAGACTGTCATGGAAAAAATTGAGTTTCCTCTGTTCACAGGCCTTACTGTAGGTGACAATAATGCTCTGTCAAGTGTGTTGACGCCAATCGTTTCTAACCATAGAAGAAGACATGCAAAGTTTGTTTGCACATGCGAACCGAGCATGGTGAAACCGAGGCACATTCCAAACTATATTAGTTACTATTAGTATGTTAGTTACTACATCCGGATGCCTGACCCCTTCAGCATCAACCCAGATGTTTTCATTTAGGTAGGCCTCCCAGTTCTGGTGCTGCTCTGCGATGAACTATTATCCTTACCTTCTGCCATCCCAGCAGTCTGTGAGTGTGGCTTCTCAGCTCTGGTTCAGCTGAAGATAAAACACAGACACAGACTGGACATTGAGGGCCTGTTAACACGACAACGTTTTTCAGCAAAACGGAGGTTTTTCCCCCCGATTCGGCCTCTCGTTTACACGACAATGTGAAAACGGGGGGGGGAACGCAGCTTTTTGAAAACGGCTTCCAGAGTGGAGAGTTCTGAAAACGCTGGGTTATTCGTTGTCATGTAAACGCAAGCCGGAGACTTTTGATAATGATGACATCACTGCCAGCCACCTACGGACATGTTGGACTTGCGCACTCCGCCTTTCTACAGAAAAACAACAATGGCGGATCCAGGTATGCTGTTACTACTGATGCAGCTTCTGAAGAAATTTGGTCTCTGTAAGCAAAACTTAGAGATCATCAGGCTTCTATGCGATCGCCAACGGAAACGCATACAGTACGTGTGTCAAATAATCAATACGCCTTTATTTAAGTGGAGAACTACAAGAAGACCGCCATTGTTAGTTTTCATGAAATGTTTCTTTTCCGGGTTGTGAGGGGGAAACCTTGGAACACTGCATACACGGGGCCCACTGCCATCTAAAGGCCGGGCATATGTACTACATCGTTTTCCATCGCGCGCCCTGTCGTGTAAACGCAGTGCGTTTTCACCCGCGTATTCAAACAAAAACAGCAACGTTGTCGTGTAAACAGCCCCTGAGTCTGACCTCAAAGTTGCTTTCTCTACTGTAACTCTAGACTATGAGACTCTCAAAAGCAGCAGAAGATGCTCAGTTCTCTCATTATCTCCTGCCATTTCAAATTTATGTTACACCCTGGTTCTAGTGAGGACACTGCTCATGTCCTCACTAGACCTAGGAAAGTAGAGAGCACATCCCCCAATTTCTAAAGTCCTTACACTGGCTCCCTGTAGCTCAGAGATTAGACTTCAAAATACTTCTACTAGTTTTTAAATCATTGAATGGCTCAGCACCAAAATATGTTGAAGATCTACTGTTACTATACCAACCCCCCCAGACCACCCAGGTCCTCTAATTCCAGTCTACTCAACATCCCTAGAATCAGAACCAAACATGGAGAAGCAGCTTTCAGTTCTATGCTCCTCTAATCTGGAACAAACTTCCAGAAAACTGCAAAGCTGCTGAAACACTGAGTTCTTTTAAATCACAACTAAAAACGTATCTGTTTAGAGTTGCCTTTGAGTAATGCTTTGTTGTATCATGTTTTGTGTATTCTTCTTGTTTTACTGCTGTTTTTACATTATATGCTTTGTAATGCTTTAATGTATCTGTGTGCGCTTCTTGCTCTATTGCTGTTTTTACTTTATATGCTTTGTCTGTGTTTTGCTGCTATTTTTATTTTACCACTCAATCATGTAAAGCACCTTCAATTACCTTGTTGTTGAAAGTGTGCTATACAATGTGTGCCTTTCCAATGCAATTGATTTCATATATTTAACATGAAAAGAGCAGCAGACTCTGTCAGAAAGTTGTTACTGATTCCTCTGGTTGTTATACCAGCCTAATGATTAATGCATGAATAAGAGACTGAATGTAAAAAAAAAAAAAAAACATACTGAAGAGTTTTGTTGATTTGGGTGGGGGCTTTTCAGTAAGGGGTAATGGTGAGTCCCGAATCCTGAGCTATATGAGAACCACTGCCCATGTACTAACCAGGACCTTGACATGTCATTTCTCACACCACATAATGGGTTTTGTGACAGGACAGCTCTTTCAAAGTGCATCAGGATGCTGCGATCCACTTTGGTCTTGTCAGGATAGCATGAAGCTACAACTACAACCAGGGTGCTCCACAAGGCACCAATCATGGATGCACTGCCACTGCGCACCCCTAGGTTTTACCCTGAACCAAGATGGGATCGTTTACCTTTCACACAAAACAATAGCCCAACAATAAAAACGGTGGTGGCAGCAACATCCTCTGGGCATACCTTTCTTCAGAATGGAAAAAGTTGCTCATCGGAGTTGAAAAAAATCCTCTTTTGGACTGCAGAAGATTTTGGACTGAGATGCAGGTTCATCTTCCAGCAACGCAACAATCCTAAACATGCAGCATGACCTGCAGTGGAATGGTTTAGTTTCAAGCATCGAATGGTCCAGTTAAAGGTCATAACCAAAAAGCAATTAAGAATTTGTGGCAAGGCTTGAAAATTGATATTGACAGGAGCTCTCCATCCAGTCTGAGCTGGAGTGATGTTACAAAGAAAAGTGGAAAAAATGTCTCTAGATGGGCAAAGCTGACAAAGATTTATCCAAGGACTTGCAGCTGTAACTGCAGTTAAAGGTGGTTCTACAAAGCATTGACTCAGGAGGGGCTGAATGTAAATACATACCACATTTTTCAATTTCTATTTGTAAAGCTTAGATATTTTTATAAGGCTTATCCTGTTTAATCCTTTAGTTATTACTTTGAGCACTTTTAGGTCACAGTGGATTCCACTGAAGAAATCTGTTTTCACCACCAGATTATTTAACATGGATTTAAATTATGTTCCTTTGTCAGCCCCCCCCCCCCCCCTTTTTTTTAACTTGCATCACTGGGGCAAAGCCAGAGAGGAGGAGAAAAACAAGAGCGCACAGGAAGCAACTGTGTTTATGGAAAATCTGGTCTTAATTTGGAGAGCAACATGTTGCACGCAGCACCTTTAAACGCCTGGTTTTGGATGTCCTTTATATGGTTTAGCAAAATGAGAAACAATAAACTTTAAACAGCTTAGCATGACGGGGATATCCACAGCCCCTCGCCCACTGGCTTTGTCTAAAGTACATTTCTAAAGGATTTAATCCAAATAATCAGTCCTACTTTCCCTCTGGACCTGCAAAAACAAAAAGAACTGTTCCACAGATGTGCAGGACTGCTTGTGCCATGAGGTAAATACTAAAACATGCAGCAAAATAAGATAGCAGATTCTTTCCCCCACAATGTTAGATGCTAAAATTAGTACTTGTGTTCTTTGTTGCCCACTCTGATGAGGACGATGACTAAGCAGACGTCGTTTGTGGACTTCAAACGTGGGAAGCTCATTAGAAACATGTCCCGGCCTTCCTGGTGCCGTAGAAAATCTTCCCAACTCAGGTCTGAGCCAGTTTATGGGACACAGACAGATCTCCACTAATTTATCTACAGCTTCATGCAAAAATATTCACACCCCTTGAGCTTTTCCACATTTTGTTACATTACAACAACAAATATTATTTTATTGGGAATTTATATTGGCCAACTGCACAATTACAGTGAGGAAGACAAGAATTTGAACACCCTGTGATTTTGCAAGTTCTCCCACTTAGAAACTATGGAGGGGTCTGAAATTCACATTGTAGGTGCATTTCCACTGTAAGAGAGAGCATTTTATTTTATTCAGGAAATCACATTGATACATGATTTATAAATAATGTATTTGTATTTTATTGCTGCTCATAAGTATTTGAACACCTGGCAATCACCAAGAATTCTGAAGATCTGTGTGGGGGAGTGGGCCAAAATCCCAGTTGCAGTGTGTGCAAACCTGGGCTAGAACTACAGGGAACGTTTGACCTCTGTAATTGAAAACAAGGGCTTCTGTACCAAATATTAACACTGATTTTCTCAGGTGTTGAATGGTTGTTGAAGATGAGGAAGCATGAGTGTGTGTTAAGGGAAGGTATTGATGCTTTGGCCCAGTAAGAGTTTTCCAAAAGTATTTACTGGAGACTTGGGAAGATGAAGTCATGTCATGGCTCTGGCATTTGGGGCTGGGCTTGTTCAGACGCATGGCTGGCTGGAGTGTGTAGGGCACAGTGGTGGCCAATGGCTGTATGGCTGCCAGGGTGGAACTTAGTCACCTGGGAGTCGGTTTGGAAAGTGCCAGCATAAGAGAGGCTTTAGATTCATATTTTGTGCTTTGTTTTTGTTTTGCAGAACTATGGGATTCTTAACTGTAGGTTTCTGATTGTGAACAATGGTAGGATACACATGGATATCAGATAAATATGGATGGTTTGTCTTGCAACTATAGCAACTGAAAGGCAACAGACTGTTGGGAATAACTGCTTGCCTGGCACCCCCAAAGCATGATGCTACCACCAGTGGCAGGCAGGTTCAGGGTGATGTGAAACATGAGGTAGTTTTCACACCTGTTAGTCCGGTAGACTCGGTTCAATTGGGGACCAAAATTGCAAGATTGTTGTTGTTTTTTTAGCTCATGCAGTTCCCTTTCACACTGCACTTTGTCAAACAGACCAACTCTTTTGAGCAACATGTTTACCTCCTCGCCTGTGGTGGCGCTGCACCAAGAAACACTTAACACAGGGACACTTCCGTGAAATGTAAACAAACATGGAGTGGCATCAGATTTAGCTGTTTTAGGATTGCTCTTTTGCCTTTAACAAATGTGCAACACTATTACGTTGCAGCAATGGGCCTAGCATGAGCAGAGAACCAAGCAGAGTTGTTGTTGGGCGGTTGTTATGGTTGTACATACCTGGAAGGGCCTGTGCTATAGTCCACTTACTGCTTTAGGAGCGTCCGCCTGCTTGGCATTCAAATATGCATTTAAACCGCACCAGAGTTCACTTCAACTGAGCCGAGACCTCCGAGAATTCTAGTCCACCCAAAGTTTTTGGGTGGACTAGAATTAGCTTTTTTGGTCTTTATCAGAGATCAAATGCACATTCCCTCCTCCCCAAACGAACCGGACTTTCAGGGCAAACAAACTAGAGTTCGATTAAAGCGGACTAAACAGGTCTGGTGTGAATGCACCATTAGTTTTCCGCAGTACGTAGTGTCACAAGTATACATCTAGGCCAAGGAAGTTACTTCTTTCAGCAAAAGCTTTCTTCTTGACACTCTTCCAATAAGGTCAGATTTGTGGAATACAAGACAAATAGCTGCCCTGTCCACAGATTCTCCTACCTAAGCTGTGGACCCCTGGAACCATTCCAGAGTTACCATGGGCCCCTTAGATGCTTCTCTTTGCTCAGCCTGTCAGTTTAGGTGGATGTTCCATGTCTTGTTTGGCTTCCAGTTGTGTTATACCCTTGGATCAAACAGTACTCTGTAGGAACCTAGAAAACTTATAATAACTAATAAGACTTATTAGGTGACTTCAGAAAGGCCAATGGTGGCTGTTATGGAATATTTGTTTTCTAAGTAGGATTTGATTACTTATTCCCTGTTTTAGTGAGTGCGTCTAGGACACTAGGTCATGAAAGAAAACAAAGGCCTTCTGTAATGCTTTGATAAGCAATGTATCAGATGACCAGGCAGACATCAGCAAGCAGGCATTGTCGGATGGATGAGGGGCTCACTATCAGGCTATCGGAGGCGTCAGGCTCCAGGGGGAAGAAGACACTCTAGACACGGACGCTGAGCTCATGCTGTTAGAAGATAAACAGTGATTGCTAAATGCTATTTAAGGTTTTGAATTAGAAGGGTTGGGTAAGAAATATGAGAGAAATTGTAGTCATTAGACTCTATCACTCTATGTTTGGCCAAACGTTTTCTATTAAATGCCTAAACGCCCAAAGGACTCGGTTTCATATTTGTTTTAAGAAGAGCAATATTTTTAGCCATAATAGTAACCTTGGATTTATTATTATTATTATTTTGCAGTATCAGAGTAAAGTACAAATGCATGTCACACATTTTAGATAATTTATTTCTAAACAGATTCCAGGAGCATTTATCCTTTTAATTCCACTTCACAACCATGCACAACTTTTTGTTGGTCTAAAATCGCAATAAAGAACAACACCGTTTGCAGTTGTAATGTGATTAAAATGTAATCCATCTACATATAGACATAACAGTGATGTAACTTTGCTGATTCAGGACTACTGGGCCAGAGTTTGGCGTTTTGTAAGGCATAGATGTCCGGAAGAATGGTTTTGAGAGTGTTCTTGGCAAAAACTGACATCCTCCTACGTTCACTTAAGGTCAAATTCAGTCTGCTTTTGAGTTGCTGAATAGGCGCATCTTAGAAAATGTAAAATAATAATAATAAAGTATTCATGAATTACAGCCTTTTTAAAATGCCTTTAATTTCTACTCCAATCCCTCATCAACCTGTATTCATTTTGTCTTATCTGGTTTTATTGAAGCATTCACATTCTAAGCAAAAACTATTCTTAATGCAGCCACAAGTTAGCTCACTGATGTGACTTTCAGTCATGCTGCCTAAATCCAGCTAAGTCAGCGGAAAACCCAGAGTGCAGCTGCAGCCTGTAAATACTTTGGATATGTCTGGATACGTTCTCGCTGTGGAACGACAGCCCAGCAAAAAGGCCCTTTCTAGAAACTTGCTGTTGTGTTTACAGCAGGAAGTCACTTGTGGTAAAATATCATGTTTTAGTCTTTGAGAGTTTAAGAAACAAGAAGATTTAATAAGTCTTCTATTTATTGCAAATGTCTGCTTTCTCTACATTTAAAGAGTATTACAGAAGGCGCATTCAGGCCTGGGAAAGACAGCAATAATAAAAAGCTGTTGAACCTCATCTGCAAAGCCTCTAACAACTTGTATCCAGCAGTTTTCACCCAGCAATTTCTCTTGGTTTTGGAAGGGATACCCAGCATTAGCTTAGCAATCATGTCTTAAACACTTTGATTTGTGCAACTGCTGTAAAAGTTGGTTAGTGGTTCTGAACAAATAAATCCATGTGCCCACTCAGTGAAGCGGAGCACGGCCATTGGCTGCAGCCTGAGGTGGTGCGGGTTTAGGCCCAGCTACAGTGGCAAACTGCCTTCTCTGAGGAGGTGGGGTGTGTTTTCTTTCTGACGCCTTTATCCGTGAGAATGGCACCAAGTCTTGCGATTTCATAGCAGTGGAGAATTTTTGCTCATTCCATCAGCCTGGTCCTGCTCAAAAGTTGGTTGAAAATAGTTTAAATTATGTTAGACATAGTTTCCTGTAAAGTCCTAGGGATTGGTGAGCAATTTATTTATTTCCATTAATGAGGTAAATGGCCTGTATTTTTGTCTTGTGTCTTGCCCAAGGACACAACAACCTAGGCAGGTGGAGTCGGGGCTCAAGCCGGCAACCGGCTGGGTTACAGGACAAATTCCTACCACCTGAGCCATGGTCATCCCTAGGTAGTTGAAGTAGTTTCCCATATCTGTGAACTTTAGGGAAAATGAATTGTCTTTTTAACATAAAACAAAACAAAACTGAAATTAGCCTTTGAATATCCATGGATAATAATTCCTAAATACTTGAGATGATGCAGCTCAGAGCATAAACTATTCCTAAATAGAAACCTTAAAAGTCTTTTTTTAAATAAATAGTACCCTCTAAATAATAGTACCCTCAAAATGAAATATGTGTATGTGAACTACACATATTTTACTTAAGCCATTTTCGGACAGGAGTTCTGGAATATTTGCGAACAATTCCATCCGGTCTTTAACCGGAGTTGTGTTTTTAAATAAACCACTTTTTTCTGGAACATTGCCTTTCGACATTTATACGTCATCAATGTGTGCGCTCACAGCGTTCCCTGCCCCCCTCCCCTTTGCCCCTTTGCCCCTTTGCCCCACCGCCCCACTCCCCTCCAGCTTTCCCGGAACATTACCTGGTAGTCTGAACGCAAACCCCATACCATGAAAAGTCCGCTCTTGTTACTAGGTCTTCATCCGTAAAATTACCGGTAAAGGGTATCCGGACAAAGTCCGGAAGATTGCTTTCAGACTCAAAAGCGAAACACCGAAAAAGTACCGTTTTTCATGGCCTGTTTGAAAGGGGCTTTAATCTCATGAGACATTGTATCTTGTTGCATCCATGTTTAAGAAATGTATCTTGAACTAAGAAAGGAATTAGTTATTGAGTGGCCCTGTTGTGTTAATGGAGTTGACTACTAAAGTCTTATTTTCAGGTTGTTTGACACCGCTCCTTTACAAAAGCCTTGGCGGGTCAGCAGATGGTGTAGATTTAGATGGGCGCCCTGTAAACAGAGGATTTGATTCCCAACCTTGGGAACTTTGTTACATGTCTTGCCTCCTTCTCTTTTTGCTCAGTGCTTTTCTGAAAACTGTAAATAAAGGCCAATAGAGCCACAAAATCATTAGAAAAAACAGAAGCATTGAAGAAGCCTCTACTGCTTTTAAACCTGGCAACCTTTTAGCTATTCCTGGAGAACGGAGGGACAGACATGACAGCGAATATCACAACAGGCTGACCGTTAGCCCCTAACAGTTCTACAGTAAGCGTCGGCGCTGAACGTTCACAGTTTTTAAATGTGTTGACCGTATTTGATCATCTCTTGATTAAAATGTAATTCTACACTGAACAGATATTCTTTACAACACAGGCTGAGTTATATAAGACCTTCATCTGGTTTTTAACACCTTAAAAGGGAGAATTTTCTGTTTTTTGAAGGCCTCAAAATGAAAACAGCGTAACAAACTGAAAAAATTAGGATGTTTAGTTTTCCAAGATCTATTGGCAAAATCTTGTGTCATCTCATTCCTGTGAAACCAATATCATGGGCATGGGGTATCATTACACAGTGGATCAATGATTGATTGATTATAATCTATAGAAACATCCTTGCACAAAATGTCAGGAGATAACTGTTTGTAAAAATTTGTACACTTACAGACATAATGTTCAGTTGGAGTTCCTGATACATTCTGCTTCTCTGTTCAAACAGGTATTCAATGTTTTAAATGCTTTTAGGCTCTACTTAGTAAATTGTCCCAACATAGGAACAAAATATTATAGCCTCATTTCGGTTCTGGTAAAGTTCTTTTAAAGATTGCAAGTAACTCTGTGGAGTACAAGAGTCTTTATAGTTCTAGTCTATAGAACTATACTATGCCCGTCCTCCACTTCTCCAGAACTAACTACTATTTTGTTTGGTGTTACTTTGATACATACACATAATGCAGTTCATCATGTAAAAACGGAAAGACTATGAGCTGCAAACCAACAAACCAACACATGACTTTCCACCTAAACCTACAGGCTAGGCAGGGAGAGCATAAATGAGAAAATAAGCCAAGAGGGCAGTGTTTCGCTATGCCATTATTTTGTTATATGTTGCCACTATTTTAGTGCTCTGGGATCTCATCTGGGCACCTCAAATCTGAAGATCTCACAAAGGAGACATCTGGACAAGTCCATCCTCTCCTTCACTCAGTCTGTTCAGCATCACTGACCGGTTCTCATGTATATTGCCTTCCTTCTGATGCCACAGCGACCTGGGAATAGAGTCTACACTGAATCTCACATATATATTATGCAGTACCAAAGGTATCTAAATACTATAGAGCATATGGGTTTGCCCGTTGAGGTGAACTTATACAATATTTGTTGATTGACTTTTTCAGAAGACTACAAGCTGCCTCTTGAATACAAGAAAAATCACAACCAAAGTGGAACTCGAGTCTGACAAAGTACGACTAAAAATACTGACATTCATTTTCACCGCTGTGCAACCTGAGTTTAAATGTACCAACCTTTTTTTGAAACCTGATAACTTCTTGGTGTTTTGCTTATTAACTGTCTTAGCAAGATACTGAAGTAATAATTCCCCTTCAATGGGGTAAAAGTGAAAAGCAGCAAAAGACCAGATTCCACTATTGAATCTTCCAGGTAATTTTACCGGACTTTCCATTGAGACAGAGCAATCAGTGTTGTGTGGTCAAGGGCTGAACATACTAGGACATCCCCACCTTGAACGATTCCTAACTGGTCTGAAAGTTTCCTTCTTAACAGAATTTAGAGTCGTATCATGTAAAATGGTGCATCTGATGTTGCAGTTACAGTAGTCCTCCGGTGTTCACAGGGATTAGGGACCACTGCTGCCCACAAATAACTAAAATCAGCAAATACTTGAGACCCCTTCTAGAAACACTTATAACTGCCTATTTTAATACTTCAAACGCGAAATATACCTTAATAAGCATTACTATGCACAGTGGAGACTGTCTTACCACTACCCTAGAAGCTAATGTCTACAGGCTTCCTCATTTCCACTCTTGGGGGTACAGCGAATCAGAAAAGTAAGTGGTGCTCTGATTGGCTAGTTTGCAAACGGGAGCCAAGAGTGTTTCAAATAGCCTTGTGTTTAGGTATTTCAGGTTTTTTCAAATATTTTAGATCTACTCTTCAAAAAATCTGACAAGAGGCAGATTTTCTAGGAATATTTTGGAGCCATATTCCAGAGAAACATCCCCGGAATTTGAATCTGCAAATACTGAACCACAAATAGGCGGGGGACAACTTTATCTATTTTCAGGACCGTCAGGCCTTGATGGCTTTTATTAGGACCCGATATGAAAACATCCATAATTAAAAAATGTGTTTATAAGTTCCATTTGAAATTTTTCCCTTGCTGTCATGTTGCAAAAACAAACTTCAGTGTATTTTACTGGTGCTTTATGTGCCAGGCAAACACAGAGTAATGCAAAATAGTTAAGGGGAAGTAAAACAATGGAAGGATTTAGAAAAGATTTTGAATAAAAATCTGAAAAATATGAATGCACCCATGACTTTGATACCCCTAAATAAATTCAGGTGCAACCAATTGTCCTATCAAAATCGCTCAATTATTAAATAGAGTCTGTATGCATGTAACTCAATCTCAATATAAATACAGCTGGACACCAGACAGGTCAGGGAAAGAGCTGTGGAGATGAAAGACTTTGGCACTGTTGCAAACATATCAAGATTTGGACTTTCACCTAAACTGGCAGACCAGGCAAGGAAAGGATTAATTTAAAGAAGCACCCAAGAGGCCTACAGTAACTCCTTAGGAACTGCGGAGATCCACAGCTTAGATGGGAGAATCTGTTGACAGGATGACTGTTAGAAGTATGCTCAACAAATCTTGTTTTTATGGAAGAGTAGCAAAAAGAAAACCATAAGAAGTCTGAATTCAAAGTTTGCTACAAGCCATGTGGGGGATTCAACAAACAAAGAACAAGTTGCTTCAGTCAGATCAGACCAAAATGGAACTGTTTGCTGGGATATGTAGAGAGGTGGGTAAAATAGACAGAAACTGTTCTCAAGTAAAAGTAGCACTACTTTAACATATTTTTACTCAAGTGAAAGTACAAAGTAGTAACCCAAAAAATTACTCTAAAAGAGTGAAAAAAAGTGTTCGATTGAAAGGCTACTCAAGCAAGCATTGAGTTCTTTTTTTGAGATGATACTTTAAAATGACGTAATTGGACCAAAATAAAAAGTTATGTGCAAATTCTGAAGAATGAATAATGTACCAGTGTAGGAAATGATTGCGTGATAACAAGTTCGAGGAGAAGAAACATTTTTAAAAATCAAATTTTTTTTTTACTTAAAACTAATTAAACCAATATTTACAGTAGGTAATGTATATCTGTTAGGCCAGGGTAAGGTACCCCCACTTGACCTCCAAATGGCTCAACAGCCTCAGCAGATAAAGTTAAAATGATTAATCTTGTGTACAAACCAGAGGCCTCACTTTAGCATTAACTGTAGGTGTGAGTTTCATACATTTCTTTGGGCTAAAACACGCTTGTTCTTCATTCATTGTTATTACTCGCTGTGGGTAGAGTGGAGCCTGCATACATAGTGTCAGAGCTACAAATAGACAAATGGACATTCATCAACTAGAATGGACCAGTCAAAGTACAGACCTATATCCATCCTGGAGCTGTAAAAAAAACTTTTGGAAAATTATGTATTTCTCTGGAAGTGTTTCTCTGGAATTGTTTTGTCACATAAAATCTCCCCAAAATCCATTGAAGCTTGTTGTAACTTGACAAAATCTGAATAGATTTGATGGTAATTAATATGCAAGGCGCTGCGTGTGATGATGCTGGATTATTTTCTATTTCTGTTAGTAAAACAGCTGTTTAATCAGTTGTCCTCTTTTTAATCAGCCTGTTGGGCGATCCTATTTGGCGAAGCAGGCCAGACCCTTAACCTTACTGGACAAATGTGGAATGAATCACTGGGAAGTTCTTTCTGGCAGTAAAGAGTGCTGATAAGCCAGCTGATTTAAAGCTAAAAGGTATTTTTGGCGTACTAACATCACACTTTTCATTTCTTCCTTGATCCTCCTTTACTTTTTTGTTTCTTTTTTGTTCAGCCCTAATAGTTTTCAACCAGACATATGTTTTTACATACTGCTCCTATCAAAAATACGCGGCCACCCGTCTTTAAAGACGTGCTCCTACATAACCTCACTCTGCTCTGAGTTCGAATTTGGGACGCTGCTGATTCTTTAACCCTCGTACTTTCAGCATGCAAACCTTCAAAACCACAGAACACTAGGCGCTCGGCTCAGATCATTAAAATTAGATCCAGCGATCTTGGCTGGAATTTAATGGTTTTTATCAAGACTCAAAGAACAAAGCGGGCCACTTCCTTTCCCAACATTGTTTGGACAGGTGAGTGAAACTGCAAGCTAAGCCTCAGTCTCATGACTGTAAGCCACCTCAGAGGATCAAACCGTTCCAGCACAAACAGCGGCCCCTGAGGTGCAGAATTAAAGATAAGCAGAAGAAAACCAAGGGGGAGTCCTCAGCTTCACCTCGTGTTAAATAAATACTCAGAACTGATCCCTAAATCCTCTATTAGATGTTGTCTGCAGCAGACCTTTTTTTTTTTTTTTTTTACTTTCCTCTCTCCTCTGTTGCTAGAATGGAACAAAATGCACAAGATGCCGGCTCCTGCTGTTACTTCAGCACAGAGAGCTTCCTCGTGTCTGTGTCTGCAATCCTTTTGGGGATGTTTCTGTTTACGCTGCACATTTTGCTGAACTAAACCTCCTCTTACCCGATGGGGGTTTTTTATCATTATTTTGGGAGGATTTTGTTAAGCTTGTAAAGTCTTGCCCCGTGTCTTCGCTCAGTCAGCCTGACTGGAATGTGGGCCTTGATGTGGGGGAGCAGCCTATGTAATCACACAAAGAAAACATTGACGTGATTTTTCTTTTGTCCTGAATAGGCTTTTTTAACCATTAGACGAGTGAATAAATTGGAACTTACACAGTAGGTTTGTGTTCTTGTTGAAATCTTTATTTTATTTAGAATGCTTATGTCCATTGTGGGTGTTGCTACATTTGATTCTTTTACCGGCAAAAGGGAGTCAAGAGAAAATGGTTAAGTTCAAAGATTTAATCGGTGAAGCCGAATTTCACCACATTTTACATCGACGGATCTTTGGCTTAGGCTTCTTGTTGCAGTCCTTTCCCAAAAAATGTCTGCCTTAGCAGTATACAACGTTATAAATGCCTTATGGATCAATCTGATTGGCTGGTCGTTGCGGGCGTCCACCTTCTTGGATTTCTCCTTCGTCTGGACTGGTCCTGAAGATGGATCGGATTGTTCTCTGAAATAAAAGTTAACGCTCCCCTCTGATTCTCTTCCTGACCTAGCTCTATAAACCTGTGTTGTCTGTTTACAATCTCTAGCTTAGTTCTACTTCTGCACCTTAACTTTTACAACAGCACTCCAATAGTGTTTTCAGCAGATCTGTGGTCACACAGAGCCATTAAACGTATAGTGAACAAAGACCCTACTGTAGAAGCAGTCTGCATAATATCACAAAACAGCTTAAATCCCAGCAAAGAACTGTCTACGCTATAGTTAAGTTACACCAGACCAAAATAGAACATGAGCAAATCCAGTTATAATCCATTTTTTCCTGTCAATTTTTAAAATGATATGCATGGAAGTGAAATGAACACCCATTTGTGCATAATCAAACAGTGGGATTGCTGCAGAGGTTATTGTCATGAGGTTTTGGATTTTTGCCTTGGAGAGATGACTTCTCATGGGGGTTTTGATGTTGTTCTGGAAGCTGAGTCCTCGCTCGGTTGCCACACTGGATACTGGAAATAAGCACCACTTGAGCCAAAGTTTTGAAATCAGGGAACTTTTCTCCAATTGAAGTGATCAGATGTCGGAAAGACTCTCTGAAAGAGCCATTACCTGTCCTGGAAGCTATTGCTTCTGCAGGAGGAAATCCTGCAGCATGCACCGGCAGTTGGCACGACACAGAGCATTTGGGACCGACGCGCTCGAAATCCTCAGCAACTCTTCAACGTCTCGTCAACTCCCGGTTTGCGAGATGCATTGAGTACGATCTCGAGGTTTGGGATGATGCTCAGATGGGAAACTTTTTTGCTATTCATTTAGTTCCTTGTACTTCGTGTGTAAGGTTGAATGTCTGCGCATTTGCACCATATGGTCAGAGGTGTGAATACTAACCTGCCAAAATGACGACGGCCTACGGATTTTTCCGTCACCGTTTTAAAAACCCAGTCAAACGCGGAAAATATTCGGTTAACGCGACCGCTGAGCTACACACACATGCCTTGGAACATAGAAATATGACATAACATCAACAATTTGCAATAACAGGTGACGAATAAATGAATTGCCATGTTTTTTAATTGCTAAAAAATTTTTTTACCCAACAGTGTCCAATGGAACATCAAGTCTGATCCTTTAGCTTTGGTGCTGTAGGTGCAGTGCTCTTCTGGCTTCAAATTCTTGTTTAGAGTCGGCATGCCTCACCTGGTATGAGGTTGAGTAAAAATATCACAGTTTACAGTATCATAGTATTAATAGAAAGATTTGAAATAAAAAATGTATAGCATTATCAAAATGCTTTTACTTAAAACAGCTTAGCAAACAGCTTGTAGTTTTCCAAAACAGCTTTACATTAATAAGAGTGATGGCTGGTGTAATTTTCATTTTCATGTCGCCACCCAAAAATACTCCCAACCAGACCAGTTGGTCTTATTTAAACATGTGAGAAAAACCTAGCAGCTTCCTTTCAGTTAGCTGACCAGCAGCGCGCAGTAACAGGTTGGGGATGGGGAGTGTTGCTCCTCGCTTCCGCTGTGCGCCGTACAGCCAGAGAAAACTCAAGCTACCATGACACTTTCTTTAGCATCTCATTACGGTATGATGAAAAATGTACCAGTTTTGAAAGGGCAACTTTTTTTAAACGGTATACCTTGAGGCCGGATAAAAGGTTTTGAAGGAATTTGGAACTGTGGAAAACCTGTTCTAATATGTAATTTACATCTTTTAATACCAAGTGCCATTTTAAATTTGGGATGGTGAAAGTTCCCAAGGTACTTCATGGGGGTAGTACATTTGTGTTAAAAAAATCACCAACAGTCAGTTTTAGAACTGAAGAAAGAACTCAAAGGGGGGACAAGCATTACATGCAAGAAATAGTTTATTCTGTTTTTTTACATATGTGCAACTTTCTTAAGAAGTGTATGTATTTTGACTGAAGAAAGGCAGCCCATAAAAGTTGTATTTAATGTTGACCACTGTCATAGCTTCAATTTTACTTTATTTAATAGTTAAAACAGTTTTTCTGTTTTGCTATTTTGAATCAAAGATGAGGTCACAAATGTCCAGTTTAAGAGCTATATTTGTTTAAAAATTGTCACTTTTGCGTAAATGTAATATTTAACATGAAAAGCAAGTGAAGTGATCACAGGTAGTATAAAAACAGAAGAGGACTTGAAATTATAAGTAACATATCAGCATAAAGAGAAATATAATGTTCAGTGTGACCCATCTAAATGGCTTTAATCCCTTACAGTTTTAGAGGGATATTACTAAGGGTTCAATAACTAGATTCAATACCAGCTGACTAACAAGATAATACTGTCATGGTCCTAATTTCATCTGAAAGATGTTACTGGTGTAAAATGAGGCAAAATTGGAGAAACAACTAAGACATAGCAAACACACTTCTGTTTCACATACGCAAAGGCTTCCTCTGCATCAAAAGAAAGAAGAAAATGTCACGGAAGATGTGTGCACAGTTTTACTTTCTAACACAGCGGTTCTGCTCAACTAAACTTTGCTATAATGTGGTTACATAAGCTGCTCTGTACATAGCCTAGCGCCATCTCAGCATTTCATCCCTTTTTCTATTTTGGTCACTTTGTTCATTTCACAACTTTAATCTCTCTGGCTTGTTAGATAGCAAACAGGTGGTCTGTTGTATCATAGCTGAAGCCCCTTCCCGTCAGGCTCTCAGCTAATGAAACTGCTACAAACTCACAGAGTTAGTCTGGACGGAGGAAATGAAGGCTGCCTCATAGGGAGATGCTTCAGAACAAGCCAGGTTTATAGGAGCTTTCCTGGGGAGTCCAGGGCCCATTTACTCAGCCTTCAGGCCTGAGATTGAACAACCTGCCTCTTTTATCTCTGTTTACTGGCGGCTAATGCACTTCATGCTGATAATCTTACTACACAAGGCTTGTTTGTATGCTTAAGCCGGAAGTTGATGCTCCACGTTTCACAGTTATTACTGTTGCCTTTTTTAGGTCTAGTGACAGCAAGCTCGCTCACGTTTTGTAGCATTAGCCATAGCTGCTAAAAGTTTCAAAAAATATCAGTAACTAAGCCAAATGAATTTGTTGCTATCTGCATTAACCCAAGTTGGAACTTGGCCCTGGTTACTGGCATCACATCTCGCGGTCAACAACCGCAGCCGTTGAAGTTGGAAAACAAGTGACTTTGCTAATTTTGCTACATGGCCTGGCAAACTATTCGTAGCAATAAGCTGACAACAAATGTTTTTTGTTGTTTGTTGTTTTTTTTTTACATTTTTACAGCATTCAAAAACTAAAAATCAATTTGCACAAACACAGGCGATGATTTAACAAGATTCAAGCAAACACTTCTACCTTTGTTACGTTTTATAAACATGGCAACCATATTGGATTTGACGTCAGGGTTGCTCTGTGAACTCCAACTTTCCAAGATGGAACTTCAACAATTTGTACAAAGTGAAAGAAGCCATGGCAGTAGTTAACCTTAAAGTAAAAAGATTTGACCATTGCATTTCTCTTTGCATATTTCCAGCTTGTTCTTTACGCTGTGGATGCTCTGAGCCTCAGTTGCTCTTGGCCAGCAAAGCTGTAATTTTCCTGTTTGAATGCTTCACCATATGGAGCTCAGTATGTCTGTTAGATGGCTTAAAGTAAGCTATTTTTGTGGTTCCCAATGCTGATTCGGTAACACACTTCCTGAAAAGCCATGAAGTAGTTGCAGTATATGGAAACGATCATGTTATCTTCATATTGCACTTCATAAAATAATAGTATACGCATGTTGCAGTATAAGAATGTTTCTCACATTCAGTTGTTTTCTCTCTATCTGCAGGTCTGGCAGTGTGATTGGCCACTGGAGTGAAATCTTTGAATTTGTGAAGAACTTAGCAGAAAAGTTTAAGAGGTAAGAGATTCTTCGTGAGCATGTCTAGAGTTTAATAAGTGCGTAGCCTATGTGTGAAACCTCATTATAGGTGTCCTGACAGCTTTTGGCTTCCTGGTAAAATGATCTAGATTGTTAAAGGGAAACACACCTTTCACAACTCTAATTTGGGCAACAAAACTTTATACTTCCCACACTAGCAACCAAATATATGCTTAGTGACACATATCTAGGTTGATGAGTCCCATAGGTTGCAGAAGCTACAGGTCTACTGTAGTTTGCTATCAGTCACCACAGGTTGAAGGGCCTCATTAACAATACTCAGCATTGGTTTTATATCCTAACTTACATCCAAGGATTCTGTTCAATTAATTTCATAAGAACCTAAATACTTCATAAATCACTATGTGTTTAAATTCTCACATTGGAAACAAAATGTACAGATTTGGGGCCGTTTCTGTTTTGGTTTTGGCCAAATATTACCATTCCTTCATAGCTTAAGGATCCATTTACAGCAAAGATCTGTTCTTCTCCGACATTTCAACAAGACTTAAAAAAACAAACAACTCAGGAATCCTGTAGTTTACCGTCAGAGGCTTCAGAGGCTCGGACCCATCTGTACAACCTTCCCAAACGGATTTCATCTATAAATAAACACAATTCACATCTGAAGAGTCCGTGACATGGTTTTAATATCAAAACTAGGTCACTGCCACACACAGTGGGTTCAGGACCTGCCCTCTGGTACAATGCTGTCTGTGTTCATTATTCTATTCCTGTATACACAGGGACGTGCAAAAGCATTCATGGTCCTTAAAACTTTTTGTATTTTCAATATGAAACTTTTATATATATAATGTTTTGTTGTTGTTGTTGTTTTTATTCCCCTCCTAATTTCCCTGTTCCAGCCCCATGTTGAGGATGTCCTTCATAACATTCAGTTCCAGAGCATCCATCATCATGAAACTGACAGAAAACAGGTAATTTCACTTGGCTCTAACTGCTTTGGTAAAAGTAGATTTTAATAGTAAATTATTTGTTGGGATTAACAGTCATTGTTATATGAAATAAATAAAAACTGATTGTGTTGTAATTTGTGTCCAGCACTGAGGAAGTCATTTCCTTTTTCACAAGCTGGCACAATATGAGGCTTTAATAAAAGATCTCTGAGATGCTTCATTCAAAATACCAGAAAAGGAGCAACATATACTTACCACCCTTTTTGATACCATGATTTTACCTCTCACCTTATGGCTCTCACTTTGATGGATAAAGTGGGTCATTTAAATCTTCCACACCGTCCGTTTTTCTGCTACTTTCTCTGTTTTTAAGGTCAGCTCCAAAGCTTGAAGTTGTCCTAAAATCCAGTCCATAAAGCTGTAGGACAGCAAACTGAGAGAATATTCTTTGATGGCAGTTTTCATTCCCAAGCTATTTCACTGTCCACATCTGCAGTTCAGCTGTGGACAGTTTGTACTGATCTCTCAACCTTCTAGTGTTTGTGGTGAACTGGTCCAGGTTGTTAAAACATTGAACGGCACCAAGAGGCTGAAGTAATATTAGAGCTAGCCAGCGGGTAAGACGTCAGTCAAAAGTCATGTTGCAATTCCTCTATGGCAAAACTCCATAATCAGCTCCAAGATCACATCGCTTTGGCTCTTTTTTATGTGTGTCTTTAAAGGTTTATTGTTTTCTTTTATGGAAAACACTTTTTCTATCGAATCTGCTGCTGGTGAAAGTTAAGGAACTAAAGTGTTAACATGCTAAAATATGTGGCGCAATGTGTAAAGTTACACTTTCAAAAACGTAAGTGATATTTTTTCTCTGTCTGTCGGTCTGAAGTTAATTGTCTAACAATTCAGATGCAGCCAAATATTTAGGTAAACGTTTACGTTTTCAGATGTAGCTGTAGCTATGTATGTTGCAAACAAGTGATTTAGAAAAGTAACAAATGTCTGTAGCTAAATATCATAAAATATTGCTGTTATATGTTGAGTTTGTAACTTTTAAAAAGGCACAGAGCTGCTAGACCTGCTCTTCCAATTCTGTACCACATTGGGCCGTTTGTTTATTCATTTTTAAAGTAAAACTTTGAAAGCAAAACATTTAATTTGTCCAAGTCACCAATTAATTAAGGTATCTATGCTGAATTTCATAAAAAGAAACCGATTTAGTATTATCTCTTCAGTACAGGGGGCATAACAGAGGCCAGCACCAGATCTACATGGGCCACTGGCCCTATTGGCCCCTGTATAGTACCGGCCATGATCAGTTCCATGTATATGCAGTAACAGTTTTCAATTAATTTCAACTGTGTAGTACTTTAGGATGCTGCAATCTCTCCAATCCAGTTTTCTTAACAGCAACAGATATTTTATCCCAAACAGAGTTTCTGAAGGTCACCCTTAAATGCTGCCCCAATGAAGGGTTGACTCCTTTGAGAAAGCTACTGTAATGCTCTGGCAATTTAAATTTTATTAAGTGCTAGGCTAGTACTTGCATGTTTATGGAATCTGTTTTGATATGACTTGTTGATTAATCTCGTAACACATTTGTGTGCAATTCCAGGTCATTCTGGAGGAAACAGATATACAGAAAACCTTTTTCTCTTGCTCTAAACGTTATAAAATGCAATGACTAGTGTTTCAGCTGCTTTCTCCAAACCTCTTCTCCACACAGCTCTTTGGAGATTTCTGACCCCAGCATACACAACGGGTCGCATGACACACACAGAGGGCTGCAGCAGCCAATGCAGTCTCTGTTTCACTGCTAATGCCCTTATTAAGTTTGAAAAAATAGATTACGTCTTTAGGGAAACGCAAATTTTTTTTAGACTGAAAAATTGCAGAAATAGCTTCAACTGATGGTAACAAGAATGTGGTCGCTGCCATTCATAAAAAGATCTTCATTAACACATTTAATTACACTTTAATCATTTAACTAATGAATTAGGAGTTAAAATATTTTTTTCTGGCAAAAAAGGCAGAATATTTAAATACTTCATAGAAAATTAGAGGAAAAGTACCTTTAAAACCTTTAAAACAATGTGAACTGTTTGACACCAATTTTTTTTCTCCTCTACAGAGTAAGCATCCAAAAGGGCCTGAATGCTCTGAACAAAGAGAAAGCTGGCGGGGATACTTTGATGGACCTCGGGTTGCAGAGTGTGAGCAGGCATTGTAACACTCTCATTAAACCACACAATAAGTCATTCAAAACAAAGTTAGAGGCAAATTTAAGTTCTTTACGATCGCATGCTCAAATCTCCACTAACAAAGTACATGTCTTTCTGCATAAAGGCAAATGACCAGATACGCAAGGAAAAATTTGGTGAGTAGCTAACATCTTTAGTGTCATCATACATTTCTGCAGTCTACTTAGGACTTTTGAAGTTACAGGTTTTATTTGTGTGTATTTTATTTCCCAGGGACAGCCAGTGTGATTATCGCTCTGACAGATGGAGACTTGCAAACTCAGCAGCTCATCAATGCACAAGATCAGGTAAGAAATCCTTACTCCATCTGATATCCAGCTATCTTCAGTCAGGAGCTACTATGACTTACTTTTCCTCTTGTCTTCCAATAGGCGGAGGAGGCCAGACGTCTGGGAGCGATTGTATACTGTGTTGGTGTCAAAGACTTCAATGAAACACAGGTAATGAATTTGTAAGACATCATGTGGTTCTTAGACTGGATTGCATTTGGCTGAAAGGCAGTAAGGTCAGGTGACAACAACAACAAAACTGAGAAATTGAGCCAAAATAGGTGCTACCTTGGGACAAACTCATCTAAGAACTTTATCCAAGGTTTTGATGCTTTCTGGGCCTGTACGGTACAGTAGGCACTGCTGTTTCCATAGCGCCTCGTATTGATAAACAGTAATGAATTTGTGTTCCTGAGTAGAGATGCACATTCTGTATCGATGTTCCCAGGAGAGTCTCCAGTTTTTTTTCCAGGTTAGGCAACACTTATTTAGAGGTATTTAATAAATCTCAGAAATTGCAATTTATCATCACAATAAAGCTGTCATAGGTTTGTTATAAATATAGATTTTTCTGAGAGGGGATCTGTTTTTTAGAATTCATTTCAAAGCTTTTCAAAGATTTGTTCATGGCTTTTCTCTTTGCATAATTTTTTGTCTTTCTTTCTCACCAACTCTAGCTGGCCACCATCGCAGACACCATAGAGCATGTGTTTCCTGTGCTAGGAGGATTCCATGCCCTCAGGGGTGTCATCGACTCGGTAACCTAACTCCTTTCTTTCCCCCCCAAAAAACAAGGTCCACTGTAAATCTAACTCTGAAACAGGAAATTCAGACATCCAGGGTAAATCTGCCCTGTAACCGTACAATTACTTTTACCAGTTCTCACATACAGTACTGTACTGCAGCCTGAACGGTAACTTTGTGTGTAATCTGATCATAAAAAGCACATGTATATAGTGTACAGTACAGTCATAAGAGGCCACTTCAGTTTATGTGTCCTCTCACAACACAGAAAGCCTCACTGTAAGGAACAATTTTGTATGTTTAAAGCATTATGTCTCAAGAAATGAAAGAACCCCAATTTTTCGATAAAGTGTTGCTTTGTCTAAGATGATACCACTTAGTAATAGTTATGTAGTTATGCTGAATGTGGCACTTTATTTAAACTTCTGGCAAGATGTAGCCATGAGGCCTTCTGAGCAGTTGGTGAATGAGATGTAATCGTTGTCTAAAGCTCCTGTTAAAACCTTTAATCAGGATCAAATTAATTGGCACATCAAGATGAAAATAAAAACCAGTAACACAGATTTAGGAAAAGATACGAAGGAGCTTTGGAGAGTAACCAGTTCGCAATATCAGAAGTAGAACCTGTGGGTAGGTCACTTTGTACCATGCAGGAACAGTCCATGGCAGAGGTGGGTTGTCCCCCCCAATGTCAGAGTCAGGAAGCTCAAACTGAGAAGGTGGACCTTTCAGTGCCACCTCAAGGAGCATAGGAAGAGCCACTGGTGGAGTTGAAACCTCCTGGGAATGCTTTATGGAGCAAAGTAACGATATCTCGGGGAAGTAAACCCTGCTGGCCTGCCTCTAGGGGTACAGGGACAGTTACTGGAGATGAACCCATCTAGGTCACCTTAAGGAACAGAGGAACAGTCTCTGGCAGAGGTGAACCCTCAGGCCTGCCTCAGGAAACACTGGAGCCTGACAAGGGTCGGGAAACGACTTAAGCATGTGATACGGCTTTGGCCCCTTAGGGCTGTGGAGGCTTGAGGAGTGGCTTCGGAGACTTGAGGGATGACAAACTTTGCTCAAGTGCCAAAACAGTTTTACAGTAGCTTCATGTAGTAAAAATAAAGCCCATAAAATTCTGCAAGCACTTTTGTTGTAATTGTATCAACCTTCCAGACCACTCACGTCTTTTGGTTCAAGTCTACTCAGCATCCCCAGAGCCAGAACCAAACATGGAGAAGCAGCTTTCAGTTTTAAGGCTTGTCTAATCTGGAAGACACTTCAAGAAATTTGCAAAACTGCCAAAACACTCAGTTCCTTAAAAACCCATCTGTTTAGAGCTGCCTTTGATTAATAATCACTAGATTTTGTCACTGTCATGTCCTTTTTTTGTTTGCTCATTGTGTTATGTTTATATCATGTAAAGCACTTTGAACTGCCTTGTTGCTTAATTGTACTATGCAAACAGACCTGACTTTCGAACTGCTAGAAGAGTTCCTAAATCACAGCTGCCTTTTATGTTTTAGATTATCAAGAAATCCTGTATTGAAATATTGGCAGCAGAACCTTCGAGTGTGTGTGCAGGAGGTGGGTAGCCAGGAAAACACACTTTCAGAATCACACACAAACACAGACAAACTCAATAAATGGGTCTCTCCTGAGTCTTTGATACAAATGCCATCATTGAATCTGTCCATGAACTGTGCTAATTTAATTAGGAAACACTTTGGTTTGGTTTCCGTCTTTTATGACTATCCCAGACTGAAAAATGACCACATGCAGCCTGCCTACCGGAAATCTTTTTCGAAGGGGCACTTCGATGGGAGTAATATCACTGGGTCGCATTAAATGGAAAAACCGTGAGAACGGGGCTGAAGTTGCTGGAGATGAAATATACAGTAGACATCCTTCAGCGTAATACCAACAGAGAGAGAGTATTGCCATTATTAAAAAATAACCTGGATAATAGATAGCATGAATGAACAGCTGAAAACTGTGGTAGAGCATATGTTTAAGGGTAAAAGCAAAGGAGCTGTCTGTTTTTTACATCCGTCTCTGTTTTTTTTTTTCATGAAACAGGGAATTACCATACCATTTATTAATTAGACAAGGGGATTTATTTCCGTTCCTTTCCCCTAATAATAGCTTCACTTAATAATGCTGGATCACACGTGACTGGTACTTCTTTTTAAATGTATTTCTTCTATTTTCACCCTTCTCCTCCTTAATTCAGTGACTGTTTTGTCCTTCTTTCTCCAACTTAGTCATAAATAAATGATTAATAAAAGAATGTGTCAACAATTTAAGGTTGTCACGATACAAAACATTCATCAAAACATGATATGGATACAAGGAAAAACGCCTCATATTTCATTGTTTTTGATATCACAGCAACCTTTTTAGAAAGCACTGGGTTTTCTCTGATGAAGATGATAGAAATATAACCAGCTAAAGCATGACACTAATTTCCCTTTTATTAATAATGGCAAAGCTGATCTGGTTCTTACAGTTTTTAACAATGTAAACAACAATCCACTTAGGACAATTTAGTTTGTTCATAAAGTTTTCTAAAGTGTAAAATAAGGATCTGATCCATGCCTATGTGTTCCACGGCAGCCCAGTTCAGGTTCTGTGTTTCTGGTCATTTTGCATCATGTGTTCCTTGGTGATGAAGAATGGTCAGCTTCAGTCTGGGTCCAGCGTTTGTTAGCATTTGCTTGTTTTACTATTAGACACATTAGCCTCTAGTTCCAATGTATTTAATTTATTTTAGACTAAAGACGGTCGCAAAGGCTCTTCTCCAAACATACTTGCCAAGGTACCGAAGTTCTAAACTTTCAACAGCAGCTTGGAGTTTTGATTCTCCACCAGGATTGTTTGGATGAGGCTCTACATGGAGGGGAGGAGTTGAGTATCTGTGTATCTGCTGTGTGAAGGAAGCTGTGTACCCTTTTGGGGAGAAGAAAATAGCTCCGTTCTGACACAAAGAGTATCTTTAAGGCATTTCTTTTAATTGTATTGAAACATCTATTATTTTGATAAGTCTAATACATACAAACGACTGCTTAAAGGGTATTAGTTTCTTTCCACTTTACAGTCATACACTACTTTTTGATGCTCTATCACATACAAATGCCATGCATATACACACACAGATTCACTAACATTATCATCATATACATAGATCCTTCTATACGTTCACCCACGACCACTGACAGTGGGAGCAAAATAGACCTACTTGTAAAAACATTAGGACTAATATATGAGTTAGAAAAAACTTTTTTTCATACTCGCCTTTCTAGTAGTGGTCAAGAACCCATCCCCCATCCTAAAGACAAAAAAAGAAAGAAAAAGATGACGTTGTTACTTGGTGCGCTACAGCAGAGAAAGGAAAATATGTGGCCTTCATCTGTCCTTTTGCAACTGTAAATGAAATAAAGATACTGTTGTAGAACCTCAACTGCTAAAGAAAGGTTCGTCCCATGGCATTTTAAGCTCAATCTTAAGCATATAACAGAAGCAGTAGTCCAAAATATGAACAATTTAGACCCCCCAGTTAGTTGTATGAAAAGCTAGATAGTGCCACAATTCAGTGCATTAAAAAGGCCAGAAAATGCTATTTGTAAATGTCCCAATTTTTATATAACTGGAGCTGCATACATATAAGAAATCAACAATAATAATCACTAATATAATAAACACTAATAAATAATAATACCACTACTAATAATAATAAACACTAATAATCAATCAATCTTTTGCTTTAATAAATGAAAGTAGAGATGATTTATTATTATTGTTGATATTATTATTATTTTTATATAATTTTTATTTCATAAAATACTAAGCACAATCACTCAGTTGGACTAACACTACTGTAGAAAAGCTGACTGGTGTGTAGCTGAATTGCTGTATAGGTAAACCAGTCTGATGTTAGGGATTACTAAAGCCCCTTTCAAACAGGCCATGAAAAACGGTAATTTTCCGGACTTCGTCTGTTTCGCTTTTGTGTCTGAAATTAATCTTCCGGACTTCGTCCGCATACCCTTTACCGGTAATTTTACGGATGAAGACCTAGTAACAAAAGCGGACTTTTCGCGGTATGGTGTTTGCATTCAGACAGTCAGGTAATGTTCCGCGAAAGCTGGAGGGGAGGGGGGCGGTGGGGAAAAGGGGAGAGGGGCAGGGAACGCTGTGAGCGCACACATTGATGACGTATAAATGTCACTATTTTTCTTTCAGCTTCTTCATTGATGTCTCTTAAGCGTTTCAATGTGTGCAAAACATCACAAACACGAGCCCTGCGAGTAGATCTGCTGTTTTGTCTACCATCTTTGCAATAATGCTTTTGTTTGGGGAAATGACATGTACGCCCGCCGCACTAAGTTTACGTAATCTCCACATACAACCCCCCACCCCCCAGACATTCATCAGGATCCTCCGGTACAGCAATGTTCCGGAAAAAAGTGTTGTGTCTGAAAACACAACTCCGGTTAAAGACCGGATGGAATTGTCCGCAAATATTCCAGAACTTCTGTCTGAAAACGGCTTCAGTGAGACGCAGCAGCAGTTTAAATTAGTTCATGATGTACTTTAGAACACTAAGCAAAAAAAATATTTTTTATGTATGATTTTAATGTAAATTTCAATTAAATTCAGATTACCTAATTTAATTACTTCTGTAAATAATAAATTCCAATCTTTAAAGTATATGTAAAAAATAATTTTTATTTTTTATTTTATTTATTTTTTATATATATATATATATATATAAGAAAAACTGCTCATTGCTGAGCTATGAAATTGACATTTTTCCACAACTTGTTTAAATATTCCTACCTTAGTAGGTAATATATGTGAAATGTTTCATAAATTGAAATCAAAATTTGTTGTTTGTTCAACCAGAGACATTTCAAGTTGTGGTGAGAGGGAATGGATTTCTCCACGCAAGAAACATCGACCAGGTGCTCTGCAGCTTTAAAATCAACGATACCGTCACCATCAGTGAGTAGATCTACTCTGGGCTTATTTGTTAGAAACAGAGTGGTCAGTAACAGAGTTCAGCTGGTCTTTTTCAATACATGTATCCATTTCATGGTTAAATTGGTCTAAACTTAATCAACTCCACATTTTCAGCTTTTAAAGACATTTAAAAGACATTTAATTCTAGAATTGCGCTGCTCTGGGTGGCTGCATGTTGGAGTGGCTCTGTTGGCAACATATTAAGTTTTGGTTTTTTGTACATTGGTTCCTCTTTTTTCTTGAGGAAGATTGCATTTTTTTTAACCTGTATTCTTTCTAGTTTTTGGTGCTGTGAAGCTGGAAGGATTTTTGCTGTAAATCTTTCACTTTTTGACAACTTGTTATGATGCGTAACCATGGCAACAATGTGGTTTACAGCAGGGAGCAGCTGATTAACATCGCAAAAGCTGAAATAATACCTCGACTGAAGCCACAAATCCCTGATGAGTTGATAAGGAGGAGACGTGGATGCAGAGCAGGAGCGAAAAGGAGACAGAGGAAGAGGAAGTTCAAGCCATCTCTTCCATCGATCATAATGGGCAACGTAAGATCACTGGCTAACAAGATGGATGAACTCCAAGCCCTTACAAGGACTCAGCCAGAGTACCGTGAATGCAGTGTTATGTGTTTTACTGAGACGTGGCTGCTGGATCATATCCCCGACTCCAACGTCTCTCTGCCAGGCTTCCTGACTGTACGAGGAGACAGAGATCTGAAGACGAGCAGGAAAAGAAAAGGTGGTGGAGTAGCAGTGCTTGTAAACAACAGATGGTGTCATCCAGGACATGTAACTGTGAAGTGTCGTCTCTGCAGCCCAGATGTCGAACTCTTGGCAGTGAGTTTTCGTCCATATTATTTACCAAGAGAGTTCACCAGTGTAATTTTGGCAGTTGTTTACATTCCACCTTCACCCGTTGCTGACACTGCATGTGATGTCATCAGTTCCGTTGTTGCTAAGCTACAGACAAAGCACCCCAATGCATTTGTGGCAATATCTGGTGATTTTAATCAGGCCTCGCTCTCTACTACACTTCCAACATTTCAACAGTTTGTCGGCTGCTCTACAAGAGAAAACAGGACCTTGGATTTGTTTTATGGAAATGTAAAGGATTCATACATGTCCAAACCCAGACCTCCTCTGGGATAATCAGATCACAATCTTGTGTTTCTCTGTTCAGAATATAAACCACTTGTTCAGAGGCAACCTGTTACAAAGAAAATTGTGAGAAAATGGTCACAGGAAGCTGAAGAAGCCCTGCAGGGTTGTTTTGCAACCACAGACTGGATGACTCTTTTCCAAGCACATGGAGAGGACATCAATACCATGACTGAGTGTGTGACTGACTGAATAAACTTCTGTGTGGACAACATCATCCCCACCAGAACAGTGAGATGCTTCCCTAATGACAAACCCTGGATCACCAGTGACCTGAAGGAACTGCTAAACAAGAAAAAAAGAGCCTTCAGGGAGGGAGACAGGGAATTACTGAGGAGTATACAGAAGCAACTTAAGGTCAAGATCAGAGACAGCAAGGAGGCATACAGGAAGAAGCTGGAGAACAAACTACAGAGGAACAATATCAGAGATGTCTGGTCAGGAATGAGAAAGATCACAGGCTTTAAGGACAGGAAGGATTGGATAGATGGAAGTCTGGACAGAGCCAATAAACTGAACACATTCTTCAACAGGTTCAGTTCAGGAATTAGCTTAGCATCCTCCTCTCCTGTTCCCAGCCAAACCGACATCCCACTCTCCTCTGATCAACAGCTTCCCTATTACACCTCAGATGTTTTCTCCTTCAACTCAGCCATGGACTCTTCTGATTCCACAAGTTTGACGTCAACCAAGTCAGGAAATGCTGCTATCCCCTTTGCCTCCCCCTCCCACTTGTCTGTCTCTAAAAGTCAGGTGAAGAGGCAGCTGGAGAAACTGAACCGGAACAAGGCTGCAGGTCCAGATGGTGTCAGCCCCAGAGTCCTGAAGGCCAGTGCAGAGCAGCTCTGTGGGATTCTGCAGCACCTCTTCAACCTTAGCCTAACTCAGGAGAAGGTTCCAGTGTAGTGGAAGACATCCTGCCTTGCTCCAGTACCAAAGAGAACTCACCCATCAGTCATCAATGACTATAGACCTGTTGCACTGACATCCCACATCATGAAGGTCCTGGAGAGACTCCTGTTGGCACCCCTGAGTAAGCAAACAAGAACGTATCAGGACCCGCTGCAGTTTGCTTATCGCTGTGGAGTTGGAGTTGAAGATGCCATCATCCACCTGCTTCAACCAACCCACTGTCATCTGGACAAAGCAGGCAGCACTGTGAGGATCATGTTCTTTGATTTCTCCAGTGCATTTAACACAATTCAGCGTAATTTACTTTGTCAGAAACTCTTGAAGACACAGGTGGAGCCCTCAACAATAGCCTGGATCAATGACTACCTGACAAACAGACCACAGTTTGTGAGACTGAAGAATTGTGTGTCAAACCAGGTGGTCAGCAGCACAGGAGCACCACAAGGGACCGTACTCTCACCATTCCTTTTCACTCTGTACACCTCAGACTTCCAGTACAAATCAGAGACTTGTCATCTGCAGAAGTACTCAGATGACTAATTGTTGGGTGTATCGAGATGGACAAGAAGCTGAATACAGAGAGCTGGTGGACCGCTTTGTGACATGGTGTGGAAACAATCGTCTCACCTTGAATGTGAACAAAACAAAGGAGATGATTGTAGATTTCAGAAGAAACAGGGATAAGTCAAAAACTGTTTCCATCATGGGAGAAGAAGTGGAGGTGGTTGAGGAGTATAAATACCTCGGAGTTCACCTTGACAACAGACTGGACTGGAGACTGAACAGTGAAGCCGTCTACAAGAAGGGACAGAGCAGACTGTACTTCTTGAGGAAGCTTAGGTCCTTCAAGGTTTGCAGCAAGATGCTGCAGATCTTCTACAAGTCTGTTGTGGAGAGTGTAATCTCTTCAGCCGTCATCTGTTGGGGTAGCAGCATCAGAGCCAGGGACTTAAAAAGGCTAAACAACCTGATAAAGAAGGCTGGTTCTGTTCTTGGGACAACTGTGGAAAATCTGGAGATGACGATGCAAAGAAGGATTCTTCATAAAATCAAAAAAATTATGGACAACCCTTAGCATCCTCTTCATGAGACAGTCATACAACAACAGAGCGTCTTCAGTCGGAGGCTTCTTCAGTTTCGCTGCAATACAGACCGCTACAGAAAATCCTTCCTGCCCACAGCCATCATCATCTATAACAACTCCTTAAAGAATTAATTATATGAGCTACAACAACACTTAATTTCCCTCTGGGATCAATAGAGTATTTTTTAATTTGAATTGAATTGAATTGAATTACATTACAACCACAAAACTGAATAGATTTTGAAAAAAGCATGGCGTGCATTTGTATTCAGCTCCTTTTACTATGATGCCCCTAAATACAGTGCAAGCAGTTGCCTTCAGAACTCACCTAATTAGTAAATAGACTATTCTAAAAGTGGATACCTACCAAGACGTGACAACAGCTTTGACCCGTGTTGTAACTTTGGAGGGGCTGCAGAGATTTGGTTGAAACATGATTCCTACTCTAAAACATGGTGGTGGCAGCTTCATGCTTTTGTTCAGCCTGTTTGTGGTTGTAATGTGAATAGGTTCAATGGGTGTGAATACTTTTGCAGGAGATTGTAATGTTTTCTCATGTTTTTTCCCCTTTAGATGAAAAGCCTGCTGGCATAGAGGACACATTCCTACTGTGTCCAGCTCCTGTCATCGATGAGGTTGGAAAGTAGGTGTCTCTTTCTCTCTTTTTATAGCATTATGACTTTTTGGGGATTACATTGGAAAAGGCCCCTTTCAAAGAAAGATTTAATCACATACATTATATATTGCATTCTTTGTAAACGCCAAAGAAACATGTGGAAGTGTTCATGTGCATCTCTGCCTGCACAGGAGGAAACCTGACACCTATTAGCTGTTTTTATTATCCCTATCTGAAGCCATATTCCCATTTTTAAGCTCCTAGCATAAACCTAGGAAAATATAAAAAGGCTGTTCATCTGTGCAAGCTAACGCACTTCGTGTGTTTGTCCTCAATGAAAGCAGAGCAGTAAAAACAAGAGCAGATTCCTCTTTGTGGGCATTGACAGAAACAGTGGATCACGGCGACAAAACCAACAAATCTCATGAAACATCTCATCTGACTTCTCGCCAATTCTTTGGGCAGAAAAAGTTCCAGCTGTCACTGAAATGTCCAGCCACAACAACTAATGTTTTCTGAGTTTAAAAAGAGCTAGTTGACACTCTGCATGGTATGCGTAAGAGCCAAGTCTGTGAGAACTTTTACCAGCTAAAGAGGAAATAGTTTCCTTTAGGAGCTAGAAAGTGAAAGGGAGGGACCATATTAAACCGGGTGTGTTTATCCAAGGCCCTTTGGCTTCCGAGAACAAACCCACTTTAACCCCTCATACCTGGCTTTTCTTTAAGAATATTACATTAGGATTCTAAAACACATTTGGTCTGAAAAAAATATCACGTTGGGTCTGATACCAAACTGTAGTCACAACTTTAGTGTATTTTATCAGGTTTTTCAGCGATAGACTGAAAGTGTGGCATGCATTTGTATTCAAACCTCTTTATTCTGATGCCCCTCAAAATCCTGTGCAGCCACTCGCCTTCAGAAGTCATCCTAAAGGTAAATGGAGTCCAGCTGTGTATAACCTCATCTCAGTTTAAATCCAGCTGTTCTATGAAGCCCTCGGTGGTTTTTCAGAGAAGAAGAAGGCCAAGGAACACAGCAGTCAGGTCAGGGATATTGTTGGGGGGACATGAGGTTATACAATAAGTTCCGAAGATCTCACAGAGCTCTGTTTAATCCATCATCTGAACACTAAAATGGTTTGGTTCAGCCGCAAACCTTCCAACAAATGGGTGTCGACCTAAACTGACAGGCCAGGGAAAGAGAGCATCATTCAAAGAAGAAGCCTATAGACCCATGGTATCGGGGACAGGGAAGCTTGTCAGTGGTGATGGGAAGATGGATGAGGACTATTCTGGGAGAAAACCAAGAGACTAGGGTAGAGGTTCACCAAGACCCGGCGCCGGCAGCGGGGGCTGGGGCTTATTTTGGGAGAGGTCTGTAAACAGTCTTTTTATTTAGCCCCTAAGCATCTTTACACCCCTTTGGCGATACATAAGATACTTCGGGTCAAGTTTGCCTTTTTTTGCAATGGCCTTTCTATGTACATATGCATATCAGACAGCCAATTAAGGACACAATCATAACTGTAGACACAGAAAAACGCTTTTGTCAAACCACTAAGAAAGCAAATAATTTTCAACTCACCGGACAAAGTCGCATGTCATTGACAGAACAAAGGCATCTTTAACAAAAAAGCTGTCTTTTTACATCCACAAGGGTCCAGTTAATGTCGTCCAGTAAAATAGCTAGTGTACGACAAGTCTTACGTCCACAATCCAAAATAATCTGTCGCAGAACTTGGGACACAATTAACACCTAAACTTAGACTACACCAAACGCCTGGGACTAGTGTCCATAAGCCTGGGAGCTTCCCCCCACTGATTATTACAGATATCTGATATTTGAGGGAACCGGGCAATAAATCCACCCCTACCGTCTCCCAGAATTCACCCGGCACCCCTGAGGCTATATCAGTGATTATCAGCAGCAGGAAACATAAACCGTTAACCACACGCTCTCATATTAAACAAAATCTCAAATTGATAACCTGTCGGAAGGGTCAGCTGCCCGTCATCACAATACTTAAGTTAGCTTTATTAAACATTAGATCTCTATCCGGAAAGTCTTTTCTTATCAATGACTTCATCACTGAGCATAATTTACACGCCCTTTTTTTATCAGAAACTTGGCTAGATGAAAATAACGAAACAACTTCATTAATAGAATCCAGTCCTCCAAATTATAATTTCTTAAGCGAGAACAGAAAACACAAACGAGGCGGAGGTGTAGCCACCATCTTTCACAACTCAATGAACTTTAAAAAGGTAACTCTGGGCGCGTTTGAATCTTTTGAATACCTAGCCACCCAAATAAATGAGCCTAACAAAGCGTTATTTCTAAGTTTATATAAACCACCAAAACTTAACTCTAACTTCTTTAATGACTTCAATGACCTTCTTTCTGTAATATGTATCGACTATGACCAACTAATCATCGTGGGGGACTTTAACATCCATACCGACAACCCCCAAGATAGACAAGCAAAAACATTAGATGATACTCTCCACATCTACGGCCTGACCCAGCATGTCAAACAACCAACACACAATAAAGGACACACTCTGGACTTAATTATCAGCAAAGGTTTAAATATTTCTGACATCTCTGTAATTAATATTGCATTATCTGACCATTTCTGTATTTTGTTTCAAAGTACCATCTCTGCTAAATTATCCAGCCACAGTAAGACCACTATAAAAAAGCGTTTTCTAGGGGACAGTTCAGTAGAAACCTTTAAACGTATTTATCCTTCCACCACATCCCCCTCATCTCCCAACTCAAACTCAGTAAATAAGTTGGTAGATAATTTCCTTGCGAAAATCTCAGACATCATGGATTCCATTGCTCCAACTAAAGTGAAAGTAGTCTCAGGTAGAAAAAAGTCTCCGTGGACAAGTAATCCACTGGTACGTAGTGAAAAAAGAGAGTGTCGACGAGCTGAGAGAAAATGGCGGAAAACTCGACTCCAGGTTCAGTATGAGATCTACAAAGAGAGACTGAATAGATATCAGCTAACTATAAAAGATGCTAGGGAATCGTTCTTTTCTGAAATCATCAACAGAAACATTAATAACGCACGGACTCTATTTGCAACAGTGGAAAGACTAACTAATCCTTTAGTGACAGTAGCCCCAGAACTAAACTCTACCAGGGCCTGCAATGAATTTGCCAGCTTTTTCACTGAAAAGATTCTAACAATTAGACGGTCAATCTGTACCTCAATATCGAACCCACAACCAGTGCCATCCCCAATCAACAACAATGTAGAGAAAATGTCTGAATGCCACGAATTAAACCAGAACAGCCTTGAAAAAATCATTATCCAATTAAGCTCCTCCTCCTGCTGTCTTGATATCCTACCCACAACTTTTCTAAAGAAAGTTCTTCCTGTTATTGGTTCTGATCTTGTTCAAATAGTGAACTCATCACTGCTATCAGGTGTCTTCCCTCAGGCTTTAAAAACAGCAGTTATTAAACCACTGCTAAAGAAGAAAAATCTGGACAACACGTTAATGCAGAACTACAGGCCAATCTCTAATCTCCCATTCATCAGTAAGATTATTGAAAAAGCTGTGTGTCAGCAGTTAAATGGCTTCATAACAACGACAAACCGTTTTGATGCTTTTCAGTCTGGTTTCCGCGCTCACCACAGCACCGAGACTGTCCTCGTCAAAGTATTTAATGACATCCGCATAAATACAGACTGTGGAAGAACCACAGTGCTGGTTCTGTTGGACCTCAGTGCAGCATTTGACACTGTTGATCATGATATTTTATTGGAACGACTGGAGAGCTGGGTCAGACTCTCTGGTACAGTACTTGGCTGGTTCGAGTCTTACCTAAAGAACAGGGACTTCTATGTTTCAATAGGAAACTTTTCATCAGAACGAACAGAAATCACATGTGGGGTGCCCCAGGGCTCCATCCTGGGGCCCCTCTTATTTAATATCTACATGCTCCCACTAGGCAAGATTATAGCGACCAATAACATTAGCTACCATAACTACGCGGATGACACTCAGCTCTACATTACAATGTCACCAGGTGACTCTGAACCCATTCAAACCCTAAATTAATGCATTGACCAAATAAATGGATGGATGTGCCATAACTTTCTCCAGCTGAATAGAAACAAAACTGAAGTGATTATTTTTGGACCCAAGGAGGAACGATCAAGAGTCAGCACACAGCTTCAATTAATACAGCTAGAAACTACTGATCAGGCTCGAAACCTAGGTGTAGTAATGGACTCAGACCTGAACCTCCAGGGTCACATAAAGGCAATAACAAGGTCAGCGTTCTATCACCTGAAGAACATTTTTAGGATTAAAGGACTGATTTTGCAACACGACCTAGAAAAACTCATCCATGCGTTTATCTTTAGTCGGATTGATTACTGCAACAGCATCTTGACAGGTCTGCCTAAAAAGTCAATCAGACAGCTGCAGCTGATCCAGAACGCTGCCGCTCGCGTCCTCAGTAGAGCACATCACCCCCGTTCTAAAGTCCTTACACTGGCTCCCTGTAGCTCAGAGAATAGACTTTAAAATACTTTTACTAGTTTATAAATCATTACATGGCTTAGCACCAAAATATGTTGAAGACCTGTTGTCATGGTACCAACCACCAAGACCACTCAGGTCCTCCAACTCTAGCCTACTAAACATCCCTAGACTCAGAACTAAACATGGAGAAGCAGCTTTCAGTTTCTATGCTCCCCTTATCTGGAACAGACTTCCTGACGAGTGTAGAGCTGCTGAAACTCTGAACTGCTTTAAATCGAGACTAAAAACCCATCTGTTTAGAATTGCCTTTGAGTAAATGCTTGATGTTATATGTATGAAATGTGTTCATGCTCTCTTGCTTTTTTTTATTTTTCTCTTGCTTTATTGTGTATCATGTATAATGTGTGTTTCTTTTATGTCTTTCTTTTAAATCACCAAATCATGTAAAGCACCTTGAATTGCCCTGCTGTTGAAAGTGTGCTATACAAATAAAATTGCCTTGCCTTGCCTTGCCTTGCCTTGCAGAAAACTTTCGTCATTTCCTTCCTTTTGTGTATTTCTCACAAAGTTTTCATCATAACTACCCTTAGCACGCTCATGTTAGCCCAAAAATTACACAGCGCCCTTCTTCTTCTTTGTGATGTTTATTGGCGGCTGGCAAACCACAATTAACATCGTTCCTTCTTGTGCTAGTTTTGCTCTTGTTTTTATTAAGCCAAGCTCTAATGTCCATTTTGCCATACAATCGTTTCAAAGTATCTTCTTTACTGCCTCCAAAGGTCCTAACTAATACCCTAAAGCACCCTCTGTTGGTTGTCTCAGGTCAACACATTGCATTATTGCAACTCAGTTTACATGGGTGTTGTAATCTGTCTTGGGCAGCGTGATACCTGAATGGGCAGGCTCATTGGCATCTTGGGGGCCAAATCCAATTAAAAATCTATGGCAAGACCTGAACATTGCTGTTCGTAGAAGAATTTGATTCAGGGAATATTAGCTTTAGCTAATTTATATAGAACAATAGTCAGAAATGTTGGTTTCTAAGTGTGCAAAGCTGGTAGAAACCGACCCTAAAACACTGGCGACTGGATCATTCTCCTTCCACCTCACTGTTCTGCACTTCTTTTTGTTGCTCTATCACATAAAATGCCACCAATATACACTAAAGTTGGTCATAAAGTTGGTGATAATGGGAAAAAATGGGAAAAAGATCAAAAGGAATTAGCATATTTGCAAGGCGCTGTACAGTGCAACCAGTGCAGCGACAAGATTTGCTCCTACATCACATTTCTGTGCTCTCATTTAAACCCCAACTACGTTCCAACATCAACTATCCGCAAACCTCTCTGACCTAAGTCTTTATGGGAAGAAAAGTGCTCAGGGCCACAGAATACGAGGGTGAGTGGATGGTGTTAAAGACTTTACAAACACAGAGGGGGACCAGGGGGGGAGGAGACCGCCAGCTTCTCTCCCTCCACATTCTGTGTTGACCCTGTAGATCTTCATGTTAATCTTTCCTTTTGTTACAAATTGCAGGAAGAATAAATAACATCAGCTGATATTTGGGCTTCCATTGGTTTGAAATCAGCCACAAATCGAGCTGCAGACGTGGAAGATTTGATGATTCTGAGCTGATATGTTTGACTTTTGATGTTGAAACATTTCTCCCCTTCTCACCACCTGTTGGGAGGATTTTGCAGCCTCTCGTCTTTCTGACCGTCTGTCCTCTTTCTTTTGACTGTCTGTTTTTATGGTCTCTGCCCCCCCCCCCCCCAACAGCTTTTTATTTTCCTTCAGCTGTCTCTTTGTCTGGGTTTGCCTGATCAAAGCCATGTAGCAACGAGCCAGGTCTTTCATGTGTGGGACCATATGTGTTTGTAGCATGCAAGGTTCTATTGTAGAAGCGGTGGGGGTGTGGTGGTGGTGTTGGGGGGGGGGAGCATTAATAGAAACCACAGATAAAGGTGGTTTTCAGACAGAATAAGGAAAATGCTTCATTTTATGTAAGGTATGTGGACAAACTCACACTGAAAATTTTAATATAGAAAAATATTCATTTTAATTTGAGTGCTGTTGTTCAGATGTGAACAATTTCACCATAGAAAATAAATTCAAAAGTTGAACTTTAGTAAAAATGACAGATTGGCAAAAAATTTAAATTCCCCGACAATAGGCATATTTCCACTATCGTAACTTCAGGGTAATTTTACTGGACCTGCAAGGTATGCGGGCTATTTTAGGAACCAAATGAGTACCAGCTCCGGGTTATGTAATCGGAAATGGCTCTGTAGAGTCGCTGGGCGGGAGCCATGGTTAACTCATGCTGATTGGTTGTAACTCAGAGGGAAATCAGCAGATGTTGCCAAACAACCGGCATTTGTAAAATTTGAAGAGCTGCTGGCGAAGTAGTTTATAACAACATAGCTACTGTAACAGAAACACGGCAACCATCCCTGCTTCTTCCATTGTTGATCTCTTATTATTGCTGCTGTGGACGCCTTTTGGCACTGATCAAAGACAGCAGTCACTGCTGAAACGGTCGTGATATGCGGACGTGTTAGCAAATTCTTTAAAGGGCCTATTTTGTTTGGAGACACGACGGCTGAGAGGAGCCGGCGGATTGGTTTACCCCACCAGATTTTCCCTCCCTAAAATGCCCTGGAACTCGTCTAGTGGCCTATCTAGATTTAGATTTATTTTAGAAGTGATTAGAGTTTAATTAGTATCCGTGACTATCTGTTTCTCTAGGGTAGAAATATGACAGAGTCCCATTTCCCATTGGGGGTTAAAACCCATATTTATGGCACGTACAGTGTGGATGGAAATGGAAGTTTAAAAAAAGCCCAATCCTCACTGTTTTAGCATCTTGGAGTAACCAAGTCTCCATAGCAACAATTAGATGTGCTCTACATGCTAACCAGCTCCATGGGAATCGATGCCAAACTCTACGGGGACTGATGTTTGGTTCACATTGCAAGGAAAAGTAACTTTTTTTGCCTATAGGTGACCCACGTTGTATTTTTTATGACTGTCTGAGCAGCACAAATCAGATTTTCTTCTTGAATCAGACCCAGACCTTTGCTGCTAAATTGGACGCATATCTTATGTTTTTCAAAGCAACCTCAGACTGAACCACTATGTCGTATTTTATCCGACTTCTGTGCAATAAGTTGTGGCATTACAACTCCAGAATTGGTACACGCACACCCTGACGTTTGTAGCGTCCATAATTACTGCTGCGTGTGACTTCACATCTTGTTCTGCATATGCGGGTCACTTTAGGGCCGTAGGCTGTCGACAAATAAGTGCAATAGAGGTAGCATTTAAAGTCCATACCATTAAAATAAAAAAATAAATCAAACGTCAGTATGCAGACCAACAGAACTTGTTGGGAACAAATGCATCCAAGGATGAAAATGTGGAAAAGCACCTCAAATCCACTGGTATGTATGGTGGAGAATCTATCCTTCTTCCATCGGCCCTATGAACTTTGTTAATATATCAGGAGCAGCAGCTGGAACTAAAAATATGGGGTGAGCTGAAGAGAAGAGAGCATCCAGGGTTGTGGATTATCTGCATGTATCGTGCGAAGGGAGCAAAGAGGAATAATCTAAGATCCCTCTCTTTTTGTGCAGCCTAAAGTTTCAGAGGAAGACTTAGAGCTTTCCAATTGGGAAAATGTGGCTATACACCAGTGATTTAGTTATAAGTTGCTAGTTCTTAACGTGAGATGTACTCAAATAAATGGCTGGATTGTTTTTTTTTTGGGGGGGGGGGGGGCATTCAGTGTGACAACATACTACTGCAATGAAACATTAATTGGCTTAAAGCTCTTACACACCTCTTTTTCATGATTATGGCTGTTAGGCTTTGGTGGGGGGGGTTGAGGTTCGGGTTAAGGCTTGGGTTTAGCTGTCCAGAATGATTAGGGGTAAATGAAACAGCAGTGTTGCTTCAGCTGCTACGAATAGCTGTGTGAACTGGTCCGATCCACTTCCTTGTGTAACAGCTGTCTGTGACCATGCTCTACATTTCCTCTCTACCGCTTTGTTGTCCTTTTCCTCCACATCCTTTAAGTCAGACTTCTAAGTTTTCTTTGGCTGATCCGTCTTCTCTTGGGGGCTTTCCTTTCTGACCTCCAGTGTTTCACCCTGACAACCAGCAGAATTGGCCAAACCAGGCTCTTGATTACCAGTATTATGTCCGACTGACTTCAGAGGAATGATCGTCTGTCTTCTTGTCATCTTTTAACCCCCTCGCCACATCATCGTTTATTGACAGATATGTGAGACAGATTGAAGACAGCTTTAGCTGTCAAATGGGCTTCTTTCTATTCGCCTGACCCCTTTACATCTCCGCTTTCATCCCCAGTTTTAGGAACGAAACCACAAAAAGCCCCAGAGACAGGGCAGAATTGTTTTCCAATGCAAAGGGGGAAAAAAAACAATCACGGGGGGGATTTTGGATACACATGAGGTTAGGAATGGGACATGGACAGGAGCTTGTTTTGATAGGGGAGTCTGTTGGAAAGAAAAAAAAGAAGCATAATTGAAAGTTGAGTTTGGATGATGTAATTCCTTAGAGAAAAAAAATAAAAAGCCACCTCAGCTGGCAGGATTTTCCATGTTAGTTTATTAAAACGTATGTGGTCTTTGGGTTGGATCACCTACTCACAACCAACTCAATGTTCTTTTTTCTTCTCTGTTGCTTAAACAAAGTGGAAAACTTTGGTATTTGGTTCTTTTGGTCAAAGCCAGCTCATTTATGAGTGAAATGGGGCCTGTAAATACAAGTCAAGCAGCTCATTTGTTGGACAACTTTTAACAATGTGACCTCGTGGAAGATTGGAGATCTCAGCAGCTACTGAGAGACAAAAGCAACACATTCTGGAGACTGAAAGAAAGGGAAATGCAGGATTAGTCATTGTAATTTGCTCTTGGGTTCAACGTCTGTCTCCTCCAGCTCATTATCCCTTGTGCTTTGTGGTTGGAACCCTTTGGTTACAGTTACAATCTCACCTCATAGTTAGCAGGGTGCTTGGTGACGTTATTTGCTGTAAACCCTAGTTCGAATGACATCATTCTTTTGAAAGAAACCGATCCAGTTACGCTTTCTGTGGACGATATTGGGATATTCACACACTGATGCCTTTGCTCATTCTTTATTTTATCCTGTTTCAGGGTGATTTATCTCCAAGTAAGCATGAATGATGGTCTGTCCTTCATCGGCAGCAATGTCCACATCACCACCACAGAGTGTGTAAGTAATATCTTTAAGTTTTTCTTTTATGCCATCAGAAATGTAAGAAATATATTTGGGCATTTCTTTACATTTTGCTGTTTTAAAACCACAATATTCAACATGTTTAATGAGATTTTATGTGACCGACCAACCAACACAAAGTAATAATTGTGACGTGGAAAGAAAATCTGAAATGTGTGGCATGGATTAATATTTTGGCCTCCTGCGTCAGAACTTGTGGAACCACCTTTGTTTCCTCGACCTTTTAAACATGAATAACCCAAAGCAATGGTTCTAGAACATTTTATAACAAGTACAACCTCAGTGAATACCTTGTTTTCCATGTACCTGGTTCTTGACATACATTATGAAATGGTACAGAACTTGGAGTTCTTGAGTCTGGAAAAAAACAACAACTTTGCTCTAAAGTTGGGAAAATGAACAGAATTTTTCCTTGAATTAGGAATTCCAAGTGTTAAAAGGGTCCTAAAATTCAAAACAGCATTTATCTTGTTTTATTTAGGCAGTTTGGGGTGTCAAATGTATCATACCAAAAAGTCTGTGCGGTGTCCGATCTTTTAATTTTGTAATTGCCGGAGAGAAACAGGCCAATCTTAGCAAAGCTCTGATAACGCGTCAAAGACCGTGGACACACCCCCTTAAATATAGATGTCCCCGCCCTCTTCAACATGGGCAGTATATAACTATTGGTTATAGAACTATAAACTCTACCATCATATAGCCATTGGGGTAAACAATCAGCACGCAACTGAATCCAAAGTGACTGCCTTTCACAAAACACTTGGTAGCAGCCAAATCAAAATCAAAATTTGATTGGATTTTGACTATATGCATTTTAATATTTCTTTAACTTATACAATCTTACATGTATCGTACTATTAGCTTCCACCTCTAAACGTAACGTCACTGAGGAGATCAATTAGTAAATTCTGCTGTTATCAAACTTGGAATTGGAACAAACTGAGGAGGTTGAAGTTCTCCAAATTATCCACTGCACTAATTTCTACATTAAAAGGTCATTTGTTTATGCTTACCTTGTAAGTAATGCCAATATTTCCTCAGAGTACCATTAGAGGCAGCCCAAGTACAACCCGTGCTGGAACCTAAACATGGTTCTAAAGAGTTCCACTGTAGCTCTGGCTGCATGTTTAGGGCCGTTGTCCTGCTAGAAAGGTGAACCTTCATCCTTGTCTCACCATTGTCTCAGGTCTTTTTCAGCCACTAACAGGTTTTCTTCCAGTATTTTCCTGTATTTAGCCCCACCGCCAGTCCCACAAAATGATGCTACCACCACCAAGAGGATGGTGTGTTCGGAGCGTTGTGAAGTGTTAGGGTTCTGCTTGTTGTACATGTATGCCAAAAAAAGATTCAGTTCTGGAGTCCACTGACCAGAGCATCTTCTTCCACATGTTTGCAGTCACCAATGGCTTGTGGAACACATTTTATTCAACATTGGCTTTCTTCTGTTCTGTGAACATTCTCCGAAAAACATCTGATGCCTTCACAGAACAGCTATACTTATAATGAGATTAAATAACACACAGCTGGACTTTATTTACTGACAGTAAAAACAGACTTCTGAAGGCAACTGGTTGAACTAGATTCTACTCAGGGGCTTCAATGTAAAGAGGCCTTTTTATTTATTTTAAAAACCATCTATCTCATGCTACTTTGCATTGGTCCATCACATAAAATCATGATAAACTACCCCACAGTTTGTGGTTGTAATGTGTAGAAATGTGCAGTGTGGATACTTTTGCAAGGTGAGTTATGTTGTTTCCCACTCCTTCTTTTCCTAGAAGTCTGGTGTTTTGCTCTGTGCAATGACCCATTTGTCCTATCCATCCTCCCCTTTTCAGTGTTGTTACTAGCTATGATTCATCCAAAAAGACCGAAAAGGACAGAAAGAAAAAACTTAGAGAAGCGAGTTCAAGACCAAGAGATGTGTTTTGCTTTTAAAAGTAAAAGGGAAGTGTCCCATAACAGCACTGACTAATAAATCTTACACTAGAGTTGAAGTGTTCGTTACTCAGCTATACTGAGAAAAGAGATGACATTCCATTTATGGTATGTTAAAGCGATTTACCAAAGCAAAACATCTAGTGGGACATATGGACACACAGCAACATCCATTCAACCTTTAAAGCCTCCTCCACCCCCACTTTTTTTGGCGCGACCGCAGAAGCTAACATTTACAGTATCTCTGCTTTGGGGGTACGGGCAATCAGCGTCAACAAAAATGTTTGCCGCTCTTGGATTGGCTGCCTTATAAACGTCAGCCAATGGCATGTCAAGTAGCAATGTGCCTATGTATTTCAGCTTCCCAAGATGCATTTTTTTCAAATACTTTAGATGTGGTGTATGAGAAAATGCGGTAATTGGTGAATCCGTGAATATTGAACCACTAATAGGCAGGAATCCACTGTAATTTCATCATTTTAGTTTTTGCAACTAGCCCAATGCGTGACGTATACTGCATGACAAAGTGTGCACAGATCCAGATGTGGTCCCTAAAATGTCACCTAATAAATTACCCCATGAAGCGTTCTAACCAGGCAATGTAGTCATTGTAGAGAGTCAGTAAGCTTGCTGATGGGATGGGGGGCGGGTTCTGAGGAATAAATATTTGGGTTCTGTGATGAGCTGTCTGTAGTCGCTGAGTTCAGATAAATCCTCTACACCCCCCTCCTCCCCCATATGATAGATAGAGGAAAGTCTAACCACATGTGATCCTCATCTGCGGTCTGTAATGAAAACCATGTTTGGCTCACAGAGACCCAGCTCGAGAGCAAGAGAGAGAAATGTTAACAGATGGATGTATTAGGAGATTTAAACGATTTAGATCTACCATACTTATTGAGACAAAGAACAGGAATACTACAGTGACTGAAAGCATCTCAGTCTGCAGACCTCCTATGGCACTATGAACGTACTGCTGCTGATCCTGGTACCACTGTTGTTAGTTCTTCTAGAACTGAACTACATTCTGGTCTCCATTATTTGGCTTTTTTCTTTTTTAAGTTTATTTCTCTCATCGAATGTTGCAGTGAAGCCATTTATAATCTGGGGAAACTTAATTTGCTTGACCGACCTTTGTCTAATTAACATTTTTCTTACTTAGATACTTGATTGATTCTTAGATACCTTAACTGCTTACTAGCCTACTGCCTTCCTATTTAACTTCCCAATCACTTCCTATAAACCTCCATTCCCTTCTTTGCTCCATTTATATTTAATAACCTTCCTTCCTTCCCTCCTTCCTTCATTCATTCATTCATTCATTCATTCATTCTCAACTCAATGTTGTCCGAATTTGATTCCTTCCTTTCAACCATCCTTCTTTTCTTTCATCATTTGTTTATTTCTTCTTTCTGTCTATACTATTCTTTTAGTCCTTCTTAGTATTTTTCATCCATTCTTCCATCTTTCGATTTTTTTAAATACTCTTCCTTCCTACTATCCTTTCATCTTTTTCTACTAACTTCCTTGGTAACTTCTTTCAGTCCTTACTTTTTTCTTTCCTTACTACCTTTATTCCCTCCTTCCTTTATTTGTTCCATCCTTCTTTCATTCCTTCCTAAGTTTGTCCCACCTTACCGATTCTTTTCAACATTCCTTCCTTCCTCCCTAATTGTGTTTTTTTCTTTTAATACTTTCCTTTCTTGTCGACCTCATTCTATCCTTCCCAAAAATGTGTCCCTTCTGTCGACCATCTTTTTATTCTTCCTTCCTTCTTTTCTTTGCTACTATTAAAGTTTTCCGTACTATAACTTTACACTTTATAACTAACGTACTATTTCCTTCCTTCTCCTTTACTAACAGTGTTTTGGGGTTGAATTTGTAGTTATGAAGGGGTCAGCTCAGATCAGTAACTGTTTATCAGGGAAAACGGATCCTGCTTCCCTGGTTGTAAAAGTACTCGTGTTTTGTGTGTCTGTTGTCCAGTTTGACGGCACCATACTCCTGATAACATTGCTGGTGTTGTTCCTCCTGGTGGCCCTCCTCTTCATGTGGTGGTTCTGGCCTCTGTGCTGCACTGTGGTAAGAAACTCTTTCTAACATCAGAGGCAGGAGGGTATGCATCGAAACAACCAGGACCTATACTCTCTTCAACTACAAGTTCAGTGATGTTTTATCTCAACTGGAATAAGCACATGACGAATCCCTAAACAAACCCAGTTACTCAGACAGATGCAACACTGATGTGTATTGTTGTGAAGATCCTGTCTTGTCTCCAACCTGTCCACAGGTAATCAAGGAGCCACCACCTCCTCCTCCTCCTGAGCCTGTGAGTCTAAAGAGTAACACACATTCAAACACAGTCATTATTTTGATTGTTATTGTTGAAAAGTGAACGAAGACTAATTTCTTTGTTTTTTTAGGAGTCCGATGATGACGATGGGCTGCCAAAGAAGAAGTGGCCCACCGTGGATGCCTCATACTATGGAGGAAGAGGAATCGGTGGAATCAAGAGGATGGAGGTGATCAGATCATGTTGACACAGTTCAACCAGACGGCTCCAATAAAAACCAAAAAAAAGGCCACTAACTAACCGTTCCTGCGCTTCCTGCTGCCTGCAGGTGCGATGGGGCGGTAAGGGATCCACTGAGGAGGGGGCTAAGCTGGAGAAGCCGAAGAACGCGGTGGTGAAAATGCCGGAGCAGGAGTACGAACCTTACGAGCCCAAACCCAAGAAACATCACAACAAGAAGCCGCCTCAAAACCGGAAGTGGTACACACCTATCCAGGTAAACACCGATTCACACAGGACCACTGGGAGCACACTGTAGCCACAAGAATACATACAGATCTGATCATTCTCCATACATGGTCTGAATGTTCGCTTTTTAGTTTAGGAACCCAACCAAAATCACCTCTTGTTTTTCAGTTCTTACCCACTGAATCTTACTTTCTTACATTAATGGGAGCAGACACTTCCTTCCTGACAAGGAAACTAGAAATCTCTGAGCTGAAGGTAAACCATGAAAAGTACCAGGAGTGGTTTAAGCTTTTTATTTCTCTGCAGACTTTATGAATAAGGCAGCAGCTCCTCCTTGGTCACTCAGACAGAAGCAGCACTGTAACTTTTTCATAGAAACACACACAAAAGTACACACTCCCCCCTCTTTCTACATACCGATTACAGTGTAAATACTGTATGTACACCCCCCAGTGAAAGGCAGGTTATTTTTGAAATATACTGCTCAAAATAATAAAGGGAACACTAAAATAACACAGCCTCGATCTGAATGAATGAAATATTCTCATGAAATACTTTGTTCTTTACTGTACATAGTTGAATATGCTGACAACAAAATCACACAGAAATCATCAATGGAAATCAAATTTATCAACCCATGGATGTCTGGATTTGCAGTCACACTCAAAATTAAAGTGGAAAAACACACGACAGGTTTATCCAACTTTGATGTAATGTCCTTAAAACAAGTCAAAATGAGGCTCAGTAGTGTGTGTGGCCTCCACTTCCCTGTATGACCTCCCTACAACGTCTGGGCATGCTCCTGATGAGGTGGCGGATGGTCTCCTGAGGGATCTCCTCCCAGACCTGGACTAAAGCATCCGCCAACTCCTTGACAGTCTGTGGTGCAACGTGCCGTTGGTGGATGGAGCGAGACATGATGTCGCAGATGTGCTCAATTGGAATCAGGTCTGGGGAACGGGCGGGCCAGTCCATGGCATCAATGCCTTCCTCATGCAGGAACTGCTGACACACTCCACCCACATGAGGTCTAGCATTGTCTTGCATTAGGAGGAACCCAGGGCCAACCGCACCAACATATGGTCTCACAAGGGGTCTGAGGATCTCATCTCGGAACCTAATTGCAGTCAGGCTACCTCTAGCGAGCACATGGAGGACTGTCCGGCCCCCCAAAGAAATGCCACTCCACACCATTACTGACCCACTGACAAACCGGTCATGCTGGAGGATGTTGCAGGCAGCAGAACGTTCTCCACAGCGTCTCCAGACTCTGTCACGTCTGTCACGTGCTCAGTGTGAACCTGCTTTCATCTGTGAAGAGCACAGGACGCCAGTGGCCAATTTGCCAATCTTGCTGTTCTTTGGCAAATGCCAAACGTCCTGCACGGTGTTTGGCTGCAAGCACAATCCCCACCTGTAGACGTCAGGCCCTCATACCACCCTCATGGATTCTGTTTCTGACCGTTTGAGCAGACACATGCACATTTGTGGCCTGTTGGAGGTCATTTTGTAGGGCTCTGGCAGTGCTTCTCCTGTTCCTCCTTGCACAAAGGCAGAGGGAGCGGTCCTGCTGCTGGGTTGTTACCCTCCTATGGCCTCCTCCACATCTCCTGATGTACTGGCCTGTCTCCTGGTAGCGCCTCCATGCTTTGGACACTATACTGACAGACAGCAAACCTTCTTGCCACAGATCGCATTGATGTGCCATCCCAGATGAGCTGCACTACCTGAGCCACTTGTGTGGGTTGTAGACTCCGTCTCATGCCACCACTAGAGTGAAAGCACTGCCAGCATTCAAAAGTGACCAAAACATCAGCCAGAAAGCATAGGAACTGAGAAGTGGTCTGTGGTCACCACCTGCAGAACCACTCCTTTATTGTGTGTGTCTGGCTTATTGCCTATAATTTCCACCTGTTGTCTATTCTATTTGCACAACAGCATGTGAAATTGATTGTCAATCAGTGTTGCTTCCTAAGTGGACAGTTTGATTTCACAGAAGTGTGATTGACTTGGAGTTACATTGTGTTGTTTAAGTGTTCCCTTTATTTTTTTGAGCAGTGTATATAAAAAAGGCAATTTATGGATGGAAAGTATTCCATTTAAATGATTAAAAATTAATAAAATTAATAATAAAATTAGATAAAAGATCAAATTAATTCTTGTTTTTTTTTCTTAGTAAACACCTAATGTTCCTTTATTTTTCTTGGCACATGATTTTATTTTATTCCTTTAAATTTAATCATGACAAAATGAGTTATTTTAAACTTGTTAGATCATCTGAATTTCCAGACTAGGAGAAATCCTGAATGCCTGCAGTCTTTACAGTTCTGATGACATTATGAAAAACATTTGTGCTCAAACACATAAACTCTGCACATAATGTCAGAAATTTGCACTGTACTGTGTTTTGTTCAGTTGGTAACTAACTCTCTGGTAACTAACTGACTATCCTTTGATTAATGCTCTGATCTCAACCTCAGCACACAAGAATGTTACACTGGATCTGTCAAATTCATGTACAGTAGCTGGACTATGGCTGACTGCTATGGCCAGCTTAGCTCCCATCATGCGGGTGTGCGCTGGTGTGACATCGCCACCCATTCCTCCAATATTTACTCCAATGATGTGCTATATAACCTTCTATCCTCTCTTGCTCAGGGAAAACTGGATGCCATCTGGGCTCTGTTTCGCCGTGGGTATGACCAGGTTTCCCTGATGAGACCCCAGCCTGGTGATCACGTAAGTTACTCAGAATTACAAGATTTCAGAAATGAGCTCCACTTCAGTCCCTCACAGTTATGTTGTACGTGAATAGTAACACATAGGCATCATGGATAAGTCATGTTTTTCATTTTTTATATATTTTTTTCTTTCTTTTGAGTCAATATAAAACATTAACTGACATATTTTAATCAAGATTAACTGGCAGGTTATATAAAATTATGTTTCTCCAAAGGAAATGGAAAATAAAATGTTCTCATGCTTTACAGAGTTTTATATGCTACATCCTAATGACCTCTTCCGTTGTGTGAAGATTTTTCTTATTTTGTAAAGAACATGGAGAAATCTATTCTTAGTAACTTTAGGCTCTTGACACTTTCTGGCTCTTTGACACCTTCTGAAAACCTTAAACCAGAGGAATGGTATGACAAAATAAATAGTTTTAAAATCTTGGTATAGGGGCTAAATACTTATTTTCTACACCATTATAAAAATAAATTATTTAAAAATCATACAATGTAATTTTCTGGATGTTTTAACATTCTGTCTCTCACAGTTGAAGTGTAACTGATGAAAATTACAGACCTCGCTCATTTTTTTAAGTCGGACAACTTGCACAATTGGTGGCTGCCAAATACTTTTTTTCCCCACTGTACACATGAAAAATGTGCGAAATCAATGTAAAACTATGTAGAATTACATGTGAAGCCCATGTGTGCTTGCACTTGTGGTTTACCAGGTACCACATGGGATAACATGTGATCCCATGCGAAGAACATATTCTTACACCAAATAATTAGTATGTGTAACATTTCTGGTACTTTTTATGAATCAAATGAATCACTTGGGATCATAAAAAAGCTTTGGAATCAACCAGCCTGTCTGTTTGCTAAAACAAGTTCATTTATTTCACTGTTCAATGCTTTCCAAACGGGTATCATAAAAAACATTGTTGTACACAATTTTAATAGGGAATAACTCATGATGGAAATCAGAGTAAAATGGGTTCTGTAGCTTTCCTGGGTAGTTTTCTTTATAAACAGGGGTTTTATTTATTATCAGATATGCAAAAAAAAAGAAGCTAATTCTCTAGCATCTATCAGGGGACAGGGGTCTTTACCGCATATCATAAATGTACAAGTATATACTAATGTTTTATAGGAGTAAAGATCACTTCATAAGACATCTGGGTAAAATCGATGAGTGGATTAGAGCAAGTTCTATTTACCTTTCCCCTAGAGAAATCCAAAACTAAACAAAAAGGATTGGGAAATGCTTTCTTAAAAACGTTTGGACCCACTGTGCAAATAGATTCGTGGAAAATTATATTGCCGTCTCAAAGCTAGAGCAAAAAAACCAACAACCTTATGTTTCAGCATAAATGGTCCCCCTGAGATACCCAGTGCATTAAAATGTTTTAGTCATATTTAATGATTAGTCAATGTACCCTCCTTTCCTCAGCCTCATTTACTTCCAGTGTTTCTGAGCTGGCCAACACCTCAGCTGGCTCGGCGCAGCCTGTTGAACCAATTCCTCTTTCACACATGCTTTGAATTAGACGCTATGAATTAGACGAAAAGCAGAGCCACAGCTCACATCCTTGTAGTTGGACGGGCTTTCTTTTTTTTCTTCTTTTTTTTTCGCTCAGCTCTTTACCAGATGAATCACATGGTTCTGTTTTAATGCCCAGAGCATCTATCAAATAGTACCACATAATAGCTAGGGATGAATGTAGAGAAAGAAAAGGCTTTACACTTAGAGAACAAAACTCTCTGGGGGGATCTTAGAAATACCTCAGGAACATCCAGTGAACTGTTGTTCTATTGATTCAAATTGTTCATCACTTTTCCACTCCACTGGTCTCCTTTTCAGCAGCCTGTGTAGCTGGTGAGCTACACAGGCTGCTGAAAAGGACATCAGAGGTGTGACAGTGCACAAATAAATATCGTGCGGTACATACCATTATTTTGCAGTCACAATTTGTATGGAATAATTCCAGACTGAAAGTGAGCCAAATGGTTTCTATTACAGAAAAATAGGTTTTGTGGTTACCTCAGTTTGGTAGATCGTGGTAGATCAGCTTTTGCTACAATATGTTGAGATGTGTTTCCAATACTGGTAAAGATCATTGTATAACTCATCAGGTACGGATAACGGGTGAACCAGTACACAAAAATAATGGTTCAGTACGTAGTTCAGTTTTGAAGTTCTGGTTTTCCACATTTTCATGCAGTAAAAATAATGGGAGCAAACATTGGTATTTCTTGTGCTAAGGTGCTAAGTGCTAAGGATTTCACAGTAAAATAAAAGGTGCTCAAAAGCATAGGCTAGGGGAATCCATTAATAAAATACAAGGGCAAAAACAAATTAAATAACTTTCTATTAACCTGACAATGTGACAAAAGCCATTAGCCAAAAGTAACTTCTTTACTCTGGGTAATTGGCCGCCAAGCCAATCAGCAGCTCCCATCAGGTTGATGATCCAAAACCTGGTCCTGATTGCTTGGTGGAACAGAATCTCCAGAACGCCAGGCTTGGACTGAATGGGCATAAATGAGGGCGGGGCTTCACATGCAGACAGAAAAATACAAACTGGATTAACAAAAATCTTTACAAACACAGGCGGCCGTAACAAGTAGTAAACGGGGACCAGCAGAAGCCTTGGACAAGTCCTGGACAATTATAGCTTGTACATTCTTATGTAAAGCTAGTGTAAATTCGCTGGCTAAAACACAGAGAATGTGTTACTTACAGAACTTATTGACAATTGATCTGCTGTAAAGACCCCTGATGCCGAACTGTTAGTGAGGGGCTGTTTGAATGCTACATTCCGCAGGGTTAGCACTTCAGCTTGATATTTTTCAACAGACTTACTGAATCATACAATAGAACCAAAATTGTGTTGTTGCCGTTGCCAAGTAAACAGCTGAATATGATCCTGGGTGCAGTCCTGTGGAGTATACTCCGCTGTTTTTCACCTCATAAACTGCCGAGGGGAAATTGCCATTTCTCACGTCTAGGAGCTGATAATGAACAGAAGTCTCCATATTCCAAGCCGTCGTGATGTACAGACTGACAAAAGATCTTAAAATAAGTGTGATTAAAGCTGGAGCTTAAATCTCTGTGTTCATGAACAGTGAGGATCATCTAGTCTAAATATAAGAACAAAGTTAGTCATTGTGAGAGTGTGTGTCACGAAACCACAACTAGGACACTTACATCAGAGGGGAGAGGATAAAGCTGAGCTGGCGTTTCAGTCCTTCATATCCTCTCTAAGGAACAGGCAGTTTGCTGGCTAAAGGCTATAAGCGAATATCAAAGACTGAAGACAGCCAGGCCTGTCTCCACAAACTGACTGACCATGTCTCGCCCACATAGATGTAGGTTTTTGTCCACAAAACCTTACGACGCTGGAAGTCCAGCAAAACTTGGGAGAACAAAGATGTATTCATTAAAATTGCACTATTTGAAACAAAACAGTTGCTACAAAAATGAGATAGTACTGCATTTCTGTTTTTAGGGTATGTCAGTCCATGTGGAGTGGAGCATTTGTTGTTGCGTCTGCTAAGACAGAAATGAAATTGAGCTCTTCCTAGATGTCTTTGTGAGTGACTTCTGTATCATTTTCCACTATGGAAAACCATGTTCCTGTGGTTTAAGCCCTTCACACTGCTTATTAGCAGATTAACATTTCTTCTATCCACTCTGACTACCTACCACACGGATCTGGAAGGAGGGCAGAGTTTCAGTGCTAAAAGAAACCTCAGTGAACCTGCTCAAGTTGATAGTTTTTCCAATGTTCAATACCTTAGTAATTTTTTGACAGTCTAATAATTTTCTGCACTTTTAAAAATGGTTGAGCTTTTTAGAAACCATACTTGTTTTTCTTTTCCTATTGAGACTTTTATTTTTATTTAACCTAAACTTAAAATGGCACTAAACCATCCCTAACCCGTAATCTGAAAGACAATGTTCCACTGTATGAAGACCCAGCACTGGTGAAATACTAGAAAAAAATCCTAAAGAATTATCATAAACCAGGATATCTATACACACAAACGTTTGTATTTATGACATTGTGTTGACATCCATTTATTTTGGTAACCCTATTTATGCCTAACACTAAACCATCCCTAACCTGAACCCTTACAAGTTAATTCCTAACCTTAGTCTAAACTCAATTCATACTTTAGCCCTAATCCTAGATTTAGTACTGGAATTTGGACCCCTAGGTGGCCTACCTGTTTGTTTTTCTCTTGTCATGACCAGGAAAGTCACTTTTCTTGGTACAGGACATTGGCCTAGCAAGCAAAATTTGCATTTGGGGGGGAGGCAGGTGAAAGCAAGCATAAAGGATATAAACCTGAACAGAGACTTTAAAGATATCCAGTGGTAGTCTTCTGGTATACAAGGAAAAGTGCTTGCATTGTTTGAGTCTTCTTGTTTCAAAGACTATTCTGTTTCAGAATGATACTACCTGGTCATGATGGTCTTGGCAGTCTTCATTGTCTGGGTGCAACTCATCTGCCTTCCACTTGATTACCATACTTAAGCTACTAAAGGAACGTCCACATATGTGTTCTGCACTTAACATTTGGTCTGCCTTTAAACACCCACGTTAATTTCTGTCTATTCAGGGTCGATGCATCAACTTTACAAGAGTAAAAGATGACTCAGCAGCAAGCAAGGCCGCATCCCGTACCCCAAACCATGCGCCCTCACCGCCTCCACCGGACTACCGTCCCATTATCCGCTCTGCCTCCTCATCTCCTACCTCTTCTATCCCTCCCACCAGATCACCATCATCAGGCCAGGTGCTTCCAGGACCACCACCATCCCGTACACCACCAGGGCCTCCCTGTCCTCCACCTGCCCGTCCTCCACCCAACCTTCATCCCTAAATGATGCGGACAAACCTCCTCAACCCTCCTACCCTATCCACTTTGATATCACATTGATATTGCTACCCATCTGAGCATGTGTTTTATCTTAAAGGAGGTGGTCCTGCTGCCAAATACCCTCCTGCCTTATACCAAAGATCCGCTGTATGCTGAACCCGAGACATGTGTCTTCCTTCTGTTGTGTGGGATAGGGTCTCAAGCTAAGCTACAAGCTAAAAATCTTAGCCGTGTGACATGTTCTCGTACAGGACATGGTTAACTGTGGATGAAGAACATGTTTAAATTGAAGGCTTTCTGGAACTGAGTAATGCTAAAGCATAGTAAGACGCTCCATAAATCCATGGGCAAAAAAACAAATTTAACCTGTGGTTTAATTTGACATTTTATCTCACACAGATCACATATTGCCATTTGTCATATCTTGAAGGGTTGTTGCTGGACAGCAAAGCAAAGAAGAAAGGGATGTCAATCGGAGTATTGAAAGATATTTAAATTTGTCTGTCTTTATTAACTACTGAGTTATGTGGTTGCTGGTCATTTTGCCCCTTCTCCTTTTCATATCTTTGCAGTTTTGATGGTCTTGTACTCGACTGTTTGGGGTCTGTTGCAGGAGGTTCTGCACCAACCACACTGGGGACAGTACAAAACTCTTAGTTTACTAAAAGGAAATTCAATTTTATGAGTCTAGTTAATATGAAAGAATATCCACAACTGAAGGTCACTTTAAGTCATTTTAAAGCAAAATTAACACATAAACAATGGTTTAAATACATCAGTATATAATAAGGAACAGACAAAATGGAATTAAGTAGGTACAACATAGGGGTACAGATTTTTGAAGAGATCAAACTGACCCAGAACCAGTTAGGCTATTGATATGAGGCAAAAAGTATGTTTTAGATGAGAAATGCACTTGGATTGGCCTATTTTACCATTGCTGTTTGGTAGATAGAGGGTTTAGATGTGTGAGTTTTCCATGTTTATTCTTATTCAAAGACACCTTAAAGCAGCAAATTCCAGTGATTTATTGGCATGAGTAGACAGTGTGTGGTTAAGATTTGTGGTCCAGTTTTAGTTAAAGGGAGAATGTGTGTTTTTCTGGTTTTGTTTTGTTATGTGTTTCAGGTGTGTTTTAAATGTTATGTTGATTGAAATGTTTGAGGTTTGAATTTTGAAGTAAGTTGAGAAGGAATATGTCATTTGGTATACTTGGTTTTTTGTTGTTGTTGTTGTTGTTTTTGTTTTGGTACACACATTATGTATTGAGCAACTACAGTGTGTGTTTGTTTTGTTAGCATCTGGAGACTGAAACTAATGTAATCAAGCATCCAGAAATCAGATTCAGGTCTTTTGTTTCTGTTTTTCTGTTTTTTTCTTTTTTTTGTAACACATTCTTAATTCTGTACTTTGGTAGAGTTGTGTGTATTTTAAGTTTTCAGTTTTATCACCACCGGTCACATTGCAACTGCAGGGCAGTTCATAGAGCATCTAATTTATTTTACTCCCCGACAGAAATGCTGGAGAGTATCGAAATCATTGACAAGGTGTCCAATCACTGACATTGACACTGTGTGCGTTTAAAAACACATTAGCTAACTGTTAATACATCATATTAGGCATGTCAGCATTGCATGACACCTTAGTTACACTGTAAAACATGTTGGTTAATCTAACTGGTTCAGTAAGATTTCATGTCATTTACATCGCAAAAGCTTCTTGCTTACATTTATAAAAATGCAGCCAGTTAAAAATGGCAAGATAAATAAAAAGATATAATATTTAGGGCATTAGCACAGGAAATGGGCAGCTGTCAGTGGAGCACCACCACCTTGTCTTAACAAAGGGATATAGCTAAACAGAAACATTACTGTTAAAACCAGGTAGCAGCAAAGAATAGCCTACCCATTTTTCTTTAAATGGTTAAAGTTGCTTTTAAAAACTGTTGTTAATTTTAGCACTGATTAAGAAAATCTAAGCATGTAAAATATAGCATACCATGACAGTCTACAGGATTTCAATCATAAATATTGTCATACCCATGCCACCGCAGTAGGGGGCGACAGCATAAATATTCATGACCTCAAAATTTAAAAGAAGCAGATCCTGATCTTGGCTATCCCAGTGCTAGGCAAAGGATTCTCCCAAAAAAAAAAATTTGTTTTTTGTTTTTTTGTTTTTTTTTACTCACAGTTTTTCACAATAATTTCCTTAGCGTACATGCGATTCACCCCAAAAATATAATCACTTGTTCCTGGTCCCACTACAGACATTTCCTGAAAATGTCATCAGAATTCGCCCATACCTTTTGAGTTATGTTGCTAACAGACAAACTAGCAAACAAACCCTGGCAACAACATAATCTCCTTGGCGATGGGAAAAAATTCTTAAAGGTCTCATTCACTCTTTTTCCAATAAATTTCTTGTGATCTCCAGCCCAAATATATGCCTTGTTAGCTGTTTTACAAGGAAGTTATTCTGTCTCGCTCCTGTTTCAGGAGGTTGCCGTTTGACGAAGGAGTGGGTGGGGTGAAACGTCAGGATCACGAGTCTAACTCAGTATTTTTCACGATATGCATCGTCTCGTCTCTGATTAGCTAACAGCAATGCGACTCTTACACTGCCTTCGATCAAATAAATAACTTAACTTTCTTTGCTGGCTGTGTTCCAACTGTTTCTTCCTAAGCTCCTCTTTTTTGGGTAAAAAATGCAACGCTGAGGTCTATGTCCACAAACAACACAAGCCCGACCGTGTTCTGCCATGTTGTGGAGTTGCTAACGGTTAGCTTCCACCAGCCGAGATGCGCTCTCCTCTCTCTGGCCCCCCACCTTCCTGTGGGCCGTCGCAAGCCAAGCCAAAACTGTGCACAAATTGGAGGCGTAAACAAAGAAGCAAGCCTGTTTAGCAAAATATTTGTGTTATTGTAGAAAGAGGCTATAGCCAGCGGTAGCAGCACAGCTCAGCATTACAGGAACTTAGAAAATAGTTATTTAGATTGCCTGTAAAGTAGTTGCATCAAACTTAAGGCTTGTTTGACTCTGTTTACATACTTTCACAGATGTTGTTAAAGTCAGCATGGTATTTCTGAGGATTATGCTCGAATATTGGGGATTAAAAACAACAATGATAGATGTTCCTGTATTGGTGATTCATTTGCAGACAATCTTCTGTTTGCATTTTCAGTTGTCTGGGAAAAACTCAAGGTCTAATCGTCTGGTAAATAAGATTTAAGATTAAAATTTCTTGTTTATAAGACGTATGTTTTCTTATGTAAACTTTCCCCATTCTTACCACTGACCTGGTAATGGCTCCAGAGAAGATGTTTGACACACCACTAATAATTTAAAACAAAGCCTTCTAGGATTTATGTTTTTTTATCTGTCAGCAATGATTTGTATTATTTTGAAACATTCAGATTTCAGCCATTTTGTAATTTGCCAATCGCTAACTGTGTTCAAAAACTTCTGTGTGCCTCAATTAAATTACCGTAGTTGTGATGTTTTGTTGTAATCGCCATGAACAGGACACAGACAAGAAACTTAGCTTTATGTCCTTGTCGTCATTTATACATTCCTCATATTTTAAGCTGTACCCTTCTCTTTAGCTTGCTTTAATGACTAAACTAGGTCAAATTAGATTTAAGCGTAACACCTGTTGCATTCTACATCATGTTCTTCAGGAGCTGACATTTGCATTAAGGCTTCCCAAGACACAGTTATATTGTGTATTTTTATCAACTGGCAACAAAAAATTTTTTACAACTTCCCAACAATGTAAAGTTTTTATTACAAATTAATTGATTCCTTCAGTGTAATTTTTGCTAGTCTTTGAATGGGACTTTTTCACTGTTGGTTACATGTGGAATAAACAGTAGTACCAAAAACAATATAAAGAATAATGTTGATTTGCTATTGTTGGCTGATTTGACTTTTTTTACAGTACCAATAAAGTTTTGCTTTTAAATTTCTTCTGGAAAAGCGGGTGATTTTTGTGTTTTTATCATGTCACTAGGTAACTGCATGTTCACAATTGGTATTTATTTAGATAAAAATATATTATTTTTCCTGATTTATAGAATAGGCCTATCTTCTTCTTTTCTGTAGTTTGGACAATGGCTCAATAGGTTGAAATTGGCAGGATGAACAAAGAGGCGTTAAGGATTCATGTCCTGGGCGACCTTTTTTAAAAAATTAACACATTGGTTAAAACAGAGTTTATATCGTATTTATATAGACTACACAACATTAATAAAAGCCCAGATTGCCTCAACCCTACCCAAGCTAGTGTTTGCTAACAGGGGGACTGAACACACCATGGCTACTAGTTTAAGAGGCATACTGCATAACATATGATTTTACATCAGGGATTGAAGAATAACAAGTTAAATTTTTTTAAGTGGGGCTCAGCAAAATCTTAAATGTAGGAAATATGGGTCTAAATTATTTTAGACTTCAAGGTCAAATGGTACTGATAGGAGAGTCAAGCTCAGTGCAATTCAGACTGAGGCCTATATTTAAGGGAATGTTAGCCATTTATAGCCTCATGGCTACTTTTACAGTATATGCTATTTTTATATGAAATACATTAGTTACTCTGACTACACATATAACTATTGGCATCTAAATTTAGTTTCAATGCTTTGTTACATGATGCCATCAGAAATTAATTCTCCCACATCCCCTAAACGTGTTTGACACTAGCATACAGCATTTGATCTCCGTTAGACAAGCTGTCACAGAATTTGTTTGGACAAGTTCCCCTGTAGGGTTCCACAGCGCTTACGCACCATGTATAACGGAAATCCGCAACACTGCCACAGGATCGCTCCCACTGCAACCCAGTGATCCAATAATAACCTTACTAAATCTCACAGATGCTTCACTCACCTCGGGATGCTAGATGCTTGGAACTGAAAAGTAAATCAATGACAACACTTATTAATTCAACTGATATTTATCTGACCACTTGGGGACAGTCATAGAGCGCTGACATTTCCTTCCCAGATGGTTAGTTCTTTAACGTAAAATAAAAAATAACCTAGGTCATGACATAATGGGAAAGTAATGCCCCGTTCTATTTGTCTTGTAAGCGCGACTTGCAACTCGAGAGTGATGTCACATCCATGTTGGAAAACAAGTTACAGCGGGTTTTTGCGTTCTGCTTTGCCCACAACACGACAGGTCGGAGAAAAGATGGACGCCTCCAGGAAAGTCGCTGTTGCGCTATCTCGGAAAGAGTACAGAGAGCTACAATCAAAGTTTGTGGTTCATCATCAAAATATGGAAGAAAGTGATAGCAAGCGGAGAATGTAAGTTCATGTTTCATCTTATTTGATTTTAGTCTATGAATGTTTTAACCGCTGTTTAAGCGAAAATTGCGTTTGCTCAAGACTCGGCATTGTTGTCATAGCAACATGGAGTGTCTCCAGCCAATTTAAACTGCACAAGCAACAAAATAACCTATTAGGCGGTATTTAGCACGTAATAAGGCTGTAGCGACATGCCTATAGGTAACCGTATACACGCTATGTGTACGACTTCTACATTTGGTTACAACAAAGACATAGGTGCTTAAAATAGTAGAAAACCACAATGTTTACATGCTCGTGGTAGCCATCTTGGAACTGAACTCGGGGTCCTCTGAGCCTCGACGAGTTGACGACCTGTATATGCGACTTCGAGGAAGTTATATTTGCAACTTCCGGTTCGTAATTCTGGAAACCTACTCTCAAACCGAGTTCGGTGGACAAATAGAACGCACCATAGTGTACATCTGATCATGATGCCATAAAACTGTGAATTCTAGCCTCTTAATCTCTGTATACACACACCATTCAGAACAGCAGTGCATCAAAGGCAACACATATACTTCAAAGGCACAGCAGGACTTGATGTTACACAAAATCTCCTTTATATATTCGCATTTTAAGCTACGTAACACTTGAAGATAGGAAACAGTGTGACAGACGTATCAACATGGACTACCACAGACTTTGTTTGTTAACTAATACAAAGACATCACATTTTAGAAGGCTTTTCATGGATATTTGTTTAAATCACAGTTTTCTCAAAATTTCCATTAGACCCTGTTTCTCTGTTTAGTAAAAAAAAGTTAAATACTGATTTCTAGGAATACTCCACAGAACCACAGAAAAGTGTAATAGCAAAATATTGAATAGTTTAGCGTGTAAGCTAACTCCCTAATGACTTGCATTTAGATACTTGTTTGTTAAAAACTTGGTGCTTTTATCTGAATTGTTCCAAACACTTCAATGGGTTCACCTACAGCTTCCTCCTCACCACAACTCTGGACAGTAGTAGTCAGAAATAGCAGTTATTCACACATGTTAAACCTAAGTCCAAGTGTAGTAGAGCGTTACCCTCCTTCTCCAAAGATGGCACTCCAAAGACAACAGTTAGAGGGACCTCTTAATACTTTATGTTATGTAAAAACACATTTTCTGCTCTGGAAATATTCCTAAACTTTGCCTCTGCTTGGTAATGAATTCGATACAGTCAGAATAGCCACCATAAGCGCTTCCAGCTACATAATTAGTGTGGAGTCTACATTTTTTCCCCTCTGCACGCAAAGGATAAGAGGATGTGGGATGTTAAAAGGGGCTGGCTGAATCAGAAAAATAAAGAAAAGAATGGAGAAAATGAAGCAGTCTGTCCATTGAGCAGACAGGAGGGAGGGAGCTTGCAAAAGCAAGAAATAAATAAGAAAATGAAAAGGTAGGAATAACAGCAGCTCAGACTCTTCATCTGTCCCATGAGGTTCACCATCACCTTATTGCCTCCATCCCCTGTTGGCCTTAGTGCTGCTCAGATGGTGATCATATTTGAGCTTATGGTTCAGTTTCACTTTATGAAAGGGTATTGCAAATGTATTTTTTCCCATTGAAAATTAACAAATCAAAATCTGAAAAGTGTGGCTCGCAATTTTTTTCAATCCTTTGTTTTCTTCTACGGCTGTTCTGGTATGTTAGATAGTTCTGCGCATGTCAAAACGATTTTTTTTCCAATCGAACTTGTGACGAGTGTAAATGTTTGTCATAATCGGATACATTTTTTTCAGGGCCCATGTACACAGTCAAATTCTAATCCGAACTATGATCAGATTAAAGACATTTTCCACATGTAAATGTACCTAGTGTCCTTAACCACGCAGTGGCATTGTTTAGACCAAAGCCCATTTCCGTGTCCTAATGGCCTGGTCAAAGTAAAAACCTAAATCAAATTGAAAACTTGTGGCAAGACTTTAACACAGATCCAATCTGGAAGGTTTGAATGGGCTCTGGACACCCAAAGCAGGCAGAATCATGGCCCAAAAGACCTGAAGTTGTAATGGTAATGAATATTATCATGTATCGAGACAGGGTGGCCTTTAAAAAAGGTTTGACAACCATGCAACTTTGCACTAGTTGTGTTGGTCTATCATATATTTGATGAAATTATTTTGAGGTTTGTGACCGTAAGGTGATAAAAAGTAGATACGCATACACCTTCTCAGCTGTAGGTCTTCAGCACAATTGTGATGTTAAACAAGACTGATGAGACAGTGGTCATCAAAAATCCAATGTGGTAGATTTATGATAGCATGCAGAGCCTTAAAATGTATGGAGGACTTATCCTGCCAAACTTAAAAATAAATAGATACAATTGGAAATAAGTAAATAAATGTGTACAAAAATAGAAAAGTGTATAAGTAAAATTGGAAGTAAATAAATGACTACACGAGGAAATAAAATTGAAAATAAATACATATATAAATAAATGTGGAAATATATTTAATTTCAAAAGAATTATGTATTTCCACTTTTATTTATTTCCAATTTTCCTTTATTACACATTTATTTATTCAATCAAATATTTTTTAGCATTGATGCACACTTTTTACCCTCACGTGTTTAGTAATGAGGTGGATGTTTCTATCACTGGCCTAAACTAAATCATTGGCCAGCTACTTGAATTGGTGTCAACCAATCAGCTCCTCAGCTATTCAAAGCTTCTGGTCCTGGCCTGCCTGGGGCTTCTCACATTAAGTCCTACCCGCCTGGTATCTCGTGGAAAAATGGCTTCCCTGCAGGAATTAGCCGGTGAACTAAGACAAATTTCCTACTTCATTTAGAATAATTCAGTCAGTGAGGACTATATACTACTTTGAGTAGATACTGTGACTGGCAGGATGATAATAAATGATAAATGATTATGGGAATAAATAAATAAATGTGGAAATAAAGACAATTAGAAAAAAACAAAATATTTATTTTTTTCCACATATAGTTGTTTTTGAATTTACTTCCAATTTTACTGACACATTTATTTATATATTTACACATCGATTTACTTATTTCTTATTGTATTTCCAAATGTATTTATTTATTTATGTTTAATATGGCAGGAACAGTCCTCCATACAATTGAGAATGAAAGGTTAAATTGTTTTTCTTGATCACTGTAATCTTGAGCATCTGTGTCAAGTTTAAAGAAATGAACTTGTTTAAATTTGCGGTTCCCATGGAAGAATCTGAGTTTTTTTTTCCTCCCCCACAGTCATTTTAAGATGACAGCCAACCTAAAGTTTTGTTGGGTTGTTTTTTTTTTTTAATACATCATAATTTGCTTTAACAAATACAAGCTTTGCTGGCTGGGATAAGAAATAGCATTTTAATGGTCGTACAGTCGCACCACAACAATCATTTAATGCTATAGCTCTGTTTCTGGTCTGGCTCGCAGCTCTTCAGACAATATTTGCGGAAAGTAAACTCCTCCCATCAACCACCATCATGAGGCTGACCAGGCTGAGGGCAAATTCATGAAAAACCGCTGCAAACATATATCATTATAGAAATCTACAGCTGCTATAATGGATATGTAGTTCTGATGAGAGCTGAAGGAGGTGTTGACCAAACAGCCCAAGAGACAGCTGTGTCGTCGACTGGCTGACATGTTTACAGTGGATTACTCCCTATATAACTTTTCACTTCAATCTTCCTCTCGCCTGCCATTTTTTTTTTCTTTCCTCCTGCCAGAAGAAAACCGAGGACCAGAAGAATGTGCTGATGTCTGAGTGTTTCATCTTGGTCTCCCATTACCGCCCAGACTGAACCTCACTGACCCATCTCTCACACACACACACGCGCGCGCACACGCACACATACAGATGTTGGTAATTGTGACTGTATTTTGATGCTTCCAGTATCCTTGGTGACCGTGTGGGCGAAAACATCTGAAAAGTGTGGTGTGGATTAGTGTTCAACTCCTCTGAATTTAGTTTAAATGCGATTCAAAATCATTTTTTTTGTTCCACAGGGAAATTAAACATTGTCGTAACTCTTATTACCCAACTAATAGTCGTTGTGGATGGTGATGCTGTGGGCAGGAAGGATCTGCGGTCGCAGTCAGTCTGGCAATGAATCTGAAGAGGCCTCTGAGTGAAGACTGTTGCTTTGTCTCATGACTATCATGACATGCTAACATTGCTATTCCACTGTAGCATGTCCTGAATGACAGCATCAGCTGTTGGCAAGCACTGCTAATCCACCTCATCTGCTCTTGCCGCTCCTCTTTGAATCACTGTCTGGCCGTATGGTTAAAAAAAGGCAGAGAGAGATGTCGGGATGAATATTATTTTTTGCTGTTATTATTGTTGTTATTATTGGATATTGCACGTGTGATATTGGATATTGTATATGGATTGCCAAAATGCTTCAAATTGTGCTGAACACAGAAAACATATCAGTAATAACTCTGCTGGTTATGTCAGACAGCACTAAAGTCTTTAGTGCTAGGTCTGGGGTCATTTTTAAATACCATCCAAATGACTCAAAATGGCCTCCTCAGATACATTTTTCCTTACTGTTTGAACTGCTAGAGTAACCAGAGGTGAATAAAGTTCATGCAACTCCGACCCTTAACTGAGCATGTTGTTGCTAGCTGTACGTGATGTCCTCAGGTATCCAGACAAATCAATGTTTAAACATCAGCCAATAGTTGTGAAGGTCCAACCCACCGACCCTGATTGGCAAATGAACTCATTCAGTTGAAAACTGACATTGAAAAATAAATAAGCCACTGAAAGAAAAAAAACACCATATTGAAATAAAAGCTGACATTGAAAGTGAAGTTTTTGGAATAAAAACTGATGAAATTAAATTAAAATGTCTCAAAAATATTTTCTAAAATTAGGAAAAACTGTAGGTATTAAATAATGTTTCAAAATTAATTAATATATTTTTAAAGGAAAATGAAAATATTTAATATCAATGAGCTAAGAACTGTATATGCATTCAGTTTTGTTCACAATTTCATTGTCACATTATATATATTTGTCTAGATATATATTTCACAATGTTTTATTTGTTTAATTTTGAGCCAGTTTGGTGTTCCATAATAGGAGTCTGAATCAATATTTTGAGAAACCTCCTTTTGCTTCAATTATAGCTTCAAGTCTTCTCAAACCGTATCTCTTCTTTCACATGTAGAGACTTAGTGTTTGCTAATTCTTCTTCACAAAATAGCTCAAACTCGATCAGGTTGGATGGAAAGCATATGTAGCACATTTTCAAGTCTTGCCACAGATTCAGATGCTAGGTTATGTTGATGGATTATAAATTTCTCTGAGCAATCTTCAAAGCTTGGGATGTTGTTTTATAACAGAACTCCGCTTTAAACTTCTTGAACTGGTTGCAGTGGACGGTTACCAGATCACAAATGGGGGTTGAAAATCATGCATCCTTTTTCTTTCACTTTACAGTTAAGCACTACAGTGTGTTACAAAATAAAATCTAAAAAAAAATTTCTTGTTGTAAATATAATAGATTTAGACGAGTATGTACAGTTTAGCAAGGCACTGTTTAGTCCTGAAGGTGATTTTGATCTGGAAATTGATGGTCTAATAGATTGGTCAGAAACTTTCTTCTGTGATTTGTTCCCATTTACCGCTTGACCAGAAAAGTATTTTTGCAAGGGGCCAAAAAAGTGAAATACATAATGATGTTCAACTTTTGGGTAACAGCAAACTTGTTGTAAATGATAACAAAATGTTGTTAACATTTATATGTAACTTAAAATAGTTGGTTCTATGGACTGAGGAAATGGGAGCGTAGCTCATAAAAATCGGATGAAATAAGCATGATCCAAAAGAAATCTTTCAACTGGCTGTCAAGTCTGACCACACTTCTTTGCTGCTCTTTAGTAATTTAGCAATAGCAACAATGGTGTGGATTTTGGAAAACCCCAAGAGTCACGGTGGCCGGTCAGACCTTCCATGGAAAAGCACTTGACTCGTATTACCATAAACTCAGGGTGCTTAACAGTTCCCATCATTATTGTTTTACATTTCTTTATTTGACACATGTTTTCAAGTTTGCCTTTTATTCTTCTTCTGATACTGAACAACCTGTGCATGTTGACAGATGATTCAGCCCTCACAGATGTGAGCACACACTTGGGATTTTTCCTCAAGCCGGGGCTGTCCATGTCTCAGTCCACACAAATAAACACGAACTCAAACTCACATTTACCAGTAACTACTCAGCTCTGTTCTCAAAGCTTTACTGGCCTGAAATAATATTCAATTAAACAGAATATGGAAACTTCAAATGAAGTGATATAGAGTGGACCCACATCCATTCACTGTTCAATATTTGTGGATTCTTCTGTGGAATTTAATTATTCGCAGAAAACCAGCCTATTTGCAGATATTTTCACAGAACATATCTACAATATTTGGAAAAAGGTGCAGCTTGGGAAGTTGAACTACCTAGGCACAATGCTACCTAAAACGCTATTGGCGGGCGCATGCAAAGCAGCCAATCCAGCAGCCCTATTTATTTTTTCTTGGGCCTGATTGCCTGTATCTCCAAGAGTGGAGCCAAGGAACACTGCAGACATTAGTTTCTGCGTAAGCGCTGAGATGGTTTCCACTGTGCACATTAATGCTTGTTTAGGTATATATGGTGTTTGAACCACTGAAAAAGACAGTTATAAGCGTTTTTAGAAAAGGTCTCAAGGCGGGTAGATGTGGTCCCAAACCCACGCAAATATCAGAGGTTAACTGTAATCTCTCATTTTGGCTGGCAACTACTTTAAGCCACCAAAAGTTACAATGCAAAACAGGAAAAGCTAGCAGTCACATCATGTTAAACTCCATACTTGCTGTCTTTCAAAACGCTAGCAGGTTTACAATAATTGAATTCAGTTTATTTATATAGCGCCAATTCACAACAGATGTCATCTCTCTGACTCCTCTGCCACATCCTGATGTGCAAATGGTCCCTGCTCCTACGAACTCACCCCTGATTTTAACAGTAACTCACATACTGGACTTGGACCTTGTTCTACCTCATTCATACCTGTTCTTATCAGCAGAGCGCGGACTAAAAATCATAAACCTGCAGCCACTTCAGGGGTATTTCCTAAAACCCCCTCAAACACTCTCTGTGAGGAGTTCGCAGACCACCTCATAGGGAAGGTAGACACCATCAGATGTAAGATTTTATCTTCTTAGAGTAACATGATTTTAGACAAATCTGATCATGTGTCTTTACCAGAGGAAACACTGGACAGTTTTGTCCTGGTAGAAGCTGGGACTCTTGATAAAGTTTTCTTCTCAGTGAGGCCCACCACATGTGTCTTGGACCCGAATCCCACTTCCTTTTTTAAGCAATTTTATGGATCTTTTAGAGATGAGATTTTAACCATGATGAATTGCTCCCTTCAGACGGGGGTCTTTCCTGCTGCCTTTAAAGGGGCGGTAGTGAGGCCCCTGCTGAAGAAGAGAGATTTAGATTTTAATAATTTTAACAATTTTAGACCAGTATCTAACTTACCTTTTTTAAGCAAAATTTTAGAAAAAATTGTTCTAATTCAACTTAATGATTTTATTAATGAGCACAATGTCCTGGAGAAATTTCAGTCTGGTTTTAGGGTGAACCACAGCACAGAGACGGCCCTTTTGAAGATTTTAAATTATTTTAGATTAAAGTATGATGCACAGAAGGTGACAGTGTTGGTTCTACTGGATCTAAGTGCTGCGTTTGATACAGTGGAACACACTATTCTTTTAACCCGTTTAAAACAGATTGGCCTCTCTGGTGCTGTTCACAAATGGTTCACATCCTATCTCACAGACAGGACTTTTATGGTAAGTTTAGATACCTGCTCCTCTAGGGTCCTTAGGATTACATGTGGTGTGCCCCAGGCTTCAATTTTAGGCCCACTGCTTTTTAACCTTTATATGTTCCCTCTTGGCAGTGTCATCAGAAGATGTGGAGTTAATGTTCACAGTTATGCTGATGATACACAGTTATATATCTCCATGTCTCCTGATGACACACAGCCAATGGATCCACTTTTTAATTGCATTTTAGACATCAAATCCTGGATGGCAGAAAACTTTCTCCAGCTCAACCAGGACAAAACTGAAGTTTTAGTCATCGGTCCTAAGGCTCAGAGAGAGAAACTTTTACCAAAACTACAATCACTGTCTTTTAATCCCTCTTTACAAGTGAAGAACCTGGGCGTGATTTTTGACTCTGAGCTGACTTTTATCCCTCACATTAAAAATATTACTAAAATAGGTTTTTATCAACTAAAGAACATCGCCAGAGTCCACCCCATTCTCTCTCGGGCCAACACGGAAACACTGATGCATGCTTTTATCTCCAGTAGAATTGATTACTGTAATGCCCTGCTTTCTGGTCTTCCCAAAAAGAGTATATCAGGTTTACAACTACTACAAAATTCAGCAGCACGTGTCCTGACGAAGACCAGGAGGCGGGAGCACATTACACCGGTCTTAAAATAATTGCATTGGCTCTCCGTACATTTTAGGATGGATTTTAAGGTTCTTTTAATGATTTTTAAGTGTCTTAATGGTCTTGGGCCTTCTTATCTCTCTGAACTGCTTTTACCATATAAACCTTCGCGGTCTCTGTGCTCCTCTGGCAGCCGTCTCCTTGTCACCCCAAAAGTCAGGACACACAAGCATGGCGAGGCATCTTTCCAGTTTTATGGCCCTCACCTCTGGAACAGGCTGCTAGAGGACCTCAGGGCCGCAGAGAACGTTCATGTTTTTAAGAGCAGGCTCAAGACTCACCTTTTTAGCCAGGCTTTTAACTGATTATTATTTATTACTGTTTGTTTAATTGCTATGCATGTTTTATATGATTAGATTTTTATCTGTGTTTTACTATTTAATCTTAGCACATTAATTTACTGTTTATTTTTATACTTTAATTTATCTTAATCCCCATTCCAGTGTTTTCTCTGTGGGAGCCCTCTGCCCTGGGAGCGGTGGTCAGCAGTGGCTGCCTGAGTGCTCTCCAGGTGGAGCTTGGGTGGAGGTGGGGTCTTGGCCTTGCCTCCACTGGGTGCCCTGTGTCGGTGCCTCGGCTGCTGCTGTTGATCTACCACTGCCGGGGCAGATGGCTCCTCTGATGGCGTTTCCTTGCATGGTTCATCTACACTCGGCCCAATGTCCTTTTTAACTTTTTCTTTTAACTGTGTGTGTGCATAGGAGTTTGGTTGGGGGGAGGGGGGTATAACTGTGACCATGCTTTTAAATCTGTGGGGGAGGGAAGGGAATGTGGTTTTATGTGGGGTCATTTTAATCTGTAAAGCACTTTGTGATGCAACTTCTAGTATGAAAAGCGCTTTATAAATAAAGTTTGATTTGATTTGCTCTCGAGGCACTTTACAAGAAAGTAATTTCAATACAGTCTTACAGACATTCCAATCAGTTTTAACGTTTTCTATTTAAGGAATCCCAGCAGACTGCATTGAGTCATTGACTGGCAGTTTCGCCTCGCTGATGCAGACTCCAACCACAGCAATCCCTCAGCAATCACTCATACTGAGCAAGCATGTAGCGTCAGTGGAGAGGAAAAACTCCCCTTTAACAGGAAGAAACCTCCAGCAGAACCAGAACCTGGCTCAGTACTAGGGGCCATCTGCCACAACAGTCTGGGGGTTCGAGAAGACAATGCAGAGACACAGAAAGAACAAAAAGAACTGAAGTAAGATTACTTTCTATATTAAAGAAAGTAAAAAGTTGATAACAGGACACGGAGGATGTTCAGTTACTGGGATGCCCCGCGTCCAACAGGGCATTGCAGCTAAATAGGATACCAGACCAGGTGTAGCTTCTGTGGAAAGAAAAACACTGAGAAAAAACAAAGTTAACAGTTGAAATAACAGCAAATAATGCAACTGGAGAGTAGTAGAAGAGAAAAAGTAGCAGAGAGAAGAAAAGTGGTCAGTCTGTCCTCCAGCAGTCTAAGCCTATAGCAGCATAACTACAGAGATAGCTCAGAATGACCTAAAGCTAAAATGTGAAATGTGATCTCTCTTGCTGCCACATTTTGGATCAACTGAAGGCTTATATAACATTTTGTGGACTACCTGATAGTAAAGAATTATAGTAGTCCAGCCTTGGATGGACTAGTTTCTCAGCATCACTCCTAGACAGCATGTTTCTCATATTCCTGAGGTGAAAGAAGGAAATCCTAGAAACCTGTTTGATATGGGATTTGAATGTCATGTCTTGGTAAAAAAATATTTTATTATTTGCTTTTTTATGTTATTACTGGAGGCCAATTTAATACCATCCAGATGAAGTGGTTGACTAAGCAGTTTCTCTTTAGAGCTTCTAGTCCAAAGACGGCAACTTCTGTCTTGTCAGAATTTAAGAAAAAAAGGTTTAACATCATCCAGGTTTTTACGTCTTCCAGACATGCCTGTAATCTACCTACCTGACTGGGTTCATCCGGATTTATGGATAAATATAGTTGTGTGTCATCTGCATAACTGTGGAAATTTATCCTATGCTGTCTAAGGATTTTACCAATTGGAAGCATATATATAGTAACAAGAATTGGACCAAGCACAGAACCCTCTGGTACTCCACAAGTAACAATTGAGTCTGAAGATTTATCATTTACACAAACAAACTAGAATGTGTCAGACAATTATGACTTAAACCAGCCTAGTGCTGTTCCTTTGATCCCTGCAACAGGTTCAAGCCTTTCTAAGAGAATATTATGATAGACTGTGTCAAAAGCAGCACTGAGATCTAACAAAACCAGAACAGTTTCAAGTCCATTATCTGAGGCCATGAGAATATCATTAGTAACCTTCACCAGTGCAGTTTTAGTGCTATGATGAGCTCTAAAGCCTGACTGAAATATTTCAAACAGGTATTTAATCAAATCAAACTTTATTTATAACACGCTTTTCATACAACAATTGCAACTCAAAGTGACAGAATTAAAGTGACCCCACAAAGACCACATTCCCATCCCTCCCCCACATAATTAAAAGCATTATCACAGTTATACCCACCTCCCCCAGACCCAACCTTCATGCACACACACACTTAAGAGCAGCAATAAAAAGGACATTGGGGTGAGTACAGATGAGCCAGGTAAGGAAACGCGATCATAGGAACCATACACCGGCAGTGTCACATCGACTGCAGCAGCCAAGGCACTGACTCAGGGCGCTCAGTGGAGGCAAGACCGAGACTCCCACTTCCACCCAAGCGCTACCTGGAAAGCACCCAGGCAGCCACAGCCAACCACCGCTCCCAGGGCAGAGGGCTCCCACAGAGGAAACACTGGTGGGAAGATTAAAATAACAGATTTAAATATAAACAGTGGATGAATAAAATAAGATTTAATAGTAAAACACTGATCAAATTTATTAAGTAAAACAAGCAGAGAAATTAAAAAGACTATAATAAATAATAATCTGGTAAAGGCTAGGCTCAAAAGGTGAGTCTTGAGCCTGCTCTTTAAAACATGGATGTTCTCTGCAGCCTTGAGATTCTCCAGCAGCCTGTTTCAAAGGTGAGGGCCATAATAATGGAAAGACGCCTTGCCATGAGTGTGTGTCGAAGAGACCACAAAGGTTCATATCACAAAGGTTCATATGAGAGATAAGAAAGCCCAAGACCATTAAGACACTTAAAAACCATGAAAAGAATCTTAAAATCTATCCTAAAACATACGGGGAGCCACTGCAATGAATTTAAGATGGACGGAATGTGTTCCCGCCTCCTGGTCTTTATCAGGACAAGTGCTGCCGAATTTTGTAGAGGGTGTAAACCTGAGATACTCTTTTAGGGAAGACCAAAAAGCAGGGCATTAGAGTAATCAATTCTACTAGTGATAAAAGCATGCATCAGTGTCTACGTGTTGGCCCAAGAGAGAATGAGGCGGACTCTGGCTATGTTCTTTAGATGATAAAAACCTATTTTAGTTATGTTTTTAATGTGAGGGATAAAAGTCAGCTCACAGTCAAATATGATGCCCAGGTTCTTCACTTGTAAAGAAGGATTAAATGACAGTGATTGTAGTTTTGGTAAAAGTTTCTTTCTCAGGAAACTCCTGATAGAGGAGGAGCCTCAGGACCGATGACTAACACTTCAGTTTTGTCCTGGTTGAGCTGGAGAAAGTTTTCTGCCATCCAGGATTTGATGTCTAAAATGCAATTAAAAAGTGCATCCATTGGCCGTGTGTCATCAGGAGACATGAAGATGTATAACTGTGTATCATCAGCATAACTGTGAACGTTAACTCCACATCTTCTGATGACACTGCCAAGAGGGAGCATAAAGGTTAAAAAGCAGTGGGCCTAAAATTGAACCCTGGGGCACACTTCATGAAATATTGTGTACCTTAGAGGAGCAGGTATCTAAACTTACCATGAAAGTCCTGTCTGTGAGATAGGATGTGAACCATTTGTGAACAGCACCAGAGAGGCCAATCTGTTCCTCTTGGGGCTTAGCGGCAACATATCTGGTGGCAGTGACAGTACCCACATACGAATACATTTTAAAATGGCAAATTTTAAAACAAATTTTTTAAAAATTTAAATTTTAAAAAGTTTTAAACAAACAAATTTTAAAAAGGCAGCAAACATACAGCGTGGTTTACGTGGCAGCTCCATGCACAAACATCGACCAGGTAAGAAGTCTTGTAATATTTTAGGGTTTATTTTGATTTAGACAATAATGAAAGTGTTGTACATTTGTCATGAAATGCGAAGTTGAAGAAACAAATGTGGATAAAATAATTTACAATGTCGCTAAACATGAAGTACACGTGTACATATGGACTGAAGCTCCTTGAAACAGCTAATATTCTAGTAAAAATGCGCACATGTAGAATAAGAAAAACAATATCTCTGGTGCAGCTAAAAAGCTCAACATTTTCCCAATTAAATAAAAATAAATAAAATTGCTAAATATATGCATATGTACATATTTTAGTTGGACTAAAAATGTTAGTATGGTTGTGAAAAAAGATTATGAATAAATAATCCATAGATGCATTTTATCTACATAGAAAAATGCCAATGATTTTTGATCATTTTTTAAGATTAGCAGATGATTCTTTTCACAGAAGCCTATCCATGGAGACAATATCTGCCAATGAAACCAAGTCCAGTAGGAGTCAACCTCCTATGGCTAATCACTTTCTTTTTTAAGGGGGTTACACTATCTAATGCCAAACACAACGAGGAAGCAACGCTATGAACTAGACCATCAATTTCTGAACGGTTAGAGATAGAATTGCTGCCCTCCACTGTGTTACTCTGAGACACTGAGGAAAGTAAGAATGGAACAGATTCTTTAAAACTTGTTACAGTCTTGTCTGATAAAGCTCTACTATAAAAAAAAAATTATTTCAGATTTAGGATGGTCAGTTAAAGTAAATTCAAAAGTTATCAAAAAATGGTCAGACAGGACCGGGTTATGTGGGAGGACTGTTATTTCCTCACACTCAATGCCGTAGGTCAGTACAAGGTCCAAAGTGTGTTGACCCAAGTGGGTCGATACCTGTACTTTTTGAGTAAAGCCAATTGAGTCTAAAATAGCATTAAAGGCTGCATTTAGGCTATCACTTTCAGTGTCCTCATGAATATTGAAATCCCCCATTATTGTCAGTATTTAATACTGATTCAGATAAAAAATGTGAGATCTGATCTAAGAATTGAGAGTAAGGGCCTGGTGGACGATACAAAACCATAAACAAAAGTAGTCTTAATGTTTTTCAAATTGGATGAGGAAAATTAAGGGTTAGATGTTCAAAAGAACTGTAGCTAATAATTGGTCTGGGATTAATTAGTAAATCAGAATTAAAAATGGTTGCAACTCCTTCTCCTCGCCCAGTACTTCTAGAAATGTGAACATTTAAATAATTGGAAGGAGTTGACTCATTTATACTGACATAATCCTCCTGCAGCAGCCAAGTTTCTGTGAGGCAAAACAAATTACAGTAATTTGATTATTACAAATCAATTAATTTACTAACTAAGCCTTTGTGCAGAGAGATCTTATTTTCAATAGACCACATTTAATAGTTGTATTTTTCTGTTTAGTCAAAGTCAGAGAAACATCTTTAGGCTAGGTGATAATCTCCAGCTGTCATGATCCATCTTAATGCTCATTAGTTGTTCTCTGTGACATTTCAGCAAATAGATATAAACAGACATTAGTTTCTGGTTAAGTCTTGAAATCCTAGATGAAAATCCACCATTGCTACTGAACATTTCTAAATCAAAAGGTAGTCCTGGGTTTACATTTTACTGATATTTTATTAATCTTACTGCATTTCGTTTGGTGCTACATATAAAATACCTGCTTTCACATCTCACTCATGGACTGCTTATGATCAAATACAATGTGTTAAAAAGGTGGATTTCCCCCAAGGGCGTCACAACTGTGGGGTTCAGAATCATCAGAAAGGTTTTATTGCCATTTGTGTGGACAGGTTCACAACAGGTTCACAAGCGCTCAATTCTGACAAAATCTCACTCCGAATGCTCAGAACGCGAGCTCCGCTCTGTTGCGGTGCTCACGCTTTCCACTCTGACTCTATAGAAAAACTCATCCATGCGTTTATCTTTAGTCGGATTGATTACTGCAACAGCATCTTGACAGGTCTGCCTAAAAAGTCAATCAGACAGCTGCAGCTGATCCAGAACGCTGCCGCTCGCGTCCTCACTAGAACCAGGAAAGTAGAGCACATCACCCCAGTTCTAAAGTCCTTACACTGGCTCCCTGTAGCTCAGAGAATAGACTTTAAAATACTTTTACTAGATTATAAATCATCACATGGCTTAGCACCAAAATATGTTGAAGACCTGTTGTCATGGTACCAACCACCAAGACCACTCAGGTCCTCCAACTCTAGCCTACTAAACATCCCTAGACTCAGAACTAAACATGGAGAAGCAGCTTTCAGTTTCTATGCTCCCCTTATCTGGAACAGACTTCCTGACGAGTGTAGAGCTGCTGAAACTCTGAACTGCTTTAAATCGAGACTAAAAACCCATCTGTTTAGAATTGCCTTTGAGTAAATGATGTCATATGTATGAAATGTGTTCATGCTCTCTTGCTTTTTTTATTTTTCTCTTGCTTTATTGTGTATCATGTGTAATGTGTGTTACTTTTATGTGTTTTTTTTAAAAATCACCAAATCATGTAAAGCACCTTGAATTACCCTGCTGTTGAAAGTGTGCTATACAAATAAAATTGCCTTGCCTTGCCTTGCCTGCCTGCCTATTGCTTCTTTGTGATTGTGCTCTGTGCTCGCGCTGACCCTTGTATCTGTAAAGATTCAAGAACTAGTGTAGAGATATACCCCTACAACAGGATTTTTCTTCTTTTTTCTTTTTTGTAACACACTATGACCCATTCACTGCCAGAAGCTGCACAATACAATCGCTGGCAACTGATTTAACAAATCAGAAAACAGTAATAAGTAGTTTATTACTGCAGTTATTTCTAGCTTTGATCAGCAGCAATATCGGATTTCGATGCCAGAGTTGGGGAGAAGCTGTTTTTGTTTTTTTTCTGTTCAATTCTGACTTCAGAGTTTGAACCGTTTGAATGATTGTATATAATTCATTAATTACCAAGAAAGGTAGGCTATGTGTAATTTCTGATATGCAATGTTTTAGTAAAATGTAAATAAAAACAGTTTCATTTTTTTCCTAAAAAGGACGCTCTTTTTGCTTAATATCTTGAGAAATGCTATACCATTTTTTCTTTAATATAACACTTTTACTACTTGGTCAGTCACAAATAGTTAGAAGTTTAAAGCAAATAAGTCTTTTTTTTTTTTAAAGAAAATCAGAAAGGCTTTTTTATTTCACTGACAAATTTAGTTTTGAGATATTTAGTACGTCTTGATTCAGTCATATTTTACATAGATTATTAAACAGGCATTATACTGGAACAAAGGTCACCACTAGACTGTGAAGAAACGCAATAATTACCCAAGTTGTGTTATCAGAAAAAAGTGTGTTACATATAATCCTTTAAGGGTTGTTTATAATAATATCTGAAGAAGCATCCAATCTATGACCATTATAAATATCTGTATCTGCCAAATCTTTCAATTTGTGATCAGATTAGGTCTTGTGTTGTTCACGTTTCTGTGTTTGCATTGTTTATTTCATTTGATCGCTTTTCTTGATTGTTCAGATAATGGGCTTTGAAATATGTGCAGCAGCTGCTATGCCAGTTCTTTTCCAGTCGTGGGTGAAAGGAATTACAGTTCTTTGATGCAAACGTGGCACCAAGAGCTGCCCTGAGTGGCCCCCTTTCCACTCACCAACCCCTCCTCCTCTTCCATACTTCCTCCTCCCTCCATCAAAACCAGTGTGACCACTCAGGCCCCCGGGGCAACTTGTGTGGCATAGACTCCCCTCCCCATCTCTGCCTTCACTTCCTCACCTCCTCCTCATCGTCTCTCGTGGGTTCTCTTAGTCTTCTTCCATGTTAGCTCTTGCACTTTTCTTTTGCCAGCCCAAATCAATCTATTACAGCGGACCAATTTTACTCGTTTGTAGTTGGTGTTTGAACTTTTCAGGTAGAACAAGAGTTGTGGATAAATGCTGAGGGTAAATCTAGCTTCGCTCAAACAGTCTCCAGTAAGCTTCATTTTAACTTTTACCTTTTATTACTGTTCAGCCCCCCAAACTCTGAAGTGGGAGGAACAAACAGAAAAAGCAAAGAACACAACTCGTTCCTCCCAAAAACACACAAGGACACACGTTTTGCTCCATGGAAAAGCTTAACTACTCATTAATGCCTTTCTGCAGTAAATGAGATGAACATTATTTGGCACAAGGTTAAATTTAAAGTGAACTCAGTCTTCCTAAGTGTTGTTGGTTAAATTAATTTTTTATTCTATAAATGAAACATTGCAGGCATTTTACTGAGAGCTTTCTCATTCCATGTCCTTTTTGTTCAGTCTCTGTTATTGTTAAATCATGAATAGAGACCTAAACTAAGGAAGGATAGGCCTGTAGTTCTTTAAAGGGGACATATGCCTATTTTTAAACAACTTATAATAGGTCCATGGTCTGTACAAAACATGTTAATGAAGTTCTTTGCCAAAAATCAGTCCATTTCCGAATGACGTGTTTAGACGGCTCTGTCACTTTTATGCAAATGTCCGTTGCAGTTGCCATCTTGTTACTAGGATCTTGTTGACATCCTGTTAACCCATGTTGTTACTAGGCTGCGGGTTTGCCACACATGAGAATGGCATGGATTTGTTGGGAGGGGTTTGACAGGTAAGTGGCAGTTAAATGCCAATTCCATTTATTGTGACGTCACAATAAGGCAAAGCAATTTTATTTGTATAGCACACTTTCAACAACAAGGTAATTCAAGGTGCTTTACATGATTGAGGGGTAAAATAAAAATAGCAGTAAAACACAGACAAAACATATAAAGTAAAAACAGCAATGAAGCAAGAAGCGCACACACAACATATGATACATGAAAACATTACTCAAAGGCAGCCCTAAACAGATTAGTTTTTAGCCGTGATTTTAAAGAACTGAGTGTTTCAGCAGTTTTGCAGTTGTCTGAAAGTTTATTCCAGATTAGAGGAGCATAGAAACTGAAAGCTGCTTCTCTGTGTTTGGTTCTAATTCTAGGGATATTGAGTAGACTGGAATTAGAAGACCTGAGTGTTCTGGTGGCTTGGTATTGTAACAGTAGCTCTTCAACATACCTTGGTGCTAAGGCATTCAATGATTTATAAACTAGTAAAAGTATTTTGAAGTCTATTCTCTGAGCATCTAGTCAGGATGCCTACTGGAAACCTTCCTGGTGAGGTGTTCCGGGCACGTCCCACCAGTAGGAGACCCGGAGGAAGACCCAGGACACTTTGCAGGGACTATGTTTCTCGGCTGGCCTGGGAACGCCTTGGGATTCCTCCCGAGTTGCTGGCTCAAGTTGCTGGAGAGAGGGAAGTCTGGGTGTTTTGGCTTAAGCTGCTGCCCCCACGACCTGACCCCGGATAAGCGAAAGATGGATGGATGGATGGATGGATGGATGGATGGATGGATGGATGGAACTTCGCTTGGTCTTCTTCTCAGGAGGTCAATTTTGTGTTTAACATTATAAACCTAGTAGGTTTATGTGGGGAGGGGGATGGAGCAGATAATCATGGGCAGTCGTGTGTCTGTAACACTGTTATTGCATTGTGGTGGAAAATTCTTATGTAATTAGGTTTTAAGTATATATTCTCTGTCTAGTGAATGTATCTAGGCCAGAAGACAAGGTTAGGGGCAAGCTTCTTCTTATTATTCCACCTTAATGTTCCTGATAAAGATGTGTCAGGTCACCAGAGAGACAGACGCTGGGGCACCAAGATAACAGTCTCGCCTCGGATGTGATGCTTCATGCTTTGCTATCAAACTGGCATGAAGCAGCTGTCCAGAGGCGAGGCGTGAAGATTGGAGAAGACGTGCTGGAGAGATAAACAGTGATTGCTGAATACTATTTAAACGGTTAGTCAGAAAGGTTGGGTAGGATGATGCATGAGTAATCTCTGTCTCCAATACTTAAACGCCTTCTGAGACTCAGTCTTATTTTATTATGGAAACCCTGAAGTATTTTCTGCCATTACAGCATCATTAAGATTAACTTACACCATAAAAATGTGTTTTCGTAAACTAATCATCCATACCATGAATAGATCAATCTTGATAAAACTAACAATTATCTCTCTCTTTATTCTGACATTTCACAAATACAATTTTTTTTTTTTATATTTAATGATCTAAAACGGAAAACGTTTTTTTTTCTGATTTGATGTTTGACAGTAAGGGAAAATGTTTTTGTATGGGGGGGGGGGGGGTTCTTAAGTGTATGTAAATATTTGGTTTCAACTGTAGATCTATCCAAGAATAAACATTTGCCTCTGCTTTTATTAGACTATCCCACTTGCCTGTGTCTGACTTCCAGGTGACCACTGTCTCACCTGCATCCTGTAGTTTGGGAGTTCATATCAGTGACTCATATCCTGTCTGCCTCGGGCAAAATCTCTAAACTGTATCAGAGCTCTGAGAAAGTCTGCTGACCGGCAATGCTACAGCGAAGGAACTCTGAGGATTACTTTGGCTCTGGTTAATTAATTAATCTGATTGTATTGAACCAAGTACTTGCTTGGGGCGAAAAGTGTGTTCGTGTATCTTTTTAGTTGGCACAGTTTGACAACTTTCGTGGTTGGGGGCAGGAAAAGAGCTGTATTTGTCAGACAGAGCTGGAGTTTTGGTGTGAGGGAGAACAGGTTAGTTTGAGCAGTGAGGATTTTTTTTTTTGACCCAAGGTTCCAAGTTTATTATAATTCTCTTGTTGCTGAAATCTGCTATACAAATTAACATGACTTGACATCAACCAACAGTTTCTGCACTCCTCCGGTTTTCAGGCAGTTGGTTCCAGAGGTGAGGAGCATAGTAACTAAATGCTTGTTTGGCCCTCGTCTGGGGAGCACAGAATGAGGCGGTCTCTGATGGTCTGAGGTGTCTACATGGCTCATAACCAGCAACCCTGAGATGTATTTAGGCTCGAGACTGTTCAGCGCCTTACAGGATTTTAAACTCTCTCTTTTCACAAACAGGAAGGAAGTGCAGTGATTTTAAGGACTGGTGTGATGCGATCCATTTTTCTGGTGCTGGCAGCCGCATTTTGGATAAGCTGTAGCAGCCTGATTTTGTTTTGTTTTTTACTTAGACCAGTAAGAAAACTACAACAATAATCAAACCCACTGAAAATAGAAGCATGCATCATGTATTGTGTCTTGTTTTGATAAGAAATCTTTCATTTTCGCAATGTTCTAGGGTGGCAGTGAGCTGATTTATTCATAGATCCTATTTGGGTGTAACAGTTCAGGTATGAGGTTTTTCACTCATGTGGTCTTTAGGTCCTTGGAGTTTAGTTCAGATTTGATTTCTAAACTTGCATTTTTTGCACAAAAAGTAATGACTTCTGACTTTTCTGCATTGAGTTAGAGGAAATTCACAGATAAAGTATTTGGACACACTGACTATGTGACTGGAGTGGGCTATGGTCATGTGGTGACACGGATATGTAAAAACTGTCATCATCACAGTGTAGGAGATGTTGTCGTACTCCACTGAGCTAGTGGGATCATAATTTTAAATAAATGCAGCACAATAATAGAACCTTGAGACACTCCATGTTTGATCATTGTCTGCTTTGACATACAGCATGACCGAATGACACAACATAGTTCTGGTTTCTCAAATTAGTTCTAAAACGGGTTAACCACCGTACCGGACAATGCTGGCCCATTTTTCCAGTTATTAAACGTGTTATAATTAGATGTATCAAACACAGCACTCAGATACAGCGAAACCAAGACAGTACTTTTTGATGCATCCCTATTAAGACGTCATTGAAAAACTTCACCAATGCAGTCTTGTTGCGAGGTTAAGATAGAAGCCTGACTGAGATTCGGTGGTCCATGGGGTTTCTTCCCGCCATTTTCAGCTCACCAGATTTGCCTCTTTGATAATAAATATTTAAAACCCATTTAGATATTTATGGTTCTGCATTCAAAAGGTGGTACTACGGGTCATCAGGGGTTGGGGTCCAGAGGAGGAACAGGTGGTCTGGTCGGGGTCCTAGGCTGTCAGGCTGCTTTGCCACTGTGGGGCCCTTGGCGGTCTGCTTGTCTCCGTCCTAGAAGGTAGGGGGTCCATCTCCTGGGTCCGGGGGCTGGTGGCTCTACTGGGGCATCGGTACCTGGACCTTGGAGGATAAAGTATGTATGGGGTGTGAGAGTGAGGGTACAGCGTCATTTCTTGGGTGTCTTGGTGAGTCAGTGAGAATGTATGTGTTTAAGAAGGAGGGAATGTATGACTGTCTGTCTTTGTCTGCCTGTCAGGTTGGGTCTTGGGCTCCCCTCTCGCCTGGCGCACCTCAGGCCTTACATTTAATGGGGGGCCTATTTCCCCTCCGTCACTCCACGCTAGTGACGGATGCCCCTGCCCACTGGTGCGTTGGTGGTCAATCCGGTTCGGACCTGGTGCATGCCTGGCCGGGCTTGGGGGGGGGGGGGCGGTGTGTCGGTCGGCCGATGCGCTGGGCCGATATCTTCCCTTGGTTGGTTGGGGCACCTCTTTCAGGGGTGCCAGGTTTGGGATTGTTGGGTGGTGCCTGTTCGGTGGCTCGGCGGGATACGGATCCAGCGTCTCTGCTCGTTCGATCACCTGTTCTGTGTGCACCGTGCGTGGTCGGTTCATTGGCGGGTTGGACCGGCCCTGGCCTTTGTTGGATGCCTGGTCTCAGCGCTCTGCGTTGCGCGGGATCAAGACTCGGGAGCTGGTACCCGGGGGCCCCTCGTCGGCTGGTCCCTTGTCGGGTCCCTCCTGGGGGGTGGGGCGCCCCTGGGCCCCGGCTCTCCCGGTCCATGGACTGGCCCGCCCTGGCTTAGCCGGTTGCCGGCGGGGCCAGTGGGCTCGTCACTGCTGCCCCCCGGGCCCCTGCATAGTAGCCGCTGGACGTTCCCCTGGGGTTCTCCTCTGCTCCTCTCTAGGGGGATGCGATCATCCCCGCCCGGGTCCCCCTGGGGCTCTGGGGGTCCTTTGGACGTCTTGGCGCCGATCTCCTTCATGCCTGCATCAATTCCTGGGAGACGGATTGATGCCTGCTCACACCAGCTATCGAACACTCCTATGGAGAAACCTTATATGCACCAGCATGCTCACACACACATATAGGTGTGGGGTCTCTGGTGTTTACAGATATATTCTTGGGCTGAGGGTTATCATTACTAGATCTTGATTAATCGGTACCATGAGTTTTTCTGTGATGTTGTTGTATTTTTAAATCCATTTTTGTGTGATATGGTTGTGTAGTTCTTAGTTCACGATGTTTGGTTTGTTTTGTCGATGTTCCTTTTTCGTGTTTTGTTTTTTCCCCTCTCTCTGTCGCCCTGTAGGTATGGAGGCAGACTTCAATGTTTTCCTGTGTTTTCTTTGTTCCCCTTCCTCTCTTGTATTTTCAATTCACCCTCTCTCTTGACTTTTTGTTTCCTACCGCTCTTCTTCATCTTCTTTCTTTCTTCCCCTTAATTTTCCGTCTCCGTGTCCATAACATCAGGAACTAAAACCACCAGCAATTCATAATAAAGATTTTTCACACATATATCAAGTGGAGTATTATAGCAAAAGCTGTACTGCTCCGCTTGTGAAAGTAAATCTGTTGGGCTTCTACTTGGTACTCAGACACCAATTCTGAGCTCCACACTGCCAAACAGGACACGTAAAAAAATTAAAAATAAATAAATAAAAATAAAAAAAGATAAAAGGTGGTACTTATTATTATTACTTATTATTACTTACCGCTAATTTCTCCGAAATAAAATACAACTTAAGACCCCCAAAAAACTTTTTTTACATGGAAATGTGGCAAACTGAATCCTTGTTGAAGACTGTCTACTTGACCGTCAAGGAGACGCTTATGCCCCCTTTCCACTAGGGTCAGCTAGGCCCGGGTTGGGTCACTCCTACCTACATAGTGGTGGCCACTGATTGGTCTGGCGTTGTGCAAGTGATGTCCCAGAAAAGCGACGCATGGCTTCCAGTGGAGTTTAAAACATTGCTGGGGGAAACTAAAGCGATTAAAGTGTGAATATCGGGCCGTGAAGGACCACAATGGCAGGAGTGGGGCAGACCGCAAGCACTGAAAGAGATATCAGCAACAGAATACCTTTGTTAAGGAAATAAACGACTAGACCGTTCTGGGATCCAAAGTTCTCTTATTGTGTTGCTGTACATTTTGCATTTCATTTGGAAATCAATGCCCCAGAGTCTGGAGGAAAAGTGGAGAGGCACAGAATCCAGATTGTTTGAGGTCCAGTGTGAAGATTCCACAGTCGGATGTTTTTGGGTGCCATTTCGTCTGCTGGTTCTGGTCCACTGTTTTCTCAGGTCCACAGTCAATGCAGCAAACTACCAGGAAGTATTAGAGCACGTTAAGCTTCCCTCTGCTTACAAGCTCTATGGAGATGTTGATTTCATTTTCAGTTGGTACCCGCCCCACACTGCCAAAAGTACTAAGACCTCCTACTTTGATGACCATGGTATCTGTGCTGGATTGGCCAGAAAACCAGCCCGACCTGAACCCCACAGAGAAGACATTAAAGATTTAGTCACAAAGAACTTTAGAGACAAAACAGCCAACAAGGCAGATGAGCTGTAGGTGGCTATTACAGCAACCTGGACTTCCTGAGCACTTCAGCAGTGTAGCTCCTGCCTTCTACTGCAATCTGATTTTCTGTTCCTTTTGAGACACTAAAATCTTTGTCATTTTGACTCCTTGGTTAGTGTCTCTTTATGAAATCTTGTTGGTTTGATGGTCATTTCATTCATTTTATGTTCATCCTTTTGGGTATTGTGAAAGAAGATTTAAAGAAAGAGCCTGAACTGTACCACCTGACCCCACTGGGCCCCAGCCGGGTAGGCCCATTCAGTAATCCTTCCATGTTTCCCACCATGCTAAGCCCTAAAGTGACATCTTAGCTTTAAAACTCTTTCACATGCTCTGCTCTTACATGGCACTGTGACGTGGTCCATCAGGCCATCGGGTGAGTAAGTTCAAACTGTTAGCTTACGGTTGGAAGAATTAGGTGAGTCACACGCACGCTGCAGCATTAGGGAAGGTTTAGGTGCAAGTCAGGTGAGTGTTGGGAAAGTGGATGAACGTTTATTGCGAGCAGGAATGCAGGGATTTTCTTAGAATCCAGCAAAACAAAACAACACATATGCACACACAAACACACGCATGCACTTTGGTCTGGGGATTTTCTTTCTTCGTCTGTTCCAGTTAAAATCCTCAAAGTCTGTATTGCTTAAGAAACTGTTGTTGTTTTTATCCCACAAACACACTAATACACAGCCTCACGCCTTGAGAATGATTTCCAGGTACAGTAAATTAACAAATCCCTGAGATTCTGTAATGTCTGCATTATTCTAAGAAAATTTTTTCAAAATAATGTTCTTAAGAAGCGAGTCCCCATCACACGGATCCCAAAACTGCAACCAGAGAGAATTAATAGGGAGGCAAATATCTTCCGTGTGAAGTCACAACCATAATGTACTGTGAAAATGCAAAGTTTTGATCTGTCAAACCGTTGCTGAGGAACTTGGCATAATCTAAAATTCCACCAAACGCAGCCATGCGCGCTGAAGGTCCCCTTTCTTTGCCAGTGTCGAGGCAATCGAGTCATTCGAGAGGGGGGGGGGCACACGTGATGCTGATGTTGAGTAAAATATTACAATGAAAATGGAAAATTTTCCCTAAAAATAAAAACTGGAAAGCACCGAAGCCTTTTGATAGAAAAGAATCAACTATGCAGGAAATCAGCAGAAATTTGAGCTGGGAATTTCAGCTTGTGGTATTTCCACAACCAGATCTGCGTAAACTCAAGCTCCAAAGGGGAAAGCGGGCAAAATTTCTACGGCTCTGTTTTCAACCTAACATTTAAATCTTACTCGGAACTACAAGGGTTTTACGAGCCCAATAAGAAAACTCCTTTAGGCAGTCTGACACAGATTTCCACTGTAAACCCAACATGTGAGGAGCAGAGCCCCGCAACCAGTTTAGAAGCTAGAAATGTTCAAAATGGCTTTAGGAAAAGCGGTTTAATATCTGCTGGGAGATATTAAAGAAAAAATAGCTAAACACCATTTAGTAGATTTCTATTTTAGTTTAACCTATAGCTAAAGGATGTACTATAGAAGCTAATAAAAATGTCAATATCTAAGCACAAATGCCTTGTAGATTGGAGTCAATTTTAGTTGCTTGTGTTACTTTTAAATCTACGGAAAAAAAATTCAACAAATATTGTAGCTAATGGTCAACACAACATCAACATGCTAACAAATAGCAATAAGGGACTTCATATACAGTAAACTGCTTCCGATTGTGTTAGCTATCCAATGGCTTCATATAAGGGTTAGGATTAGAAAGGAATATATTCAAATCATAGCAGTCACCAAACAAAAATATAACTAAACATCAAACGGCAAACACTGCAGACTTGAATGCTAAACAATAGCGCCATTTAAAACCAAGACAACTTATTTCTATTTTCATGACAACCACAAAAGAAATTAAGCCTCAAATGGCTGAAAAATAATAGATTATATACAAGAAAAATGTAATTTTGTTTTCATTTGAAGACTGAATTGAGATTGTTATAGGGCGGCTTCTCTCTATGTCCATACTTTTGGTATCGTCATTTTAGAGAACAATAACATCAGTGTATAGCACAGTCAACGCCAACTTTTATTGCAATGTTTGAAATACATGCTACAACTGAGCAACATACACCTAAAACTTTACCTCCTATGACTGTTTCTTCGATTTCAATTCAGTTTATTTATATAGCGCCAATTCATAACAGATGTCATCCCAAGGCACTTTACAAGAAAAGTCATTTCAATACAATTATACAAACATTCCAACCAGTTTTAAAGTTTTCTATTTAAGGAATAGATGCAGATTGCATCGAGTCAATGACTTGAGATTCTCGTTCATGCAGACTCCAACCATAGCAATCCCTCATACTGAGGAAGCATGTATCGACAGTGGAGAGGAAAAACTCTCCTTTAACGGAAAGAAACCTCCACCAGAACCTGGTTCAGTGGGAGCGGCCATCTGCCACGAAAGAACAAAAAGAACTGATATAAGAGTACTTTCTATATTAAAGAAAGTACAAGTTGATAACAGGACACAGTTGACCCCGTCCAGCATTGCAGCTAAGCAGGATACCAGACCAGATGTAGCCTCTATGGAGAGAAAAACACAGAGAAAACAAAGTGAACAGTCAAACTAACAGCAAAAAAAAAATACAACTGGAAGGTAGTAGAAGAGAAAAGTAGCAGAGTGAAGAAAATTGGTAAGTCTGTCCTCCCAGCAGTCTAAGCCTATGGCAGCATAACTACAGAGCAAGCTCATAATGACCTAATTAAAATTAAAGCTGTTCTTGAACCATTTTTAGTAGACACATGGCTGGGGTCTCTTTGGAAAGAAAACCATCTGAAATTTCTCAGAACAGAGATGATATGTCTAAGTGCTATTGTTACCAAGTAATATGATTTTCAATTCACTGGAATAAGATTAAATTAATTATAATTGTATCCTTGATTGGTATATATCATTGGAGTCACAAGAATCTTAGCTTTCCAATGATATAAAATATGTATAAGTTCATAGAGGTTAGAAGTCAGAAGATCGGTGGATTTAAACCCGGAAGTGGGACAGGCCAACAGTGGGCCATAGGAACTCAAACGGGTTAATGTCTTGACGACTAACTAACCATCTATAGATGGAAGTTCAGTGCTCTGAACTATTTGCCGTAGTAGTCAAATCATTAAACTGTTCAGAATTGAAGCCTCTTCAATCATTTGGCATTTGGAGGGCAGTGAATTTTCACTGGTGTACACAGAGCATCTGCATGTAGTCAAATTGTTTTATTTTTTACCTTTCCGGTCTGGCAGTGTTGTACTCAGTGTTAGTGTCTGAGTACCAAGTAGAAGCCCAACAGATTTACTTTCACAAGTGGAGCGTTACCGCTTTCATTATAGTACTCCACGTGATATATATGTGTAAGAAATCTTTATTAGATATTTAGGTGGGATTTTTTTAGCTATTATGCACATGGAGATGGAAAATAAAGGGGAAAAAAGAAAGAAGTTGAAGAGAGGTAGGGAAAAAAAGTTAAAAGGGAGAGGGTGAGTTGAAGATATAGAGAAAGGGAAACAAATAAAATACAAAAAACATCCTAGTCTGCTTCTACACCTGCAAAAGTGCAGAGAGGGGGGAAAAATTATATAGCAAACCAAACAATGCGAACAGAGAACTAAACAACCACAATCCACGAATAAATAAATAAATACAACAAGAGCGTCAATGAAAAGCTCATGGTACAGATTATTACAAGATGTATTTGTGGTAGCCTCAAGCCCAAGAATGCACAAGAATGACCCCCAGAGCACAGGAGCCCCAGGGGGACCAACGTAACTGTAACCTCCAATAGCCCTTTTCCATTGCAAAGAACCGAGAGCCTGGTCGGAGCTGGAGCTGGTGCTGGCGCTTTCACAAAACCTCCTTCGTTTTCCATAACAAGGAGCCAACTTGGAGCCACCATGAGCTACGACGCTGCGTCATCGAAGCGTCACTTCAGAAATCCCACAGGAAGCCGCTAGCCAGAAATAAAGCAGATGCAGAAGAAGAAAAACCATAACAACAAAGATGGATGACCTCGTTGGAGTGCAGATGCTAATCGTCGCTTTACAAGCATTTGTTGCGATACAGCAGCAAAAGGCATCGCTGTTGCAGTTAGTGTCGACAAGGCAACGTCCGACCACTGCTGCTTAGTCTTGATGCTATCCATGTTTTCAACAACAACAAAAAAAACATTCCCAGCAGTCTGGATTTAAACATGGCGATCCTCTATTGTGTAGGCTGTAAATTCCTCCCCCTTCCCCCATGACGTAGTGAGTGCTTGGATAGCTCCGCTTTGGCCCCCCACAAGAGTGGTGCCAGAGTAGCACCCATTTCTGGCTCTCAGAGCTGGTGCTCACAGGAATCGAAAACGAAAACACTGGAGCTTAGTCAGCAAGGGAGCTCCAGCTCCGCCTCAGTGGAAAAGGGCTACAAGAGAGGACCAGAGGAGAGCCCCAGGGGAACATCCAGCACTTACAATGCAGGGCCCCTGGGGGGCCTCAGGAACGAGCCCATGAGCTCCACTGGCAGTCGGCTACGCGAGGGCGGATCCAGCCATGGACCACGAGACCCAGAGACCCGAGGCGCAAGGGCACCCCACCTCCCAGCGGGGACCAGACCAGGGATCGGCCGACGGGGGCCACTCCGTTGCCGCCAGGCCGTAGGGCCATGGCCAGCCAATGGCCGACATGCACCACCACGGGGCAATCCCCAGAGCACACATCCCAATGCCCCTCCACCCCATGTCGAGACATTGTGCATTTTGATTTACTGAAACCTGGGACCTACAATACGCCACCTCTCTAGAGCTCGCACAGAGCAACATCAAGTTGTCTTTTGTGACAGTCAAAAAACGTTCAGCGTTAGTTAGTTATAGTTAGTTAGTTACTTTTTGGGCCAGGTTCACAGTGATAAAGAAACAGAACTGTGCCTTTGAAACAAACATGACTTATTTCCACTTCTGAAATACTAAAAAGGGCAACAACAACAAAAAACAAGACGACAAGGGTGGTCTGAGACCCAGAACCTTAACGGAGTGTATTTCTCAGATATTACAATTACAGAACCCAATGACATAATGTTACATAACTACTGGCTACGAGTTTGTGCAAGGGTTTGTATGGTAAACTACTGGTCAGAGGGACTGGAAGCCACTGAGATGAAATTGCAGCATGTAGGTTGGGAATTTCCACATTGGAGGGGATCTGTTCTGGGGGTTTGTCAGGGGTGCTGGGATAGTGGAGAATTTCCTACTAGTACCTATTCCTTCATTTAAATTTATAAAGTACACACAGATTAATTCAACTTAGCCAAAAAGTGAAGAAATGTACGTTATCCTTTTAAATAGTCAATGCTTACATTGCTGTGGTTTTGGAAGGATTGCCAAAGAAGCCAATGAGCATGGCAGTTTTGCTACACAAAAAAACAGTAATACAACAAAATGAGAAATAGGTGTCATAAATTTAGTGATTCCTTTATACATCAGTGAATGACGGGGTCCTTAAAACCTCTCTGCTGTGGCGTCAGGTCACCTTGGGTCCGTCAAAATTCAGGGTAAGGACCACAAACACAGCACTCCCTGTGAAATCCCACCATCAATAGGGGCTTTTTTCCCCCCAGGCTCAGTGTACCACAGCCCTCCACAATCTGTTGACTGTTTTACAGAAACCAAGAAAAAAGCCGAGCTACACTCCGTTAAAACCTTCCTCACTATGTGCCACCCCACGTGTGCAGCTAATGCCGGAATGGAATCCTTACATAATCAGAAAATGCCTTCCATGGCTTTTTAGAATGGCGCCGTTAGAGAAAAGCTGACTATTCTAAACACAGTCCCTGCAGCTTCCTGTTGCTGAGACAGAAAGATAAGCATTTAACAGCTGTTATTTGTAATAAACAGAACTAAAGCCTATAACTGCTGTGTTACTGAGCTAAAGAAAAGAGCACCAGCTACAGCTCTTGTTCCTCACGTGTGCACTGGAGCACAGCGCCATCTTGTGGTAAAGGGAGATACAGAAAGTGCTAAGCATATTTGAACATCTTCGAAACCTTGATTACAGTAATGCAGTTCAAAAAGTGATTAATTATACAGTGATATTTTCAATGTGTTATTGTTCATTAAGATCATCATGACTTACAGCTAATATAAACCAAGATTTGGTTTATCTGAAAATGTGAATATTACATGAGAACATTTGAAAGATATTTTACTGCATAAAAAGGTTTTTGAAAAAAACATAACTGTTTGTTTTTGCAAGGAATAAAAATATGCTCCTCTGACAGATTACAACTAATTAGCAAGGCATAAAGGAACTCCCTCTGAGTCTGCACCTGCTTCTTAAATTAAGAATTACAGAATTGCGCTGCTCTGAGTGGCTGCATGTTGGAGTGGCTCTAGCGGCCAAATATTGAGTTTTGTTTTTTCGGACGTGGTTTCAGTTTTCCTAAGGAAGACTGCATTTTTTGGATCTATATACTTTGTAGTTTTTGCCGTTGTGAAGCTGGAAGGATTTTTGCTGTTAATTTTTAATTTTTTGATAACTTATAAAGTGTAATCATGGCAACAAGGTGGTTTACAGTTTTAAAAGGACTCAGCCAGAGTATCAGGAATGCAGTGTTATGTGTTCCACTGAGACGTGGCTCCATGATCATATCCCCGACTCTAACGTCTCTCTGCCAGGTTTCCTGACTATAGGAGCAGACAGAGATCTGAAGACAAGCAGGAACAGTAAAGGAGGTGGAGAAGCTGTGCTTGTCAACAACAGATGGTGTCATCTAGGACATGTTACTGTGAAGTTTAGTCTCTGCAGCCCAGATATTGAACTCTTGGCAGTAAGTTTCTGTCCATATTATTTACCAAGAGAGTTCACCAGTGTTATTTTGGCAGTTGTTGCAGTTGCATTTCACCGTCAGCCTTTGCCAAGAACGCATTTGATGTCATCAGTTCAGTTGTCGCCAAGCTACAGACCCAGCACCCGAATGCATTCGTGGCAATATCTGGTCATTTTAATTATGTCTCACTCTCTACTACACGTCCAACATTTCAACAATTGGTCAGCTGCTCCACAAGAGAAAACAAGACCTTGGATTTGTTTTATGAAAATGTAAAGGATGCATACATGTCCAAACCAAGACCTCCTCTGGGACAATCAGATCACAATCTTGTTTTTCTCTGTTCAGAATATAAACCACTTGTTCAGAGGCAACCTGTGACAAAGAACTGTGAGAAAATGGTCACAGGAAGCTGAAGAAGCCCTGCAGAATTGCTTTGAGACCACAAACTGGATGATGGCGAGGACATCAATGCCATGACCGAGTGCGTGACTGACTATATAAACTTCTGTGTGGACAACATCATCCCCACAAGAACAGTCAGATGCTTCCCTAATAACAAACCCTGAATCACCAGTGACCTGAAGAAACTGCTAAACAAGAAAAAAAGACCATTCAGGGAGGGAGACAGGGAATTATTGAGAAGTATAGATGGATGGAATAGATAGATGGAAGTCTGGACAGAGCCAATGAACTGAACACATTCTTCAATAGGTTTAGTTCAGGAACTAGCTCAGCATCCTCCTCTCCTGTTCCCAGCCAAACAGACATCCCACCCTCCTCTCACCAACAGCTTTCCTGTTACACCTCGGATGTTTTATCCTTCACCTCAGCCATGGACTCTTCTGATTCCACAAGTTTGGTTCAACCAAGTCAGGAGATGCTGCTACCCCCTTTGCTTTGTCAGAAACTCCTGAAGACAGGTGGAGCCATCAACAATAGCCTGGATCAATGACTACCTGACAAACAGACCACAATTTGTGAGACTGAAGGATTGTGTGTCAAACCAGGTGGTCAGCAGCACACGAGCACCACAAGGGACCGTACTCTCACCATTCCTTTTCACCCTCTACACCTCAGACTTCCAGTACAAATCAGACTTGTCATCTGCAGAAATACTCAGATGACTAATTGTTGGGTGTATCAGAGATGGACAAGAAGCTGAAAACAGAGAGCTGACAGACTGCTTTGTGACATAGTGTGGAAACAATCATCTTACCTTGAATGTGAATAAAACAAAGGAGATGATTGTAGATTTCAGAAGAAACAGGGATAAGTCAAAAACTGTTTCCATCATGGGAGAAGAAGTGGAGGTGGTTGAGGTGTATAAATACCTCGGAGTTCACCTGGACAACAGACTGGACTGGAGACTGAACAGTGAAACTGTCTACAAGAAGGGACAGAGCAGACTGGACTTCTTGAGGAAGCTTAGGTCCTTCAAGGTTTGCAGCAAGCTGCTGGAGATCTTCTACAAGTCTGTTGTGGAGAGTGTAAACTCTTCTTTTTTTGGGGTAGCAGCATCAGAGCCAGGGACTTAAAGGCTAAACAACCTGATAAAGAAGGCTGGTTCTGTTCTGGGGATGACTGTGGAACCTCTGGAGATGATGCAAAGAAGAATTCTTCATAAAAATCAAAAAAATTATAGACAACCCTGAGCATCCTCTTCCTGAGACTATCCTGCAACAAGTGTCTTCAGTCGGAGGCTTCTTCAGTTTTGCTGCAACACAGACTGCTACAGGAAATCTTTCCTGCCCACAGCCATCATGATCTACAACAACTCCTTAAAGAATTAATTATATGACCTACAACAACACTTAATTTCCCTCTGGGATCAATAAAGAATTTTTGAATTTGAATTAAACATCCTCTGTGTTGCCGTTTTATAGTTAGGATCTTTTTCTTTTTTATACAAGAACATAGTTTGGCTTTAATGAGATATCTCTCTCATCATAACTTTATATATAACATATCTCATTAAAACAAGACTTAATTCAATAATTAGAAAATTGAGTGGAAGGATAAAGCACAGTAGAAAGGTTGTACAAGCAACATGGATCCAGCCTTGAAAGGATTGTGTAGAAAAACATTCAACTGGGCCAAATATCAGTTGCATACACTGTAAAGTACATAGACATGCTTTTCAGTAAGTCTACATTTCTTTAACGATAAAAAAAAAAAAAATTGGTCTAATGTAATGTTCTACATATAAGACATTACCTGTAAGCCCTAATCATCAAAAATAAATATTTGAAATATATCTCTAATGAATATACATAATGCATCAACTGAATTACTGAAATCACAATAAATCTATTGAGATGTACTTGTAGATTGGCTTCAGCAGGAGTAAAAAAAAAAAGTTTGTGTCAAGTCAACATTCGTAAAAGGCAAAATTAATGCAAGATTTATTTTTCCAAGTTGTAACTTTATTCAAACAGTTTAAAAACATGATTTTACATGAAATCAGAATATAAATGAACTTAACAGTAAAATACCTTGTAAATATCAGTCACGTCCTTAAAACATTTCTGCCTAAAAAACAAATCTTTTTAAAACATTTTAGTGCTTTAGATGTGGCTGTTCTGGTGCGAAAACAGAGAAAGTCTAACCTAACCCTATAACATAAAGTTCTTAAAGACAATAATAGTAAGTAATATATGGAGTGGCAGCTGCTGCTGATTTAAGAATAATCATAAAGTCTCTTAGTGTCAGGTTATGGCTTATTTAATTTCATAGCTGCATCAGTGGTCCATTTGGTTGTGCAACCTCTACATTACTCTTTCACGTGTTCTAAGGTGTAGAAACTTACCAAAATGTTTTTTTTTTTTTATTATCTTATTTCTGTTGCTCCAGACTGACCTGAATATGCAGTTTCCAAAGTGGACAAAGTGAAACTCTAAAAAGGCAAAAATCTCTGAAGAATTTAGAGGTTTCCGACTTCGCACATGAATCTCTCTCCCAGAAGGTTTAACATTTCAGACAGATGATCACGACAAAAAACAAAGCATTCCTAGCCGTTTTTGTTTTCAAATGTGCAACCACATACAGGTGAAGTGAATCAATGGAGAGAAATTCACAGCTTTGGAAATTAAAAAAAACTGAGACAAAAAGAGGAGGTAAAAGAAGCAAACAACATCTATCTGGGAGGAAAGTTGAAATATGTCCAACAAACACTTAAAGGGATTTTTTTTTGGGAGTCACATGGCTTAACATTACAGATTGCACATATCAGGAGATAATGAACATCAGATCCATAACAGGTTTTAAAATGAGGTAAGCACACCTTTAACGAACCTCAACCGTTTTACGTCGTTAACAAAAACAGAGTGGTTGTTGTTTACCTGAAGTTGTAAGACCCCACAAAAGTATTCAATGTATAATTTATTCCATAAAACGCTTTAACAAAACAACAAGGAGTGTGTACAGTTTTTAACAATGGCTGTGAGCGGACGTTGCCCTGTATTAAGGCTGCTGAGGAGGAGCTCTTCTGCTTTCTGTTTGGACACCAAACTGGAGACATTGTAGGTTAAATGGGAGCTGGTCAATTTGCCCCTTTGATCATTTTGTGCCCAACCTAGTTTTGAGTTAAAAAAAACAACAAAAAACAAAACAAACCTATCAACCAGGTGTAAATGTTCTATCAGCTTTCTGAAATAATTTAGTGTACTTAAGTGATTCTTATAATCTGCTCAAAGTCTAATATAACACAATGTGGTTTTGTGTAATTTGGTTCCCCAACTACCAAGAGAAAGGAATGGGTTTGCTACGGGGAGGCCCCAAATGTTCTATTTACAGTTGTTAAAATTAAGTTGAGTTTAATCTCTTACTTAAAGTGGACAGTTAAAAACTCAGAGCAAGTCTTTACGGTGTGCTTTACAGGACCCAAAGAAACTAAATGAAGGGGTTCCTTTTTGAGGTTCTAAGTAAGCTCTGTTAAAATCGTCTCCATGTCCCTTTAAGTTTAAACAAAACAAAAAGAAGGACAAGTACGGGGACGAATAAACATCTATGTGAAAAACGTCAAACACCTGCTAAGCGAAGATGGCGTTACCATACATTCCCTCCCTCTGAAACCGAGAGGTGGCTTCATAGCTAAGAAGGGCAGGACTCACTGCTCACCAAACTGTTCTGTGCACAGATTGTTCAGAAAAAAAAAAGAAGTGCAGCAAATATATTTAGTACAAAAAGAACCATTGGAAACCACTGGAGGAATGCAGCTGCTGATTATCTGACGCACACACGATGATTCACAGGTGGCCTGTACCCGGGATGTGGATGCTCACGGCCGTTCCTCAGCAAATGTTGAAGCAAAAACAATGCCAGGTCTGTTGTATTGCACATGTAGGAAACGGGAAAAAAACGGTTCAAGTCTGCAACGTTTGATCGGGGTGGGGAAACACCGGGTTTGAAGTGATATGGCAGGATAAAAAATTTTTTTTAAAGTACCAGAATGAGAAGCTTTAGTTCCGCTGATGCCACTGCTGGAGGACAGAGCAACTGGAGCGGTGAGCTAAAACAAAGCCCATAAAGCCCAGGTGATCACGAAACTACAACCAACCTCCACAAGAAGTCATTGTGTGCGTTAGTCTCTTGCATCTCATTTAAAAATCAACCTAAATCCAATGGAACGGTACGTCAGGAAACTTTAGAGGAACACTTGATCAAATTCTGTCAGCTGTACAACTCAAAAGTTATTAATCTGAAAAAGAAATGTATATCACATCCTTCATTCCACAAAGCTGCAATCACTCCAAATAATGCCAGACTGTATATGTTATAAAGGTTCAATTAGTGATAATGTCTAGCTGAAAGGGAGAATTGGTAGAAAAATCAAATCAGAGTGTAGAGTCTGAAACTTTGGCGTTCAGAGGAATGTGTTTGTAGCTGATGGCTAAAAGTCATCTTTGACCCTCAGGAGGGTTGCTGAAACTATTTATTTACAAACTAAGTTTAAAAAAATGCTTTTCATGTTTAGTATTCTAAATTTAAAAAATCCTTCATTTGTTACAAATTGTCAGCCTTTTTTCTTACTAATATTGAAAATGACAAAGTAAGTTACACTTTTTTAGAGCTCCAAGAGTGGGGGACAACATGTCTTGTTCAGTGATATGTTGACGTTTCCCAGGTTCCACCTGAGCCAGGCGGATTTATTCAGCCTTCCAATCTTTGTGTTCCCATTTTGAAAACTTCACTTTTAAAAGACAATTTCCACCTTAACTGTACTTTCTTTGCAGAGTTTCCCCACCACTTCTAAAAGTGGGGTTAATGAAGGCTGCCGCATGCCAGAGTTAACCTGATTTTAGCCTTTCTGTTGCATTTAAATCTTCCAGTTAGGTTCAGTGAGGACAGATAAAACATGAGTAGCCCGGTCATTTACAACCATCTCTATGTGAGTTGTCTTAGTAGGTAGGTAGAGTCGTTTCCACATGGTTGTTTCAATAGCAGCTTTTACCTCTAGGGGGAGCAAGTGTCACAGCATCCACTAATCAACTGAGCTTTGGATCATAGCTTTGACTCACCACTCCACATCAAGTCCTTTGTATGCTGGTGAAGAGAATTGTCCTTTATGGTTTCTGGGCTATCAAGTAACTACAATCATCAGCTGGAAGGAAAAAATATATATACAAGGTTGTTAGGGAGAACAGAAAGGGGAGTGTGGCTCCTCCTAGTGGTCATGAAGCGCTCAGTAAGGCAGCTGTAAGTAACTACTACAGAAAACTGGGTTTGATCATAGCGTGAAACAGATTGTTTCTGCATTAACACATCCATACCCATTACAAGACAGCATGATAAAAGGCAGCAGTGACGGCAATCATTGATTGGTTTGAATCTAAAATAAAAAAAATACAAATACACAGGGTTTAGCCTATAGCAGGAACTCTTTCATCCTTTATGATTTGAACCCTTTTTTATCTTTAAGGCACACAGTCTACTGCAGAAGTTTAGAAAGAATCTTTAATTGTGCAAAACCGCTCGGTTAGTATTTTCTCAATAAAAGAAAGGAGAGGGGGTGGGGCGCTCTTGCATCATGTTCTCCACCTTCCTGGGTGGAGGAGATGACAGCAGAGCTGTTAATTGTCTGCGACATTAAATCCGATCCGGCCCCCTCGGTCTCAGCTGTCTGCACGCTGTCATGCAGATGAGAAGCCCAGAGGAAGGGTCTGTAGATGCGGCTGCGAAGGGAGCGGTTTTAGCCAGCATGATGAGCTCCACTTCGACTTAAAAGTGGTTAAAGAGGGGGAGGATTTCCAGACTTGGAGCTGCGTCAGCAACTCGGCGCTCTGCTCCGCTAAAGGGATTTAAAAAACCCAGAAACCCAAATAGTCATGTTAAATGAAAGTAAGCAGCACTTTCCCTTTATTCCGTTTTTTTTTTTTTTTTTGCTTCGAGTTGAAACATCCAATACTCTTTTCTTTTCACCCTCACTCAGACGTGGGTGAAGAGGCGGCGGTTATCGGGGACCGTTCGGGGTCTCCCGGCGCCCGTGTGTTGACGATGACCTGAATGACGAAGTCCTTCTGGATCTTAATGTCCTGTAGCCGCGTCTTGTCCGTGAGCAGCTTACCGGAGAAGAACCAGCGCTGCTGGAACACGTCGATGTCCCCCTGGGCCTGCAGCTGCTTCTTCAGCTGCCCGACGGTGTCGGCCATGCTGGCGTTGAGACGCACGTCCTTTCCCGTGGACAGCCGTACCTGAGGAGCGGCACGGTAGGCAGGCAGGCAATTGAACAAGTGAGCAGAAAGACCTTCGCTAACATTTTAAGAACTTATTCTTACACGACCTCGACCCTCGAGAGCCTTCACTCTCATTGTAGTTACCTTGAGTTGAAATTCTTTTTTAGACGCTACGGGGGGTTCGGGGCCGTCACTGTGATCCTCGTCACTGCACTCTGAGATAAGGTTGACAGGGGGTGCTAGACAGTAGACTGGCAGCTGGTAACGGGTACCCAGCTCATCGTAGCATTCACTTAGAGTCCCTGTAAAAGGAGTGGGGGGGGGGACAAATATAGAAAACTGTAGAAATGAGAGAAAATATTCTGATGGAAATCCATTATCCTCCTCACCGTGCGGCAGTGTGATACTGGCTCCGTCCACTATAGCCTGGGCCAGCTCGTGGTCGTTGCACTCCAGGGCCAGAGTGGCGGCTTTCAGGGCGTCCCAGATCTCCTTCCGGCCCTCGAACGCCGGCGCCGTGTCCCAGAACTCGTCTCGCTTGCTCCTCAGCTGTCCCTCCGTCATGGGGTAGTCGCTCTTCCATTTGGGACGGTCTTTTTTCAGCGCCTCGTTCCTTCCTGCGACGGGGGCGGAGGTTTGTTTTTAGATGCACGTTGTTGTCAAGGAGAGTAAAATACACTTAACACTTTGTCACATGATAGCATAAACTGTGGCGCTCATGGTGGCTGCATGTCGAAGCAGCCCTGTTAGGTTAGTTCTCTGGACTTTCATTCATCAGCTTTTGGGTTGAGACGTCAAATAGTTGTTATAGTGGGTAACCATGGCAACAAGGTATTGTGTTTACAACTGGAAGCAGTTGATTAGGATCTCAAAAGCTCAGATAATATCTGAACTAAGACCCCAGATCCCAGATGAGTTGTAAAGGAGGTGTCATGGTTCAGAGCAGGAGCAAAGAGGAGAGAGAGAAGGAGGAAGTTCGAACCATCTCTACATCCTTTTGGGCAAGGATCATATCCACGACTCCAACGTCTCTCTGCCCGGCTCTCTTAACCACGCGGCCAGACAGAGATCTAAAGAGGAGCAGCAAAAGCAAATGAGGTGGATTAGAGGTGCTTGCCAACAACTGATGCTGTCATTCAAGACACGTTAGTGTGGAATATCAACTCTGCTGCTAGCATGTCCTGACAGTTGAGGGAATATTTAGTTATTTGACTAATAATTCTCTGTATATTATGGGGACAAAAAACATTTCCTAAACAACGATGAGACTGATTTCCTTCAGGCGTTTTAAGGATTTATTAGCCTGTTGATCAGACAAGGAGGAACAGTGTGCATCACTTGAACCTGAGCTCCCCATTCCTAAGACCAGTCATCCTGGTCTGTCATCCAGAACCGCTTCATACTGGTCCGTTCGTCAGATACCGGGAGTGTGGATAGTGTGGTGTACTGGTAAAATGCTGACATCTGTGATCCTGCATCCCTATCAGAAAACATTATGGTCAAACAAGAGGCTTGAGCTACTGTGCAGGATGTTACTCTTACCAAGACAGGGAATAATTAGTCAAAAAACTATATCAAATATTCCCACGAAGTCAATTTGCTGCAATGGATTTTATTTAGAGGGTATCCCCCTCTCCTGTTCCCAGCCAAACAGACATCCCACTCTCCTCTGATCAACAGCTTTCCTGTTACACCTCGGAGGTTTTATCCTTCCCCTTAGCCATGGACTCTTCTAATTCCACAAGTTTGACTTCAACCAAGTCAGGAAATGCTGCTACCCCCTTTGCCTCCCCCTCCCATTTGTCTGTCACCAAAAGTCAGGTGAAGAGGCAGCTGGAGAAACTGAACCGGAACAAGGCTGCAGGTCCAGATGGTGTCAGCCCCAGAGTCCTGAAGGCCTGTGCAGAGCAGCTCTGTGGGATTCTGCAGCACCTCTTCAACCTTAGCCTAACTCAGGAGAAGGTTCCAGTGTTGTGGAAGACATCCTGCCTTGTTCCAGTACCCAAAAGAACTCATCCATCAGTCATCAATGACTATAGACCCGTTGCCCTGACATCCCACATCATGAAGGTCCTGGAGAGACTCCTGTTGGCACCCCTGAGTAAGCAAACAAGAACGTATCAGGACCCACTGCAGTTTGCTTATCGCTGTGGAGTTGGAGTTGAAGATGCCATCATCTACCTACTTCAACCAACCCACTGTCATCTGGACAAAGCAGGCATCACTGTGAGGATCATGTTCTTTGATTTATCCAGTGCATTTAACGCAATTCAGCCTGATTTGCTTTGTCAGAAACTCTTGAAGACACAGGTGGAGCCCTCAACAATCGCCTGGATCAATGACTACCTGACCAACAGACCACAGTTTGTGAGACTGAAGAATTGTGTGTCAAACCAGGTGGTCAGCAGCACAGGAGCACCACAAGGGACCGTACTCTCACCATTCCTTTTCACTCTGTACACCTCAGACTTCCAGTACAAATCAGAGACTTGTCATCTGCAGAAATACTCAGATGACTCTGCAATTGTCGGGTGTATCAGAGATGGACAAGAAGCTGAATACAGAGAGCTGGTGGACCGCTTTGTGACATGGTGTGGAAACAATCGTCTCACCTTGAATGTGAACAAAACAAAGGAGATGATTGTAGATTTCAGAAGAAACAGGGATAAGTCAAAAACTGTTTCCATCATGGGAGAAGAAGTGGAGGTGGTTGAGGAATATAAATACCTCGGAGTTCACCTTGACAACAGAGTGGACTGGAGGCGCAACAGTGAAGCCGTCTACAAGAAGGGACAGAGCAGACTGTACTTCTTGAGGAAGCTTAGGTCCTTCAAGGTTTGCAGCAAGATGCTGGAGATCTTCTACAAGTCTGTTGTGGAGAGTGTAATCTCTTCAGCCGTCATCTGTTGGGGTATCAGCATCAGAGCCAGGGATTTAAAAAGGCTAAACAACCTGATAATGAAGGCTGGTTCTGTTCTTGGGACAACTGTGGAAAATCTGGAGATGATGATGCAAAGAAGGATTCTTCATAAAATCAAAAAAATTATGGACAACCCTGAGCATCCTCTTCATGAGAGATTCATACAACAACAGAGCGTCTTCAGTCGGAAGCTTCTTCAGTTTCGCTGCAATACAGACCGCTACAGGAAATCCTTCCTGCCCACAGCCATAATCATCTATAACAACTCCTTAAAGAATTAATTATATGAGCTATACCAACACTTAATTTCCCTCTGGGATCAATAAAGTATTTTTGAATTGAATCAGAGTAAATAACAATCCATGCCGCAGTTCAGGTTGTAGGTGGTAAAAAAAAAAAAACATGTATAGTTTACTTTCCATTTTACAAATATCCACTAGTTTCCGTTGGTCTATCACATCAAATCCCAATAATATAAAAACTGAAGTTCGCAGTTGTAACATGCCAAATAGTGAAAAAGTTCAAGAGGCCCGAATACTTTTCCGAGCCTCTCTACCACATAAGCTTCAAACAAGCACATTGTTAAAGAGGCTGAATGTGCTCTGCCCAGTTTCCTATGAACACAATTTGATTTGATTTGCATTTTAGGACTCCAACAAAAAGCCTTCACACTTAGAATTCAGACATTGGCAAACACAGGCAACCACTGCTCCATTACACCAATTATAATCCACACAGCCAGTAAATAAGAATTAACAGCAGATAGCTGGAAGACGTCGTGAAACTTGGTACAGGATTCCAGGCTTTGCTCTTTCTTCAGCTCCTTCAACCTTCCTGGAATTGTCAGAAATGTGTGTGCCGCAGATTGATGATAGTTTGCAGGCGGATTTGTGTGCAACAGAACAATTCTCATTTTTAAACGGCAATAGAAAAAAAAAAAAAAACAACCTAGCAGGACAAGGAAATAGGATCTGTCACGAGAGACGGCAAACACTCCCACGACACACACACCGGCGTGTCATCCCGGTCTAAAATTAGCAGACGGTGCAGACTTTGCAGTATGCATGAAGCATGTGTAGCCGACGTGCGTCTGTGTAACTTTACCTGTGTCATCCAATGTCTGTATCAACACAAAGAACAGGCAGGACTCATCCTTCCGCTGCTTTCGGTTATCTACCGAACCACCAAACGTATCACTGCTCCGTTTTTTTAAATCCTACCGACATGTTTACCTTCCTCTAAACATGGAAACAGTTCCTCAGATGTTTGTCAAAAAACCCTATCTGTTTATTGAAATGAAATAGAGAAAATAAATCTCCTGAGGTTGGATCTCAATCATTTTAGAACGTGCTAAAAACCAGATCATTTCCTACCATGTAAAAATCCCAGAACTGAAGATGACGTTTAACTTCCTTGCTGTAAAGTCAGTCACAATAGGAACCCACAGAGGGGATACGTTGGTGTACATTCTCAGTCATACAGGACATGATAATCTTGACAGCTTAAATGAAGGCAATTTGGATGAGAGACGAAACATATTCAAGACAAGAAAAGTCCAGTTGCCTTCATTTAAACTGTCAAGAACATAAGAGGGATGGGGCTATCATTTAAATGTGTTTATTTTGGGGTTTAAGTTTGTGTTACTCCCCTTTCTGAAGACAACCAGCTTAAAACGGTCTATAGTTTAATGAGAATTGATTTTTCTGGGGACTGAATTTGTCTTTTAAAATGCACAAATTCTACTAAGAAATGTATTTATTTTTTAACTAGAGGAAGCTGGACTAAAACTGATTCGATATAGATTGAGTATTTGAGTGGATAAACTAAACAAAAAAATATATATACTTGCATTCTCTTGGAGGATAGAGCCATCCTTTCCAGACAGCAATTTTGATTTTATGACATTGTCCCTCAATTTAGAACCACAATAAAACCCCAAATCGGTAAGCTAAACTGTTTGAAATGACAATCCTGACTGAAACCACTCGCTTCAAAATGTTTGGCTCTCAAATTTCCAGAGAAACTTCAGAGAACTCAAGCGGGAGAAAACAACGCTAATGTGAAGAACTGTGGTCTGGTGTTTGTATATGAAAAATAGGCAGCCACAAAAGGATGTGATTTGGAGAACAGCCCCGCCGAACACAAATAGAGTGATGAAGCAATGCGTTACAGGCGGATGAAGCAATATCAAGCTGTTTTGCTCCTGCTGGGCTCATAAAAGCAGGGCCCACGTGAGGAGGCCGCATTGAAGCGGGTTATATTTATGAGCGCTAATGAAAGGCGTCGTGAAACAAACAAACGAAAAGCCTCTCTGGTGCTGGATTTCATCGAAACATGCCATAACGACGCAGAAAAGGACTGCAAAATAATAAGAAAAAAAAAAACAACAGGTGGTTATGAGAGGGCTTTCTGGCTCTGCTGTAACATCATGCTGCTCACACATTTAACAGCCTTACGCATTCTCCTGATCTGAGGTCATTAATCGACGCTGGACGATTTTCTCTCAACAGCAGACACGCGCAGGAAGTGGTCGGTGTGTTCTAGCACAGACTAAAGGTAACAACTTGCTACGGAACAAAAGCTCCTGCTATGTTTGAGGCGACCAGACATACTGCAGTTGGTGTTTGGTAGCCTTTCAGCTGTATCTTTGTCATCTCATCAAATTAGTTAGCTAAAATCATATACTGCATATTAAGATGGATGGAGCCTCCGTGAAGTCACCTGTAGGTTTCTGAAGAGCTGAATTGAAGCCCAATGGGCGGTTCACACCACCGCCATCTTGACCGGGTCATGCCCAGAAAATACAAAAAAATGAGCAAAGGTCCAACCATCAAGCTCTGAGCAGATATAGCTACGTGCTAACTGAGCAAACCTGGAGCTAACCGAAGCTAACAGAGGTTGCCGGGCGTTATCCAGAAAAACGCAGTTAAGCGACGCTGCTACCCCCTCTGCCTTCTAAGCAGATTCAATTATTTCGTCAAATAAAATCATGAAGCCTTGTTGGTCAATAACTTTCACTAGAACTATGTGAATTTTAATTAAAACAAGTTTAAATAATATGTAAAGAAGAAATATGATCTACTCTACCCATTTTCGACGAATTACCATTATCTTAAATGAAAAGCAGAAATATGATTTTACTTACGGGAAAAAAAATTGAGCAGAGACTTCTTGGACGCGCCTGTTAGTGTATTCAATACAACAGCAAACCATTTTTGCCCAATAAGTGCACGATTAACATCCGAACACAAATAAACATTGGTGGTCAAGTTCAGAGAAAAAATGGCCAAGGCTGTTAACGTGAGGCCGAGGTTGTGGCCTTCCCTGGAGCAAGCAGGGGGGGCAAGCCGCCAACGCTGACGGCTCATCTGATATCTACCACCACTACAAAAAAAGTCCACCTTCAAATAATTATGTTCAGTCATGCACTCAATACTTGGTCAGGAATCATTTTGCAGAAATGACTGCTTCAATGCGGCGTGGCATGCAGGCAATCAGCCTGTGGCACTGTTGAGGTGTTATGGAGGCCCAGGATGCTTCGATAGCGCCCTTAAGCTCATCCAGAGTGTTGGGTCTTGTGTCTCTCAACTTCCTCTTCACAATATTCCACAGATTCTCTATGGGGTTCAGGTCAGGAGAGTTGGCAGGCCAATTGAGCACAGTAATACCATGGTCAGTAAACCATTTACCAGTGGTTTTGGCACTGTGAGCAGGTGCCAGGTCGTGCTGAAAAATGAAATCTTCATCTCCATAAAGCTTTTCAGCAGATGGAAGCATGAAGTGCTCCAAAATCTCCTGATAGCTAGCTGCATTGACCCTGCCCTTGATAAAACACAGTGGACCAACACCAGCAGCTGACATGGCACCCCAGACCATCACTGACTGTGGGTACTTGACACTGGACTTCAGGCATTTTGGCATTTCCTTCTCCCCAGTCTTCCTCCAGACTCTGGCACCTTGATTTCCGAATGACATGCAAGTACTTTGGACCACTGAGCAACAGTCCAGTGCTGCTTCTCTGTAGCCCAGGTCAGGCGCTTCTGCCGCTGTTTCTGGTTCAAAAGTGGCTTGTAGCCCATTTCCTGCACACGCCTGTGCACGGTGGCTCTGGATGTTTCTACTCCAGACTCAGTCCACTGCTTCCGCAGGTCCCCCAAGGTCTTGAGTCGGTCCTTCTCCACAATCTTCCTCAGGGTCCGGTCACCTCTTCTCGTTGTGCAGCGTTTTCTGCCACACTTTTTCCTTCCCACAGACTTCCCACTGAGGTGCCTTGATACAGCACTCTGGGAACAGCCTATTCGTTCAGAAATGTATTTCTGTGTCTTACCCTCTTGCTTGAGGGTGTCAATGATGGCCTTCTGGGCAGCAGTCAGGTCGGCAGTCTTACCCATGATTGCGGTTTTGAGTAATGAACCAGGCTGGGAGTTTTTAAAAGCCTCAGGAATCTTTTGCAGGTGTTTAGAGTTAATTAGTTGATTCAGATGATTAGGTTAATAGCTCGTTTAGAGAACCTTTTCATGATATGCTAATTTTTTGAGACAGGAATTTTGGGTTTTCATGAGCTGTATGCCAAAATCATCAGTTTTAAAACAATAAAAGACCTGAAATATTTCAGTTGGTGTGCAATGAATCTAAAATATATGAAAGTGTAATTTTTATCATTACATTATGGAAAATAATGAACTTTATCACAATATGCTAATTTTTTGAGAATGACCTGTATGTTATAAGCCCAATTTATCACTGAGTCGTACAGAAACCGAAACGGTTAGCTTATTCATACGAAATGCCAGCAGGACTATTGAATAATGTCAAATAATAATTAAGACCCAGATAATGTAGGGATGTGTATTGGCAAAAATCTGGTGATACAATATGTATCACGATACAGGGGGACGATACAATATATTGCGATACTATGAGTAAGACTATATAATGTGACTTTTAAAATTGAGTTTAACTGTAGAAAAACTGTCCCAGCATTCTAAACACTCCAACCTGTTTCATACTTTAACACATCCAATTTTATTACAAGATCTGTTAATTTTAGTTCAAAAATTACTGTTATCATTAATGGTTACATTCAAATTCTAAAAAGAACATTACATTTAAAAAAAAACAAAAAAATTTTTAAAAACACGATACAAAATATTGCGGTATATCGGCGTAGCGATATTTTCTTACATCCCTAATGAGTAGTCTATCCAGCTACTGGATTATTTCCATCTAAACCACCTTGTTTAATAGGAAAAGTTCTAGCTGACGTCTGCAGTTTTGCCAATTAAGCTATTCACAATATGCAAATTGCAATGGAAGTATGATATATTATGAAAACAATAAATCTGTGTTATATTGTGCAGCCCTAATTTTAAAGCAACTGAGTTTTAAACACAATCTAACCTTCAAGGACAAAGATCCTAATCAGGACCGTCCTTGTTCCAGATACTTTATCATTAGAACTACAGTAGAGAGTAAGAGCTGCAAAGAGTGTTTGTGTTTCTTCTGAAAACTGTCAGTTTGTAGCTCGAAGCCAGAAAACTACAACCCGACGGCCAGAACGTTACGTCCCAGCCACAAAAAGGAAGCCATGTACATTTTTAAAGAGATTTTGGCGACTAATACCAGCAGGAAAATTCCTCCCAACAAAAACTGCATCAGTAAACAATGAAGCATCGAGTCAACTTACAACGATAACGAAGCTGCAGTAGAAACTGGAAACTGTTCTTTTGCTGAGTAGTTATTTTTTAAACTGTAAACAAACAAAACAGACTCCCTGCAGGCGACAATTGGGTGAAGTGTGGAGCTTTTCTGATTGCGTGGGGTTTCCTGGGAGATTCAGCTTTATTGGCATCGTTCTAAAAGGATATCAACACGTGTATATTTGATCTTTTAGTAACTAAAGTGGGGTTGTAATGGGATTATTTTGATAACACCGGGTACGGTGAGCAGATAAACCCGTAGACCACTTTAACTTCCTGCAGTCTATAGGAGGTGATTTACTATGGGATGGGGACATGATGGCAGGGCTCCAGTTTATGTTAGTGTGTAGGTGATTTAAAGAAAAGAAAACTTGCAATGATGTTTGACTCTTAGCATCACTAAGGAAATGAAGGTGGAAATCATTTGCATTCCCTCAGCGTAGGGCTGGGCCATATGGCCTCAAATCTAGATTGTGATTTAATCTAAAGCGTGTTCGATAACCATATTATCTAGTGCCATACCATTCTCACTTTCCAGATACATTGCAGCAGGACAACTTCAAAAAAAGTATACAATGCTATTTAAAGATAATTCATTGAGCAAGAAGCATTTAAATAAAAAAATGCCAAACAAAAATTCTCATAACATAAATAAAGCTTAAGATATTTTAAAAACAAATAAAAGTTAAATGTTATGAAAACAGAAAGTTTAAAATTGTCTGCTTTCCTGGTTATTTGTTGTCGTTTATATAATATTGCACAAAAATAAGCCGGCACGTGTTTGAATTAAAAATGCTTCAAACAGGTTTATTTTCCATTAAATGGAAAATGGTGGTGGTCATAGTCTAAATCTCTACCTTTGGCTAAATTTATATCATTTCTACCTTATACCTTTTACATTGCCCACTAACTAACTCAGCAGATATTAAGATTCAAGCTTTATCGTTAACCGCACCATAAACTGATAAAACTAAAACGTATGTCAGCCTTGAATAGAAGTACAATGTGTGAAGTCCCGCCATCTTAGCCTTAAAAAGATTAAATAATCAAACAAAAACAAATCTAAAGGCACAACTAGGTGAAAAAGCAAAGGCTTCCACTACACTAAATCTCTACTAACTTTTCATGTTTGTATTGCACAAATATCTGCATTGTTCTTTAAATTATCCACTTTGGGAGAAAAGCAGCAAAAATAGAAGTTCTCTCCCACCAAAAACTCTGTTCTGTGTGTGAAAGAGCGAGGCAAGCAAAGCAGAACATCTTGAATTCATCAGTCAGGTGGCCTTAAATAAACTCACCATCAAGTTCTCATCTGTAGGTGTGACACTCTGTAAGAGTCTACACTACAGCATCACAAAAAGCCAATGTCAGTGATGATGGACACCAGTAATAAGCTCAGAAGCATTTCCTATTCGGTGAGTAACGCCTGGGAGAGAAAGATTCATCCGGAATGGAAAACATTCAAGATGACTGCCAATGTTCCTAGCAGTAGAAATTAGGGATGGGCATAATTAATCGACGATCGATTAATTGCTCATTAAGAATTTCATCTATGACATTTTTTTTTACAGATCAATTAAAGCATGTTCTGTTGCGTATTGTGAGTTTTGAAGGAATGCAAAGAATTTAGCTATGTGGCAGTAATTAAACACTTTACCACACAAAAGCGATGATTGAAATTAAAACCCACAGGCCGACTCAGTTTGTTGCCAGTTTCTGTGTGTTTCAAAAGTAGCATAGTCATGAAGAGGTCGCAGCAAAGTGTGGCGTGGGACCACTTTGACAAAAAAAAAGAAAAGAAAAGTCTCGGTTCACTGCCAACACTGCGAAGCTGTGTATAAGTACTTGAACGCACTTCCAACCCTGGTGAGAAGCGGAGCATCCTGCTCTTGGTCTCAAGCATCAAGTCGGTGTTAGCACGGAGGAGCCGAGATGCACAACGAGCAGAGAAACTGACTCACCGATTACTTTCTGAGGGAGGCTCCGCCACCCCTGGATTGCACCCCTACAGACTGGTGGAAAATGAATTAAACAAGATTCCAGAGGCTTGCCAAGTTAACACGGTAGTATGTGTATCACAGCAGGTGATCTCAGCGCTGCAGGTCAGACGCGACAGCAGCCTGGTGACCGTCAGTCTGGTCACCAGGCTGCTGTCGCGTCTGACCCCAGCGCATGTTAACATGCTCATCTTTCTCAACAAAAGTCAGTAGACTGGTGCTGAAGTTTTATATAAGTTACGGTTTCTTTTTTGTCGTTTTCTTTTTTACTCTGTTAATGAGCCTAAATCATTGTTCGGTACGCTGATCTCTCTCATCCTCTTTCTCGACTCTTTTTGCCAAATGTAACACAAAACTATTAGACCTATAAGTATGACAATTTTTTTTTATTAAGTTATTGTTTAACAGGACTTTTTTTTTTTTTAACCTATTTGGAGAAGAAGAAAAATATGAGCGTCAGTTGTGTTAATGAGTACCGTCTTTTAGCTGTCGGCTCCGCTGCTTATAGCGCATATTTTCTTTGTGCAACTACCGTGAATTAATTCCGTTTAACTTCCACAAGAGGTGTCCCACTTGTAATGAAGATCTCAATGAGGAAACAAGCTATTTTTCTATTCTCACTGCATTTTAATATAGCCTATGAACACCGAATTTTAATATGAACATATCAATGATTAATCGAAAATCGATCGTTAATTCTCCCGATGATCGATGAAGACAGTTTAATCGAATGCCCATCCCTAGTAGAAATCACTGTTTTTTTGTTTTGTTTTTTTAAAATTCAAACATCCCAGGAACTAGCCTACATCTTAAGACTCTACATGCCTCAGCTAAGTGAGGTTAAGTCTACACAACTAGAAAAATAGCCAACAGGTATTGCTAGTTGGACGGAGTTACCAGAAGAGAGTCTCCTAGAAGAACTTGGAGCAAGTGTTGGCCTTAAAAGGTAGCGTTAACACAACCTGCTGGATCAGGACTCAGAAAGAGCAGCTCAAACAGGACCATAATGCACTGCTTCATCATCAGGTCAGTCTGTAAAAGCAGCAGAATCAAGAGTCAAACCAGAATATGTTCAATTGCTGAATACATGTCAACATACAGACTAGCAATAGACCGATATATCGGGTTATCTATCTATCTATAAACACTCAGCAAAAAAGAAACGTCCTCTGACTTTAAACTGTTTTTACTTTCAGTAAACTTAATGTGTGTAAATATTTGTATGAACACTAAAAGAGTCAACACCATAAGACAAACTAAAAATGTTTCACAGACATGTGACTAACAGAAATAGAATAATGTTTCCTTGAATGAAGGGAGACTCAAAATCAAAAGTACCAGTCAGTATCTGGTGTGGCCACCAGCTGCTTGAAGTACTGCAGTGCATCTCCTCCTCATGGACTGGACCAGATTTGTCAGTTCTTGCTGTGAGATGTTACCCCACTCTTCCACCAAGGCACTTGCAAGTTCCTGGACATTTCTGGGTGGAATGGCCCTAGCCCTCACCCTGAGATCCAACAGGTCCCAGACGTGCTCAATGGGATTGAGATCCGGGCTCTTCGCTGGCCATGGCAGAACACTGACATTGCTGTCATGCAGAAACTCACGCACAGAACGAGCAGTATGGCTGGTGGCATTGTCCTGCTGGAGGATCATGTCAGGATGAGCATGCATAAAGGGTACCACATGAGGGAGGAGGATGTCTTCCCTGTACCGCAAGGCATTGAGATTGCCTGCAATGACACTAAGCTCAGTCCGATGGTGATGTGATATACCGGCCCAGACCATGACGGACCCCCCCACCTCTAAATCGATCCCTCTCCAGGGTACAGGCCTCGGTGTAACGCTCATTCCTTTGACCATAAACACAAATCCGTCCATCACCCCTGGTGAGACAAAACCGTGACTCATCAGTGAAGAGCACTTTTTGCCACTCCTGTCTGGTCCAGCGAAGGTGGGTTTCTGCCCATAGGCGGCGTTGTTGCTGGTGATGTCTGGTAAGGACCTGCCTTACATCAGGCCAACAAGCCCTCAGTCCAGCCTCTCTCAGCCTATTGCGGACAGTCTGAGCACTGATGGAGGGATTGTGTGTTCCTGGTGTGACTCGGGCAATTGTTGTGGCCATCCTGTACCTGTCACGCAGGTGTGATATTCAGATGTACCGAACCTGTGCAGGTGTTGTTACATGTGGTCTTCCACTGCGAGGATGATCAGCTGTCCTTCCTGTCTCCCTGTAGCGCTGTCTTAGGCGTCTCACAGTGCTGACATGGCAATTTATTGCCCTAGCCAAATCAGCAGTCCTCATGCCTCCCTGCAGCATGCCTAATGCACGTTCACGCAGATGAGCAGGGACCCTGGACATCTTTCTTTGGGTGTTTTTCACAGTCGGTAGACAAGTCTCTTTAGTGTCCTGCGTTTTTAGAACTGTGACCTTAAATGCCTACTTTCTGTAAGCTGTTAAGGTCTTAACGACCATTCCACAGGTGCGTGTTAATTAATTGATTATGGTTAATTGAACATGCATGGAAAACATTGTTTAAACCCTTTACAATGAAGATCTGTAAAGTTATTTGGATATTTACAACATTATTGTTGAAATACACAGTCCTGAAAAAGGGACGTTTCTTTTGTTGCTGAGTTTATATCCATCCCAATGAAATCACGTATTATGACAAAAGATTGTATTTTACATTGTACGGTTAGTTTCCACCTTAAATCTGTCACTAACAGAAAAGAATAGGGATGTGTTTCATAATTTAACACATCCAGTTTTATCTGTAGATCTAGTTGATCCACTGGAACGAAGAAAGTGAAAACAGCCACAAGCTACCAGTTATACTTTTCATTTTACTACAAGAATGACTGTCATCATTAATAGTTCCATTTAATTTTTCAAATGGTTCTAAAATATTTATCAAAGGCCAAATTGAAGATGGATGCTCTACAAAAATACTAACAACTGCTTTTTCTGTTTAGTAATTGCTGTCTCAACAAACGCCAAATCCAGCCTCTGTCTTTATTTACCCGTTTTGTATATTGAATACCTGGTCAGTTTATTGATTTGTCTGATTAACTTTGGTTAAAGGTTGGATTTTAATACTCTGTTGTGCACAAAATTAAGACTCAAGACTTGGTTAAATTCAGTGTTCAAAAAACTGATTCGGTTCAGAAATGTTGTGCTTCCAACTGTATCAATAAGAGGCGTTTTAGCAATTGGTCGACCATGACCTCTACATATCGGCATCGGCAATAGAAAACCCCACATCGGTCAATCTCTGGCAGCAGCATAAAACTCCGATGTGCCGCTTGGACATTTGAGGTGATGGACCGTCGGGGAAAGGAGGCTTACAGCAGATTGAGCGCTTATAACCCTTCTTCAGGAAAAACATTCTAAAACGAGGGTATGAACAAGGATTCACACCCGTGAAATTAAAACTAAAAAGTGGATTTTTCTGGGCGACATGCAAAACTACGTGGGGTGTAAAAAAACAAACACTGAAAACACCATCCATGGTGGTGGCAGTATCATGCTGTGGGGAGATTATTTTTTTCCCCTCCTTTGGCAGGGACAGGGTAGATGAATGCAGTTAAACACAGGGCAACGCCAGGAGAAAACCTGTTTTATTGAAGTTCACCTTCCAGCAGGACAACAACCCCAAACATGGGAGGCAGAGTTACAACGGAATAGTGATGTGTTAGAATGACACAGCAAAAAAAGTCCAATAGAGACTCTGTTACAAGACTTTAAGAGCTATGTCAACAGCTGCTTGTTATTTTGCATCGAAAAAAACCCCAAAAAAACATTTGTAGTTGTGCAAAGCTGGTATAAACATATCCCTAAACCCCGGAGGGAGGAATTTGAGCCGGAAGTGGGTCTACAAAATGCTGAATGCTAATGTGTGCCAGACCTTTTGCATTTTTCTAAGTAAACGATATTGAAAGCTACTTAAGTGGGGAGTATTTCTTGCTAATTTTTAGATTTTTAAAATAGAAATCTGAAGTCTTTCATCGTGGACATTTCTGAGTTTTCCCTTGCAGATTTTACAACTTTCGATAGAGAACTTCCATTTGTTTGGGTTTTTTTTATTACAAATATCTGAAATTAATCTCAAAATGACTTAGTTCTTTTGGGGCACATTTACTCCATCTTAGAAACCCACGCATCCTCTTCATTCCGCTTCACAATGATGTGCTACATACAGGGTGCTGGTCTATCACATAAAATCCCGATACAGACGACACATTTTCAGAGTTGGTGACAAAATGTTGCATTTTTTTTAGATGTGTGTGTGTGGGGGGGGTGAAAACTTTTGCAAAACACTGTTGGAACTGTTTGATTACAGCACCGTCACCAGGCCAACAGGCAGACTTTTTCCAGCTGTGACAGTAGAGAGGCGTGCTGTGCAGAAATGTCCCAACGCATGCAGGTCAACTGCAGAGATGAACGGGAAGCATATATGCAAAGTGAAGGACTAGTTAGTATAGTAGGAAATTACCTCCAGTAAACTGGTAGAAAGCAGTTTCAGATCAAAAGGACTGAAACAATTAAAGACGGCTGATCCCACCAGGGAAGCCACCTTGCTCTGTTTACCTATTCACACAAAAAGGCATTTCATAATAAAAACGGGGTTAGATCAGATGTCAGGGGGCAAATTAATATCTGCCATGGTAACAGCAAGGGTGACCCAAAAAAAAAAGAACCTAAATCATGGAGACTGGCGTTTCTCCATTTCTACAGATTAGAAAGAAAAAAAAGGAAGGAAGCAGAGTTAGTCTCACCTCCTCGCCCACCGTTCCTGGACGATCCTCGGTTCTGAGAGCCTCCCCAGTATCTCCCCATACATCCTCCCATGGTCGGGGGTCTTCTCTCTCTCCGCGGGTTTTTATTTTTACTTGCTGAACAGGGGGCCCATCAGGACCTGGGCGACTAACTAAGTCCAGGTAGCAGGTAGAACCCTCCGAGCCCAACGTATCATCCGTATCCGCGACGTGGGTATCCGGCGAAGGCGCTTTAAAAGCTAGGAGCAGATTTTTGTTTTTCTTTAAGTCAGTTTGAGCGCTTTCTCGACTAAATGAGCGAACCGTGTAGTGTTTAGGTTTAAACCCGACAACACCTCATAAACAAACGGTTATTTTAAAGCGTTCGAATCAATGCGCCTCTATTCATATTGAGGTTAGTTGTGACAGAGGTCGCGACGCGCAGCTTTCACGCTAACAAGCTAACCGAGCTAACTAGTTAGCCACCGCAACATCAGTAAACACACAAACTTCAGCTAACCAGCATCGTTTCCCCGCATGCTGGAAGTCTTACGAACGCGAGGGAAGTAGCTTGGCTCCCCCTCCTCTCTCTCCCTCCCGAAACTCAGAGAGAGTAGACTCTATAATCCCCGTAAGATGTTATCAACTGCAGCACACGTCTTTAAACATCGAAAACGTTTCTACTCGCTGGTAAAAGGTGAACTGAAGTGGTGAGCTAACGCCACCGAACTTTTCTGCAACGCATGCGCACAGGCACGCAGGCAGGTGGACTTATTTTTAAAGGTAACTGCTGTGTTCCCTTCATAGTGCACTTGAAAGAACAGCACTTTTGGGGCACACCCTGCTTATTCACTACATGTATTCTGCGGATGGGTAGTAATAAAGCAAAAGTGAAGTAATTTTCTTTTGTTTCTGTTTTTTTTTAAATCTTTTTATCATATTTCACGCTTCTATTGTACATAACCTCAAACGGAAATGGTGAATGTTTTGCCTATGTACACAAACATTTTAGCTTAGCATTATCTTCCTCAGTTATGTTTGGATTTTGATTGAGCTTCTTCGGAGTTTTTATCACGGTCAGATTAAATGGTACATTTTGAAAATTCTGTTTATTTTTTCAGTATTTAATTCATTTCAGCGAAGCTGACCCCAGATCATGACATAGCTACTAAGGGGTTTAGAAAAAGGTTTAAATAAAAAAAACAATATCATTGTGGATGTTCAGCCACTGGGAGCACCATCCCAGACGATGCCCCCCGTCCAACAGGGCATTGCACCCAAGCAGGATACCAGACCAGGTATATCTTCTATGGAGAGAAAAACACTGAGAGAAAACAAAGTTAACAGTCAAAATAATAGAATGTACTGTAATACAACTGGAGAGTAGTAGGAGAAAAGGAAGTAGCAGAGTGAAGAAAATTGGTAAGTCTGTCCTCCAGCAGTCTAAGCCTATAGCAGCATAACTACAGAGATAGCTCAGGATGACCTAAGCCACTCTAACTATAAGTTTTATCAAAAAGGAAAGTTTTAAGCCTGGCCTTAAAAGTAAACAGAGTGTCTGCCTCACGGACTAAAACTGGGAGCTGGTTCCACAGGAGAGGAGCCTGATAACTAAAAGATCTGCCTCCCATTCTACTATTAGAAATCCTAGGAACTACAAGTAAACCTGCAGTCTGAGAGCAAAGTGCTCTGTTGGGAACATATGAAACAATTAGATCTCTGATGTATGATGGAGCTTGATTATTAAGGGCTTTGTATGTAAGAAGAAGGATCTTAAATTCTATTCTGGATTTAACAGGGAGCCAATGAAGGGAAGCTAAAGCAGGATAAATGTGATCTCTCTTTTTAATATTCATCAGAACTCTTGCTGCAGCATTTTGGATCAACTGAAGGCTTTTAATGGCATTTTGTGGACTACCTGATAGTAAAGAATTACAGTAGTCCAGCCTTGAGGTAACAAATGCATGGACTAGTTTCTCAGCATCACTCCTGGACAGGATGTTTCTAATTTTAGCAATATTCCGGAGGTAAAAGAAAGAAATCCTAGAAACCTGTTTAATATGGGATTTAAATGTCAAGTCTTGGTCAAAAATAACGCAGAGGTTCTTTACATTATTACTGGGGCCACTTTAATACCATCCAGATGAAGTGATTGACTAAGCAGTTTCTTTTTTAGAACTTCTGGTCCAAAGACAGCAACTTCTGTCTTGTCAGAATTTAAAAGCAAAAAGTTTAGATTCATCAATGTTTTTATGTCTTCCAGACATGCCTGTAATCTACCTAACTGACTGGGTTCATCAGGATTTATGGATAAATATAGTTGTGTATCATCGGCATAGCTGTGGAAATTTATCCCATGCTGTCTAATGATTTTACCAATTGGGAGCATATATATGGTGAAAAGAATTGGTCCAAGCACAGAACCCTGTGGAACTCCACAAGTAACCCTTGAGAGTGAAGAAGATTTATCATTTAGATGAACATACTGGAATCTGTCAGACAAATATGATTTAAACCAGCCTAGTGCTGTTCCTTTGATCCCTGCAACATGTTCAAGCCTTTCTAAGAGAATATTATGATTGACTGTGTCAAAAGCAGCACTGAGATCTAACGAAACCAGAACAGACACAAGTCCATTATCTGAGGCCATGAGAATATCATTAGTAACCTTGACCAGTGCTGTTTCAGTGCTATGATGAGCTCTAAAACCTGACTGAAACTCTTCAAACAGCTTGTTACTGTTTAGATGCTCACAGACTTGATTAGCAACAATCCTCTCTAGGACTATTGTTATAACAGTTATAACAGTGTTTTAGCAGCTCAGGAGAAAAACCCAGCAGAATTACTAAATTATTCCAGGTCTCTTTGAGCCCCAGGCCAGCAGGGGGCCCTAGACTCACATCATTTCTGGTTTACCAGCAGTAATTGTTGTCCATCATTTAATACATTTAAATACATCAGCAGGAGGGTGTATTTGGACTGAATTTGGATGCACAAAAGAGTTATTCCATTCAATTAATTCCAAAAATTAAATGCTGTTGTAACTCATATCAACCAATTATCTTCAAAGAATTGTTGTGGATAGTGATGCTGTGGGCAGGAAGGATCTCTGGTAGCAGTCAGTCTTGCAACAAATCTGAAGAGGCCTCTGACTGAAGACTGTTGCTATATGACAATCATCAGACTGCAGCTAACAGCTCAGTATCAGTGAAGCAGAGACGATATTTCACAGCTATGTTCTGGATGACATCAACAGTTGTTGGTAAGCACTGCTAATCCACCTCATTTGGTTTTGCTATTCCTCTTTAAATTGGTCTGGCTATATGGTTAGAAAAACCCAAGCAGAGAGACACTGGAGTCGGGGATCTGATCCTTGCCCATTATGATGGATTGAAGAGATGGTTTGAACTTTCTCCTTCTCTCTCTCCTCTTTGGTCCTGCTCTGCATCCACAAAGCGTCCGTTTCAACTCCTCTGGGACTTGGGGGGGGGTCATAGTCCAGGTAATATTTGAGCTTTAAAGATGCGGATCAGCTGCTTCCAGTTGTAAAAACTGAGAGCAATGATCTAGTGACAAGAAGGGCAGGAAAGACTACACTTCCATCCAAGAAAAACATCAAGGACAGCCTGAACATCTGACAAAAAAGTTCACGCTTCAGCAGCAGAAGTCTGGTGTAAAGTTGTTTTCCTTGACGAAAATCATTGACTCGAAAATAGGAGTGCTTCCAAATATCTCATAGTTGTATCTCATAGATACAATCTCATACTTTTGACTTCTCCGTCACATAATTAGGAGATAGAATCTCACAATTATTGTCGAGCTGAGCCATGATTAGAATAGAATAGAATAGAATAGAACTTTATTGTCCTCCTTAGTGGAATATTTTGTTCGGCTCTCCAGAATAAAAGAAACATTCATACATGTGCACATTCACTGTAAAAACAATATACCATGGATTGGATCTTATCGTTTACACTGGTTAAGGATCATTACAGCATTCGGAACAAATGACTTCTTGTATATATTTATCGTTGCCAGAGGTACCTTAATAACGCCTTCCTGAGCTCAGGGGTTCAAACTGGCTAAAAAGTGGATGGCTATTATCTGCCACAATGTTCCTTACTATATTTCTTCTTTCGACATCCAGTTGGGAGATGTTTTATTGTGACCTGCCAACAAGTTTTCCTGCCCAGGAGACCAATCTTAAGAGTTTCCCTTTCGTTCTACAGTTGACATGACCAAACCAAGCCGGGAGACGTAAAGTCAAAAAACTCTCAACAGTTGGTTTATAAACAACTTCTAGAATTTGCTGGCTAACACCAAAGCTTCTAAGCTTTCTCAAGAGATAAAGTCTCTGTGAGCATTTCTTAAAAACTTAATCAGTGTTTTTAACATAATCAAGCTGGCAATCTAGAAGTGAGCCTAACTATTTAAAATGTGTCACAGTTTCAACAGGTTGGTTAGCAAGTAAAACTGATTCCACTTCATAATCTTGTCTGAGAGATATGATGAGCTCCTTTGTCTTAGCTACATTAATATCTAGCTTGCTCTGCTCACACCACCACTCCAGGGCTTTAATGTGAGATAAAAACAATGCTTCAGCCATAGAGTCTTGTTTTTTCATTAACCCAACCAGAGCCATGTCATCTGCATACTTAATTAAAATGCAATTTTGATCATTGATAGCAAATTCATTTGTATAAAGAGAAAATAGTAGAGGGGAAAGAACGCAACCCTGAGGGCCACCAGTGCTCACTGTGCGGACCTCAGAGGTCTCCACACCACTTCTGACCCATTGTTGACGCCAGGATAAAAAGTCCCCGATCCATAGGATCAGACTAGAATTCCCTGTGAGATCCACGAGCCTCTTTAAAAGAATATGGGTTGACTTCAAATTAAAAGCCGCACAAAAATCGACAAACAATATTCTGGCAAAACCCGTTGGACTCATCAAATGTTTGGTAACTGCGTCAGCAGAGTCAGCACAGCATCCCCAGTACCTCTCTTTCTTCTGTATGCAAACTGGAGCGAGCCTAACATGTTAGCTGCTGAATTGTTCAGATGGTTGACAAGGACCCGCTCCATTGTTTTACATAATACAGATGTTAAGGCTATGGGCCTGAGATCATTGAGGGCAGTAGCACCCTGTTTCTTTGGAACTGGTCTTATTATTGAGGATTTCCAAGCTTTAGGTACTACCCTACATTTAAAATAAGTTGAAATAACTGTGTAAGAACTCATTTTATTTGTTGAGCACAGTCTTTTAACAGATGGGCTCCGAGACCATCAGGCTCAGTAGCCTTATTAGGTTTTAATATGGAGAGGCTTATCGCAACATCAGACTCCCTAATTTTTATTGGGAGTTTTATGGACAGAGGCAGGTAATGACTATACATTTACTTCAGTAATTTTTTGGAAAACATGTACTTCTAGGAGTATTTTACAACACGGTACTTTTTACTTTTGCTTGAGTAATATTACTATGACGTATCGCTTCTCTTACTTGAGTAAAAATACTGGATCCTCTACCCACTGCGAGTAACTTTACTAAATGAAGAACAAATATTTTTTAACCAAAAATGCACCAGACAAAGGCTCACATCTATCTCTACCTTCCCCTCGGGTAAAGATAATTATATCACCCAGTTATTTATATATATATATATATACAGGTCCTTCTCAAAAAATTAGCATATTGTGATAAAGTTCATTCTTTTCCATAATGTAATGATAAAAATTAAACTTTCATATATTTTAGATTCATTGCACACCAACTGAAATATTTCAGGTCTTTTATTGTTTTAAAACGGATGATTTTGACATACAGCTCATGAAAACCCAAAATTCCTATCTCAAAAAATTAGCATATTTCATCCGACCAATAAAAGAAAATTGTTTTTAATATAAAAAAGTCAACCTTCAAATAATTATGTTCAGTTATGCACTCAATACTTGGTCAGGAATCATTTTGCAGAAATGACTGCTTCAATGCGGCGTGGCATGGAGGCAATCAGCCTGTGGCACTGCTGAGGTGTTATGGAGGCCCAGGATGCTTCGATAGCGCCCTTAAGCTCATCCAGAGTGTTGGGTCTTGCGTCTCTCAACTTCCTCTTCACAATATTCCACAGATTCTCTATGGGGTTCAGGTCAGGAGAGTTGGCAGGCCAATTGAGCACAGTAATACCATGGTCAGTAAACCATTTACCAGTGGTTTTGGCACTGTGAGCAGGTGCCAGGTCGTGCTGGAGAATGAAATCTTCATCTCCATAAAGCTTTTCCGCAGATGGAAGCATGAAGTGCTCCAAAATCTCCTGATAGCTAGCTGCATTGACCCTGCCCTTGATAAAACACAGTGGACCAACACCAGCAGCTGACATGGCACCCCAGACCATCACTGACTGTGGGTACTTGACACTGGACTTCAGGCATTTTGGCATTTCCTTCTCCCCAGTCTTCCTCCAGACTCTGGCACCTTGATTTCCGAATGAAATGCAAAATTTGCTTTCATCTGAAAAAAGTACTTTGGACCACTGAGCAACAGTCCAGTGCTGCTTCTCTGTAGCCCAGGTCAGGCGCTTCTGCCACTGTTTCTGGTTCAAAAGTGGCTTGTAGCCCATTTCCTGCACACGCCTGTGCACGGTGGCTCTGGATGTTTCTACTCCAGACTCAGTCCACTGCTTCCGCAAGTCCCCCAAGGTCTGGAATCGGTCCTTCTCCACAATCTTCCTCAGGGTCCGGTCACCTCTTCTCGTTGTGCAGCGTTTTCTGCCACACGTTTTCCTTCCCACAGACTTCCCACTGAGGTGCCTTGATACAGCACTCTGGGAACAGCCTATTCGTTCAGAAATGTATTTCTGTGTCTTACCCTCTTGCTTGAGGGTGTCAATGATGGCCTTCTGGGCAGCAGTCAGGTCGGCAGTCTTACCCATGATTGCGGTTTTGAGTAATGAACCAGGCTGGGAGTTTTTAAAAGCCTCAGGAATCTTTTGCAGGTGTTTAGAGTTAATTAGTTGATTCAGATGATTAGGTTAATAGCTCGTTTAGAGAACCTTTTCATGATATGCTAATTTTTTGAGATAGGAATTTTGGGTTTTCATGAGCTGTATGCCAAAATCATCAGTTTTAAAACAATAAAAGACCTGAAATATTTCAGTTGGTGTGCAATGAATCTAAAATATATGAAAGTGTAATTTTTATCATTACATTATGGAAAAGAATGAACTTTATCACAATATTCTAATTTTTTGAGAAGGACCTGTATATATATATATATATAATATATATATATATATATATATATATATATATATATATATATATATATATAATATATATATATATATATATATATATATATATTGAATTGTAAAGTTTCATAACTTCGGAAAGTATTTCTTCTGCTTACATTTGATTATTTGTAATTATGTAATTTATTTTTAAATTTTGTTTTTTATACTATCAGAATTTGCACATAATCTTATATTTTTTTGTCTGATGCAAGTAAAGTTATGTTGAAGTAGTGCTACTACTAGTTGGGTCCAATATTTTTACAAACTCCACCCACTTCTGATTACGGGATACATTTTTGTATCGCAGTGGCGGAAATGGGCTTCCATACTTTAGAATTCAAACAGGACGTGAACGCATCACCCCTTTCAAATGATTTTGACCATTCTTTTAGATTTCAGAGACCATTTTCTTTCTAAAAGATAACAAATAACTGAAAAGGTTCCTGTTTCTCTATTTTGTTATTTGTTCTATTCAATTGAATTTGATTTTAAACGTCAATTGTTTGTTCGTGGTGTAGACCCGAACTTCTCGCGCATGCGCAGTCCCCGACGGAGTGACAGAGGCACGATGGCCGCAGAAAGTCCTTTGCTGCCGGCTCTGGTGGAGGAATTTGTCTCCGGACTACAGGACAGCAAGGCAAAGGACGCTGCCACAGGTAAGCAAACCTTCTTCGTACTCTGCTTGACGTGATATCGCAAGAGTCGATGTGAAAGAGGCGACTGGGAGGCTGCCGAGCTGTGCTTAGTAAAGGATGCGCAACACGGCAATGCTGCGTTAACTTAGCTAACTTAGCACCACAACATCCTGTGTGGTGATCATAGGTGGATACAGCTGAACCGCCCCGTGATATAAACCAACTGTGCTTTGGAGCTTTTCTTTTCTATTGTTTCTCACTGAAGCAGCAGCAGCTCATAATGAGTTTTATTTTATGCTGTCACTTGACCTTTGAGTCTCTGGACCGCTGCGGTTTAACCGCATGCTGCCTGCCTGCGTGCTAGCTGCTGCTGCTGATGTGTTTGGGTCCGTATGTAAAAAAAAAAAAAACATTATGTCAACGAACCCGCTGACATCACATTTGAACCTGCCTGTATTGTTGGGTTTTCTGTAGTTAACGACATAAATTCATTAGGAGCACTGAAGAAATTTTTTTTACTACTACTTTAATCTCACTAACTCTAATATCACAATTCTGACCGCCCCCCCCCTCCCCTCCTCCCTCCTCCCTCCTCCAATCTCTGACTTTAATGGACCGTTCCTGAAAAAAAATCACTTAAATCCGTCATGTTACCCCCTATGTTAGGGGTGTCCAGCTCCAGTCCTCAAGGGCCGGTGTCCTGCCAGTTTTAGATGTGTCTCTGCTCCAACACAGCTGATACAAATGTTCCAACCACCTCCTCAGCATGGCAAAGATCTGCAGAGGCCTGCTAACAAGCCATCATTTGATTCAGGTGTGCTGAACCAGGGATAGAAGTAAAACATGCAGTATAGTGGGCCTTGAGGACCGACGTTGGCCACCCCTGCCCTATGTGACCATCTGCATTAAAGTCAGAATTCTTTCTTTTTTTCCAGTAGCCCTAATCCTCTCCCATAACTTCAGGCACGTTTGTTTGGAGTTTGATGTCTTCGCCTGGAGGTTACTAAACTTGTTTTTGTTTGGCTAGGTGTCAAAGATGGCCAGTTTACAGTCCTGCAGCTGGTGGAGGCACTCGGGTGAGCATATTTACACAAAACATCACTATCACCTTTAAAAAAAAATTTTTTTAGAATCATCTAACGTTTATTTTTTATCCATTTTAGAAATGACTGTAGTTAAAGTGTGCAAATACAGTTGTTACACTGTAATAATAGCATTTCACCTGTCCTCAGATACAGGTAGATGTACTCATGATTAGCGTTCTAGTCATATATGTGGTGCTTTGTTGTTGCATATATACGAGTATATTCGTACGCTGTGACTATGATTCTAAATAGTTTGTGAAAGCCCAAATGATGTCACTGTTTTGTTAGATTCTGATAGGAAGTGCACCATATATGGGCGTATTTCTGTCAGAGGGACTGGTGCGTTGAACAAAATGAACGTCATCACGACAAAAGAACATTATGTGGAAATATTGATGCGGCATCTCAAGACATCAGCTTGGCAATTACAGCTCGGTTGCTAATGGGTTTTCCAAAGTGACAGTGACCCCCTAAGCATGCTGCCAAGTTATTTACAAGGTGACTTAAGGACAAGTCAGTGTTTTTGAAAATGTGTGGACAGAGCTGTAGGGGTTTGTGACCAAGCTGGCCTACAAACCTGACTCCGTTCCACCAGTGCTGTCAGGAGGAATGGGCCAAAATTCCTGCAAACTATTGTGAAAAAGCTTGTGGAAGGATGACTCAAGTCATATAGTTTAAAAGGCAATGCTACCAAATACTGAGGGAAAATATTGAAGTGTATGAGTTTGAAGAAAGTAAAAAAAAACAAAAAACATTGTTTTAAAACACATTTTTCTAGCATTTAGCAAACAAAACTGTTAGACGGAGTCTTACACTGTGTATGTATATGTCTGGTTTCAACTGTGTATGCCTACACCTCTGGCTTTGTTCTTAGGTTGCATCATGAGGTCAGGACTGTTTTGTGGGCCTACATTGGCCTGCTGTATCCATTCCAATGTGAGTTTTGTCCGAGTTTCAACTATGTAGCTGTTGACTTGAGGGGAAGCAGAAAAACCTGATGGCAGTCCTTCTTTTTTTATTGCTCCATCCACCTTGTGCAGCACAGCAGTACCACTGGCAGCCTTTTTTGCAGCCCCACAGCATGATGCTGACACTACCCTGCTTTACAGTTGGTCCAGTGTTCTTAGATCTAAGAGCCTCACCATAACTCAGACAAACATGTTTCTTGTCATTCATGTCAAGTGCGTCAAACTTTTTCTTTTCTCCAAACTTCGACCCTGAAGAGTTTTGACTTGTTCACGTTGGCAGCATAACATTTTAGCCGAGCCTAAAGTGGTCAGTTTAGGAGCTTGTTTGTCCATCACCACGTGGTTCGGGTCATCCACAAAACAAGACGGGTCCGGACTGGAAAGAACAATCCGGTCTGCAGAGAGGATCATAATTCTGATTAAGGACAGACTCGAGGCTTGGTGGTTTCTGGGCTGTTCCTGAAAACCCTAACCTGTTTTCTTTCATTTGAGGGTAAAATGTCGTTGTTGTAGTCGAGTCACCATCTCTCAAGTCCTTAGTGTTCAAGTCCAAGTGCAAGTCCTAGTCACAGGAACAATCCAAGTCGAGTCATTGGGTCCTACAGGCCGAGTCAGAGTCCCAAAACAAATATTCCGGTCCAAGTCATTATCACATGAGAGCAAGTCAGAAATAAGAGAACAGAGTGTAGATTTTAATACTAGAATAAGGACATCCACACATGGTTTACTTTTATTTATTTTACAAAAAGCTGTACTCAATGTCCCCGCGCTATCACCAAGCTAACACAGTAACGTGCAAAATAATAAAACATGCTTAAAATAAACTTGAAAACAATAAATAGTCAACATGTCACCCGTACCCTTACAAATACTGAAATAACAAGCTAACAATAGCATTGGCTACATGCTAATTCCATCAGTAGCAATTTTGCAAGTCCGAATCAATGTCCAAACATTGCAAGTCATTAGCATGCTGCTCTAGTTAGGTCACAAGTCCCTTAAACATGATTCGAGTCAGGACTTGAGTACTCTTGAGTCCCTGCTTCTTACAGACCACCACGATATCCATCTTTAGTGTCATTTAGAACATATGAGGATTACAACAAAATATTCCACAATACATTTAAAGTAGCACACCCAGCTTTCGGTTTTAGTGGTAGTCTCATCTTCCTATCCTATAAAAAGGAATACACCAAAAAGATTTTTAAAAGCCCCAATTTAATGCCTTTGATACCAAGAATGAGTGTAAGTAAATCTCCCGTCCATTAACTGTAAGGTCTATAGTTTGGTCCTTAATTAATTCACGAAAAGCTAGAATTGCTCCAGCATTCATATATTTTCTTCCTTTCCTGATGCAGGCAGAGCCTGACTAGTTCTCAGCCTCACACTCGGGCCCGCGGGGTCCAGCTGCTCTCTGAAGTTCTACAGGAGAACTATGGGGAACTATCGGAGAGAGAAGGTACACATGGTCTACCCGTACTCCTCCACTACCATTCAGAGCAATGTTGTAGGGAAACACATGAAACTCTGTGGCCATGTTTTGGTTATCTCCTAACAAGTTGACGTGACAAGTTTCACTCCTTCCCAGCTGAACTGCTCCTCGCCTTCTACGAGAACCGCCTGAAGGACCATTACGTCATCACGCCGCCTGTTCTACGAGGGCTTCAAGCGCTTGTGAGTTTCTGCTGGGTTGATTAGTAGTTGCAACAACGTCTCCGAAATAAAACGTCAGGAGTGTGAAAGGAGTAACCAACTGCTTTGTGTGTGTGTGTGTGTGTTTTTTTTTCTCCCTCCTTCCAGACTAAATCTAGAAAGCTGGCTCCTGGTTCGGCTGTGTCGATGCTGAGGTCTTTGTTTCAGGATGTTCATGTGCAGGTTAGGCTCATGGGGGTTTTAGTGCAACAGAATGTGCAAATTTACACCCTTTGACCTTTTTCACATTTTATTTTAACGTTCGAAAGCACAAGCTTTAATGCATCATTCTGGGATGTTTGTGATAAACCAACACACTGCTATGCATGCAAGTCTTGCCTCAGATTTTCGATTAGATTTGAGCCTGAACTTTAACTGGGCCAATGTATTGCATGAATATGTGTTGTACTGAATCATCCCATTACAGCTCTTGCTGGATGTTCAGGATTCTTGTCCTGTAGGCAGCTGAACCTCCACCCAGTCTCAAGTCGTTTGCAACCTCTATCAGTTTTTATTCCAGTAATTCCCTCCATCCATCTTCCCGTCACCTCTGCCCAAAAGTGTCCCCAGAGCATGTTGCTGCCACCGCCGTACTTTCAGGGTTTTATCGTGGGAGTTGTATGTACAGGGTGATGTCCAGCGTTGGCTTTTCTCCAGATTCTGCATGCAGACATAAAGGTTCACTGCTGCGCTCATCTGACCAGAGCTCCTCCTTCCACATGGTTGCCTTTTCCCCTTCATGGCTCGTGGCATGCTTTACACGGCTCCTACTTCTATTAGCTGTCGTTCTTCCGTGTTTTCTTCTTGCCACTTTTCTGTAAAGTCCTGATACAAACAGACGTCCTGGTAACAGATTCTCCCACCTGAGACGTGTTAATCTCCGCTGCTCCTCCACGGTTACCATGGGCCTCCTGGCAGCTTGTGGGCGATCATTTCTTGATAAGAGTTGGTAGTTTTACTCCTCTGCTGCACCGTTTGGATGAAACATTAAAAAGTGAATGATCCAAAACTTTGGGGTATTATTATCTTCTAGCTTAACTCTGCTTTCAAACGTCTTCACAACTTCCTCCCTGACCTGTCTGCTGTCCTCCTTGGTCTTCATGATGCTGCTTGTACACTAATATTCTCAAACACTTAGACAGTGTAGTTATTTTTTCTCGATCAGCAAAAACAGGATTTCAAATGAGTATGGTTTTTCATCGCTTTCCATAAATAGCAGAATATCTCTGACTGACTGTACGCTGCCTGCTGTCCTCATTCACACAAACCCTTATGCCCCATGCAATATGTGACCACACTCTTCACAGTCTATGTGGTGTTCTTCTCGTTTTCCTCCGCGGGGCACTGCCTCTTGAATGAACACATGTCTTTGAACTCCAGCTGATCTCATCTGATGCGTACTACAACCTGTCTGTGTCGTCCCCCAGTCCCTGATGCTTGCGGAGAGGGCGTGCGTCTACAACATGCTCATCAACCTCATGGAAAGCAGGGAAAACGGTAAGGGACAACTGGCTGGTGATTCAAAGCAGTCCATGTTTACCTGCTCAAAGGTAGAAAATCCCACAAGTTTTGTCTATAGGAATCGATGATCTATTCATAGATTATAAGAGACATGTATGTTCATATTTTCATTCTAGAATAGCGCCGCTCATGGCGGTAGCATGTTGGAGTTACTTTAGCTCTGATTGGTTCTTTCTCTTGGCTCCTGTCCATACATTTCTTTGGGTTGAGGCGTTGCATGTTTGGACAGTTATTCCCTGTAGATGCTGTGCAGGAGGAAGGATTTTTGCTCTTACCTTTTTAACTTCAGGACAGTTATTACGATTGTAAGTTAATATGTTAATAGTTTAGCAGGTTTTAGAGGAAACGTTGTGTACGATTAGGTAATCACTAACAGAGTTGTCGATTTTGAGAAGAGCATAATTTAAAAGTGCTTCAAGGTGGGCGTCTACTGTGAGTTGTTTTTTTTCTTTCTTTGTATTTATACGGCTTTCCTGTCTTTCCGCAGAACTGAAGGGCTTGGGCGCCGATTTTGTTTTCGGTTTCGTCCAGTCAATGGATGGAGAGAGGGATCCCCGCAACCTCCTGTTAGCCTTCCAGATTGCCAAAAACATAATTCTCCGGGGATACAGTATGGGTGAGAATAGACGGAGACCCCCCCCCTCCCCCTCTCTGCCCCCAGATTTGTCTCCGCTCTGTGTCTCCAAGTGTCCATGTAACCGTCGTGGCTCCCATTGTTTTCTGTCTCAGGCAAATTCACAGAGGAGCTGTTCGAAGTGACGTCCTGCTACTTCCCCATCGATTTCTCCCCGGTAAGTGGCCCCCCCCCCCACCCCCCCGTTCGTTCAGCTGGCTACAGCTTGTAGCTTGTGAGAGGACGGGAGCGTAACAGACAGACACGTCGTCTGAGACTTCCTGTGGCTTTAGGCGATCTCAATAAGATGGTGTGAGCCTCCAACTGAGCTGGTAGACAATTGCAGGACGCTGGGGGAGAGCCTCTCCTGTGATAGGAACATCCACTGATGGGATAACTTTTTGCTGTGACCAATTTAATGAGGAATATATATTAGCGGGGGTTTTGTAAGGCATCATTTTGTTAGGATCATATCTCTAATTATAGTGTTTAGATGCTGTTTCCTTAGCAATGTTCTTTTGTGAAGCCACATGGTGCAGTGTGAGCACCATAAGTTGATATAGGTCTACTTTTATTAATAAAAAGAAAACGCTTTTTTTTACTCTTAAAACATTTCGTTTTTACTGTGTGGAGCAAAATTACTTGTTCTGCTTTATTCTAATGTTGCCAATAAAGATATTTCAGGTTATGGTGACATTTTTGAAAACCTACGTCCTAAGGTAGTGCCTGCAGAAGAATTTTCAGACAGTACCTGTGTTTTATGAATGCACTCCTCACAATTATAGAACATTACATAGATCCCATTTGGTGGCGTTAAAGCACTTATTACATTTTTTTAAATCTTCGGCTATGCAAAGAAAAATCACAATTTGGTCTTTCCCTTATTTATTTTCTTTTAAACATAACAGGAAGTGCTCTGATTTAGTTTATTTAGGAAGAGACAAGCAGCGTGAACAGAATGGAAACAAAACGAGCAACTCATAGGAACCATATATACTTATTAATAGGTCTGTGTTTGTGTGGATGGATGATGGAAAACATTCAGTTGTCTCCATAGAAATCCTCTCTTGTTTTTTGTTTATTGAAAATAGTAGTAGTAATGATATTAATATTAATAATCCCACTCTACGTCTTTCTGCATGGAGTTTGCGTGTTCTTCTCATGCGGCAGAGTATCTATCAGGGTACTCCAGCTTCCTCCTGCTGTCCAAAAATATTCATGTTAAGTTAAATGGTCTCTCTTTGGTTGGTTTGGTTGTAGAGCAGTAGTTGTTTCCATGTGTTATTTCTAAAATGTAACGTCATCAGTGAGCTTCCGTAGACGCGTCTCATCATGTCTTTGTTATAACCTCCCTCACTCATCATGTCCAGCCACCCAATGACCCCCACGGCATCACCAAAGAGGAGCTCATTCAAGCACTGAGGGCCGTCCTCACTGGGACCCCCAAGTTTGCAGAGGTAGGACTTTATTATCACCGACACTAAGAGCTGTTGTAGAATCTTTGACTGGGTCTGAAAGGGTGATCTGTTTCACAGTTTCTGCTGCCCCTCATCATCGAGAAGCTGGACTCAGACGTTCAAAGTGCCAAGCTGGACTCGCTGCAGACTCTGGTGAGAAATGCTCCGAAAAGCATTACACAGGATTTAATGGTGTTTAGTCAGCTTGTTGTACTTGGTGTATTTCAGGCTGCTTGTGTGGGACAGTATGAACACAAGGACTTGGCTGAATTCCTGGAAGGACTGTGGACCTCACTGCGCAGAGAGGTTTGTTTCAAACACATTTAGATGCAAACAGAAATATTTATTGTAGTAAAGGATGCATTTTTTTTCAGTTCTTTCTTGTTTAGTACCTCTTCTTTCTTTCTTTTTTTACAAACTCCACGCTGGAAATACAGTGGACCCCCGCCTATTTCTTCAGAATTCATAGATTTTTATGTGTAACTGGATTTTTCTTTTCCGTAGTGTGTATGTAAAATATATTGGGGGAAAACCTGTAGCTTAAGAAACTATACCTAGGTGCAGGGCCGTTTCCTTGACCTGGGAACATTGGGGGGGCTGAGCCCACACCTTCATAGAGGAATCTGGGGGAATCTACGCAGTAAAAAAGGCTTTTTATTAAAGCTTTCTTGAACATTGTGGCAACTTATTTAAAGCCAAATACTGTACTTGAAAATAAATACATTTTGAAGTAAACCTAAATGTGACAATGTAAACCAGATCTCTAAAATCAGTATTGATATTAAGAAAGACAGGATGATAAAATTAGTCAATAGGTAACAATTATTTTCTTCTTCTTCCTCTGACGAGCACAAAAGTTAGTTCTGTCAGGTTGCATGGTGGACCTCTGTGTCTGCTGCTCTCTTCTCATTCTCTGTCCTGTCTAGGTCATCTGTAAACCGGGTATAACATCAGATTTCTTTTATCATTATAGATGTTATCAAATTCAATTTCAATTCAATTCAGTTTATTTATATAGCACCAATTCACAACAGATGTCATCTCAAGGCACTTAACAAGAAGTCATTTCAATACATTTATACAAACATTCCAATCAGTTAAAAAGTTTCCTATTTAAGGAATCCCAGTAGATTGCGTCAGTCATTGGCGTGAGGTTGGGCAGACTTTCCAACCACAGCAATCCTTCAGCAATCCCTCATACTGAGCAAGCATGTAGCGACGGTGGAGAGGAAAAACTCCCCTTTAACAGGAAGAAACCTCCAACAGAACCAGGCTCAGTAGGAGCGGCCATCTGCCACGACCGTCTGGGGGTTTGAGAAGACAGAGCACAGACACAGAAGGAACAGAAGATCTGATATAAGAGAACTTTCTATGTTACAGAAAGTAAAAAGTTGATAACAGGACACAGTGGATGTTCAGCCACTGGGAGCATCATCCCAGTCGATGCCCCCCGTCCAACAGGGCATTGCAGCCAAGCAGGATACCAGACCAGGTATATCTTGTATGGAGAGAAAAACACTGAGAGAAAACAAAGTTAACAGTCGAAATAACAGAATGTACTGTAATACAACTGGAGAGTAGTAGTAGAAAAGGAAGTAGCAGAGTGAAGAAAATTGGTAAGTCTGTCCTCCAGCAGTCTAAGCCTATAGCAGCATAACTACAAAGATAGCTCAGGATGACCTAAGCCACTCTAACTATAAGCTTTATCAAAAAGGATAGTTTTAAGCCTGGCCTTAAAAGTAAACAGAGTGTCTGCCTCACGGACTAAAGCTGGGAGCTGGTTCCACAGGAGAGGAGCCTGATAACTAAAAGATCTGCCTCCCATTCTACTTTTAGAAATCCTAGGAACTACAAGTAAACCTGCAGTCTGAGAGCAAAGTGCTCTGTTGGGAACATATGGAACAATTAGATCTCTGATGTATGATGGAGCTTGATTATTAAGGGCTTGCATGTAAGAAGAAGGATCTTAAATTATATTCTGGATTTAACAGGGAGCCAATGAAGGGAAGCTAAAGCAGGAGAAATGTGATCTCTCTTTTTAATATTCATCAGAACTCTTGCTGCAGCATTTTGGATCAACTGAAGGCTTTTAATGGCATTTTGTGGACTACCTGATAGTAAAGAATTACAGTAGTCCAGCCTTGAGGTAACAAATGCATGGACTAGTTTCTCAGCATTACTCCTGGACAGGATGTTTCTATTTTTAGCAATATTCCGGAGGTGAAAGAAGGAAATCCTAGAAACCTGTTTAATATGGGATTTAAATGTCAAGTCTTGGTCAAAAATAACGCCGAGGTTCTTTACGTTATTACTGGGGGCCAAATTAATGCCATCCAGATGAAGTGATTGACTAAGCAGTTTCTTTTTAGAACTTCTGGTCCAAAGACAGCAACTTCTGTCTTGTCAGAATTTAAGAGCAAAAAGTTTAGTCATCCATGTTTTTATGTCTTCCAGACATGCCTGTAGTCTACCTAACTGACTGGGTTCATCAGGATTTATGAATAAATATAGTTGTGTATCATCTGCATAGCTGTGGAAATTTATCCCATGCTGTCTAATGATTCTACCAATTGGGAGCATATATATGGTGAACAGAATTGGTCCAAGCACAGAACACTGTGGAACTCCACAAGTAACCCTTGAGAGTGAAGAAGATTTATCATTTAGATGAAAAAACTGGAATCTGTCAGACAAATATGATTTAAACCAGCCTAGTGCTGTTCCTTTCATCCCTGCAACATGTTCAAGCCTTTCTAAGAGAATATTATGATCGACTGTGTCAAAAGCAACACTGAGATCTAACAAAACCAGAACAGACACCAGTCCATTATCTGAGGCCATGAGAATATCATTAGTAACCTTCACCAGTGCTGTTTCAGTGCTATGATGAGCTTGTTACTGTTTAGATGCTTACAGACTTGATTAGCAACAATCTTCTCAAGGATTTTGGATAACAAAGAAAGGTTAGATATAGGTCTGTAATTCACTAAGTCATCTTGATCAAGGGAAGGTTTCTTGAGTAAAGGTTTGATTACAGCTATTTTAAATTCCTGTGGTACGTATCCGTTTACTAAGGATAGATTCATCATATCCAAAATGGGGCCAGGAACCAAATGGAACACTTCTTTAAATAATTTGGTTGGGATTGGGTCCAACATACAAGTTGAAGGTTTAGATGAGGCTAATATTTATGATAATTCCAAAAGCTCGACTGAATCAAAACTGCCTAAGCACAACTGAGGTTCTACAGTTCTTTCCGATGCTGCCTCATTTACTGAGGAAGAAGTAATGTTTGGGAGGATGCCAATGATTTAATTTTTAATAGAATTAATTTATTTATGAAGAATCCCATAAAATTATCACTGCTAAGAGCTGGGGGAATAGTTGGCTCAACAGAGCTATGACTCTGTGTAAGTTTGGCAACTGTACTAAAAAGAAACCTAGGATTGTTTTTATTCGCCTCTATTAATGATGAAAAATATGCTGTTCTAGCTTGTCGAAGGGTCTTTTTATACAGCAGTAGACTGTTATTCCAGGTTAAATAGGAATCCTCTAGATGTGTAAAGCACCATTTTCTCTCCAACTTCCTAGTATTCTGCATTGAAGTAGGCAACTCTGCGTATCAAAAGGTAATCATAAAAGGGAACTGACCTTTGCAACATGATTAGCATTCAAGTGTCATTTATTGGGGGAAATTGGCTTATTTATATAGTTTTAATTATGAAGTATAATTGATGCTACTCAAAGGTTAAAATGTATTAAATTTCTCCTATCTCGATATTTGGATTTTATGCCTGCATGCGAGTATTTGTGTGTATGATAAATATAGGATGGGAACATGAAAAAGTTTTACTTTCCTGAGTAAATTCATGGAAATGCAAAGAGACACGACAGGTCATTCAATTCTATGGTAGTTAAGCATTCAAATTATCAAATCAAATGTTGCAACATTTACATCAGGTAGCCTAATCTTAATTAATAATCACATTGATGAATCTCTACGTGAATTACTGCAGACATGTATTACAGCGGTCTTTGCACTCAGAACAAAAGTAAAACGGGTGGTGTACTCTGACGTTTTTCTTCACAGACAATCATTAGTCGTTGAGAAGTCAGTGATTTTAATCCAGCCCTGTTTTCTGCTGCAGCGCCTTCTGTTCTGAATTTATGAAGATCCTTACATCATCACTTGCTGTGTAGATAACCATCTCGTCAACTTCCCTCCCCCCAGAAATGTCCCTAAGTAAAGCTGGGTTGATATTAACAACCGATGTTAATTTCCATCTTGTTGCTGTTTGTGTTTCAGGAGTGGGTGGAAGTGGGTTGGTGCAGGATGGTGGGGGTGTTGAACTGAAACTGAGAAGTAATGTATGTGGTGTGGACATTTTTTCACAGTGTTTGAAAGGGTAGCGAGATATAGATAGATGGATAAATATTGGTTATTAGCCATAGCAGCGGTATTAATATCGGTACTGGCCCAAATTTCCACATTGGTGCATCCCTAGTTTCTACTGGCTCAGTCAAATGTTTTGATACTTAATTACTTTATTATCATTTTTAGTTACTTAATTTCCCCTCTGGGATCATTGAAGAGAATGATATTACCATGAACGCTGGGTGGAGTCAGTCACCGCCCTTGTTGCCTCACTGCAGGTGTTTCAGACATCCAGCGAGATGATGGAGTCGGCAGCCCTCGCTGCTCTCACCACGCTCACTTCCTGCCTGTCTCGCTCGGTTCTCAACTCTGACTCTGAAGACTCCCTCAGCACCTTCCTGGATCTTGTGCTCAGAGGTGAGCTGCAGCCTCATCACACTTCATCACCTCACCACAACTCTTCCCATTTAACCGAGATCTGAAGGGAAAATAGCGTGACTTGCCGAGAAAATCAACGAAAAACTGGTGGGGGGTGGGGGTAATTCGGTGAGTTAGTGAAGGAAGTAGCTTCATATCAGTGATGATGAAGAATGAAAAGTAAGAAAACCCCAACCCGTTCTTACGTTTGAATATTAGTCACTCTGCCTGTGTTATATACTAACAGTGCTTTCTAAATGTATCCATACCCATTGGTTGTTTTCAAATTTTTTTGGTTGATATTTCAACTACAAACTTCTATGTATTTTACTGAGATGTTATGTGATAGATATAAAAAAAAAAGGAAAACAGCAGACATGAAGGCAAGTTTATTTGTATAACACACTTTAAGCAACAAGGCAATTAAAGGTGCTTTATGTGATTGGGAGAAAAAATAAAATCAACAATTAAACAACAATAAAAACAGAAAAACACAACGTCGAAGACAAAGCACATTAAAACTTACTACTATTCCAGCTATTATTAATCAATTGTTCAAAGGCCGCTCTAAACAGATTGGTTTTAAGCCTTGATTTAAAGGAACTCAGTGTTTCAGCAGCTTTGCAGTTGTCTGTAGGTTTGTTCCAGATTAGAGGAGCATAGAAACTGAAGGCTGCTTCTCCATGTTTGGTTCTGATTCTTGTCAGAACCAAACATAAGGTGAAACTAAGGTTTCATGCTTAAAGGATGCTTCTCTCCAAAAGCGGCAGGGAAGGATGGAGCTAAATACAGAGCAATCGAGGTAGAAAACCTGCTGACGACTTGAAACTGGGCTTCTGGCACTGCTAGGACCCTAAATGTATCCTAGCTTGAGCTACTTTGCTAAGAAGAATGAGTAAAAATATTTCAGTCTCTAGAGGATCAAAGCTTATAAGGAGCTGCAGCTCTAATTGCATCAAAATGAGATTGTACAAAGTATTGACTTCTCAATTATGTTCTACTAGGGCTGGGCGATAAATCGATTTTGCCATTTAAGAAGATATATTTTTGGGAAAATCGAGATTTTTCGCACAACTTTCAATTGAGGTAAACTCCCAAAAGAGATATTAAAATAAGAGTTTAAAAATAGATTCTGTCATTTGTTATTTCTGTTTAAGAAAGTAAAGGGAGAAAGGGAAAAAATTTATTAAAATCGGATTTGGTGTGAAAAAATCGGAGATTTTATTTTCAGGCCATATCGCCCAGCCCTATGTTCTACCTTGTATTGTTCTGTCACATAGAATTCTAAATATGTGACAAATTGTGTTAAAATGTTGAGGGGTGTGAATGCTCCAGCAACTCGCCGTGTCTGGTTTGACAACTGACTTTTTCTGTTTTCAGACTGTAAGCACCACCTGTTTGAGCCCGACCTGAAGCTGGTATGGCCCAGTGCGAAGCTACTCCAGGCCGCCTGCAGCGCCTCCTACAGGGCAGGCCACATTCTATCAACTGCTGTCATGCCCCCTCTGGTTGAGCACTATAACAGCAGAACGCAGGTATGACGGAAAGAGCCATGTGTTAATTAGGTTTTAAAATAAGGGAGGGACACGATCAAATTCGAAAGTGCTTTTTTGCTGTTATTGTTTTAGTTTTTCCAAGTTCTATGAAAAAGAAATTAAGGTTTTGATATCATTCTTACATCCCATTAATACACGTGTCTCTGCAGTGTTCCCACAGACGGACGTTGTTGGAAGTGGTGCAGCGATTCATTCAGTCGGCAGCTTCATGTCAGTCTTTAGATCACGGTGAGTGCTGCTGCCCCTACAACAATGAACATCTGACCCGGTTTGCCACCTTATCTCACTGTAATAACTTGAAACATTGATTACAAGTTCCAGAATAGTGTTTCTGCATATGACTTTTCTTGCTTTTGTGCAGCTTGCATCATATGTCGATGCTTTTTTTAAACGTGCGTTAGTGTATCTCAGATATGGACCTTTTTCCAGCTGAAACACCCATATCAGAGCAGAATAGAGAGGGTTTCCCTTGTTGGTGTAATAGATATTCCAAAAGTTTGGTAAATCCTTAAAGGGGTCCTGGAATTCAAAACCACATTTACCTTGTTGAATTTAGATCAAATGTACCATAACCAAACAGTCTCCGACCTGCTGTCCTATCGCATTTTTAATTTTGCAACGGCCGCAGAGAAACGGGCCAGTCTGAGCAACACGTCATAGGAGCTGTAGACAGACGGAAAGATCTGAAGACCATCCGTCATTTTGACAGATTAGTATTCACACCTCTGACCACCTGGTGCAGAGGCGCAGACATTTTCAATTTACGCACAGAGTACAGATAACAAAATCAATCCAAAAAAAACGATTCCCACAGGAGCGTCTGAGCATCATCTCAGACCTGGACCCCGTACTACACGCATCTCGCTATCTGGGAGCTGACAGCGAGTTAAAGAGTTACTGAGGCTTTGGAACGGCTTGTTTACATACTGTAGCAGTATTGTGGTGTTTTTTGGCTGAACACAGATTTTATTGTTGAAGATGCACTGATCAGTATTTTGAGGCCCATTTCTGATCTCTGAGTTTTGATTTCAGAGTTCAGATCTTAGCCGATTTAGCTCATTTTTGCTCTATAAGAACTGCAATATAAGAATAAGAATATATAAGAACGGGTGGGGAAATTTGGTTTAACAGTCTTCCCGCCATCAGTGGCGATTTATTATTTACGTCAGGTTTGGAGGAGACGTCACACTGTGTGAGAGAGCGGTAAATGTTATTTTAAAGAAAAGTACATTTGGAGCTGATATTTTTTACGGTCTCCAGCATCTTGGTGTTGGCGGTTAGCGTAGATTACACATCGAACATTGCAGAAACATCTGCATCATTATAGAGAATGTAGATTCTTTCCTGAAACCGAAAAAACTCCCAACGCTTCTAAATCTATCAGGTTTCATGTCAGGTAAGGATAAAGCAGGGCCTCAGCCTTCCTGTTATCTGCTGAAAGTCTCGCCCTCTCTTGCAGCGTGATTGAACCACACATCTGCCGACATGTACAAAATCCAGCTTCTATTTAATTAGCTCCTTTCAGAACCATCTGTGCTTCCTCTGACTTTTTGCCACCATCTTTATATTTTTCTTTTTGCCATCGTTTTAGATGAGAGTGTGTTCTCAGCATTCAAGGATTCCCTGTGCAGCATGGTGTTCTCAGCTCTCTCTGAAAGTAACTCCAGCCTGCAGATCACGGCTACCTCGGTGCTCACCTCGCTGGCCCAACAAGCGGGTAAGGGGCACACAGAAGCCTCCTCCATTGGTCCGATTTTATGCGGAACGTTTAAGAAAAGTTAAAATGTTCTTCTCCAGGTCTGTTGTTCGACTCCGACATCGAGCTCTCTGTGGATCACCTGACCAGACTGCTGCTGACAGATGAGGATGAGAGAGTCAGGTCAGCTCCTGGTACCCCCCTCCCCTCCCCTGTTTCCTCTCAGTACATCCAGTGTGTAATGGTTTTGTCCTCATCTCTGGGGTCAGTCTTGCGGTGGTGGAGTGTGCCGGGGCCTTAGCACAGCAGCATCCTGCTGCCTTCATCACTAAACTCATCCCAACGTTGAAGGAGGAGATGTTTTCTGGTGAGCAGATCTCACCACACTGGTGGAAATCCCTCGTGTTTGAATTGTTGCAGCCTGCATTAAAGTTATCATGACACCAAAAAATGTTGTTTTTTTTTTTTTCCAGTAAAACGACATAAAATAAAAAAACATTTACAGCTTACTTACCACTTTGGTCGGCCCAGTTATTCATACCGCGAGCAGCGAGCAGAAATGTTTGTTTTCATGCCAACCCACCCCCCGCCATATTGCCGTGACGTCATCAGAACGGCTGCCTCCTCCAGCGTAGCCAACTTAGCTATATTTAGCGACTTTTTAGGCCCATTTAGTGACATAAACAAAAAAAAAAAACCTACTAGTAACACATCGAGCTACTTTTTTTTGGCGTTATTGGAGACTTTCGGAGACTCTGATGTAGAGCACGTATGCTTACTCTTTTCACCGAGCAGCGGTGCTGCTGTGGGCTCCTCTCCCATTCCAGAGCGCTCACAGCAAGCAGCCAGGACCAGGGCTGCAGTCAGAGCAGATCTTTATCCTGGATCTTACCTCACACTTGTTGTGGACCAACAATTTTATTGGAAGACATTAATCAGACTGTTGTTCGGCTCGGTTTAGTCGACTGTGTAAGGCACATAATTTTTCTTTCGGGGGTGGTTTGCCAAAAGCGCTCACTTTGTCCACAGTTATGATTGCATCCTTGATTGGCATACACAGTTGAATCACAGAATTCTTAGCTTTCCGATGATCTAAATATGTATCGGTACATAGAAGTGGGCCGAAAAGATCAGCAGATTTAAACCTGGAAGTAGGCAGCATTCCACCCGTGGGACATAGGAATGCTAAGGGGTAATAAAAATAAAAAAACAAGAAAAATCACTATTCATCAGTTATTGTTTGATTCTATATAGATCTGGCATGTCATTATTCTCAAATAAGACATCTGATGTTCTATCTACATTTTTCAATGGCACGCTATTTAAATTGTTAGCCAGTCTCCGTACACATTGACACTTCTGCGAGGTTTTGATTTTATTTCGGTTATATTGTATATGCCGATTTTAATGACCTAAAGATGCAAAATGTTGCCAGGAGCACTTTGAAGCAACTCTTTCTTTCCTTTGATTCAGACCAAAGAGAGACGTCCGAGCTGCGTTCCCATCATGCAGTGCGTCAGCGCTGTCTGTCCGCTCTGGCTGCAGTGTCCATCCGAGCCAGCGTAGTCCAGGAGAGCACCCCCGTCCTCTTGGACGTCCTCAGCTCTGCGCACGCAGGTAGTCTGCTCACACAGATGGTTTCTCTAGATCCAGGACGGGGGCTGAATGAGACGCTCGTTTCAGATCACGCTCGCTTCTCCGCGGACGAGGCGGTGCAGGCGTGCCAGAGCCTTCAGAGGATAGCGGAGCGGGTCCAGGACGACGAGGAGACGAGCCGATGCTTTCATGACGTCATCATCCCACGCCTGCTGGCTCTGGCGCTCCAAGCTGCACTGCAGAGTGAGCAAGCAGGGTTTTTATTAACTGTTAGAAAACACGAAGGCGCCAGGTGGAAAATCAAACACCTGTTGGTGACCTCTGTTCTACAGGCGAGGGGTCGTCGGGTCACCGTAGTCCCCTGGTAGAGGAGGCGGTCCTGTCCGCTATGGTTCCTGTCATCAGTACTGCCTGCTCCCGGCTGCAGACAACGTGAGTACGACGAAGAAATCCTTTTTTTAGAAGTATCTGAAAGCTGCTGTCCTCCTCTTAACTTCCTCTCACTGTTCCACTCCAGCACATCTCACTGTGTTGCATATGATTGACCTCATTAGTGAGCCAGTTTGATTTCTCCCTGCGATGTGCTGACGCGAGTCAGTTTTCATGTGGTTTCCTGTCTGGGTTTTTTTTTCTTTTTTTTTCATGTCACCAAGGTTTGCAGAACAGACGGCTTCGAGGGCCGCGTCTCTCTTCCTGGACGGCGACGTCTCGTTTTTACCCGACGACTCCTTCCCCTCACGCATCCAGCTGCTCCAGGTAGGTCACGACCTCTCAAACCGTACATCACCGGGCAATCATAATCATACGCCACAAACGTTTCCACATCTTGGGCATGTTACAGCCAAAAACTTTTATGTGCTTACTGAAAGTTGGAGTTACCTTTTTTCTTTTTCTCTACAGTCATCTACACAATGCAATTTTACTTACCGGAGAGAAACAGAATAAAATCACACCAGCTCAAACTTCAACCATTTGGCCGAATCCTTCAGGGTTGAATAGAAGTTTTAGGTTTTCCCCCCACCTGGTTTAAAAACTGACACTGTACTTCCCCCGAAAGACTCCATCCCCACAGCATGACACCGCTGTGTTTTACTATGGGGACGGGATGTTCAGTATAAATTGAAGTGTTGGTGTTCCACACAGAGCTATAAGTAATTTATTAAGTGTAATCAGCTGCGGTGGAATTTCCTTTTGGTTATCAGAGTAAAAGGGGCTGAATAAGAGTGCACAGCACAATTCTTCTTAACAAATTTTCTTTTTAAATTGATAACTTTTTTTGCTTGACAGTTGTGCGCGCCTTTGTGTTGGTATGTTGCATTAAAATCCCCAAAAACACACTTAGGATTGTTGTGAATAGTTCTGCGAGGGCGCTGTGTTGCAAACTTTTTTTCCCCCTCTCTTTACTGCATCATATTGTTTGAAGTGTGTAACATTTTCCCCAGAAGCAGCAGCAGCAGGAGGATTCATGGCGTCAGACCCAGTTGGTGTGTCTGCTCATGGCCTGTGTGTGTTCGTTACCTCGCAGTGTGAGTCTCAGCCCAAATTCTGTGTCTGATTTCACTAAAGAAAATGTAAAACGTCAAGACGCTTCCGAAGCTGAAAGTGCTGTGTGTGTGTGTCCTTTAGGTGGAGATACCCCAGATGGAGCGGTTGCTGTCGGAGCTGGAGGAGCTGAGCTGCAGCAGCAGCCACCCGCTCTCGTACACGTCGGCTGCCAAGTGCTTCGCCGGCCTGGTCAACAAGAAGCCTCAGGGTGTGTCTGAGCGTCTGGTTTCGTCTGAAACGCACCGTAGAGATAAATAACCTGCGATGTTCTTGTTCTGTTCTGTTCTGTAGGCGGCTCTCTTGACAGCCTAATTCAGGGAACGGTGAGGAGAGTGAGCAGCGAGCTGGACCGTCCTTCCTCCCCTTTGCGCACTCAGGCCTTCACACTTCTGATTTGGGTGAGAATCGCTTCATTCCAACTTTTTATCTCTCGTATTAACTTGTCTGCTTTTAATCTCTATAAAGACAATGCTTTTTGTTCTTTTTGTCTTGATGTTGTGTTCAGGTTGCCAAGGCTCTGCTGCTGCGGTATCACCCTTTGTGCTCAGCACTGACCGACAAGGTGAAAACTCTGATTGACGCCATCGGCCAGCGTTGTGTATATATAAAAAAAAAAAAGGCACAGCTTTCAAAGCCTCTGACCCGCTCTGTGCAGCTCTTCTCTCTGCTCGACGACGCCGACCTCGGCCCGATGGCTGCAGACGGCTTCTCGCTGCTGATGAGCGACTCGGCTGACGTCCTGAACCGCGGTTGCCACGCCGACGTGCGCATCATGTTCCGGCAGCGCTTCTTCAGCGAGAACTCTGCCAAGCTGGTGCAGGGCTTCAACGCTGCGCCACAAGGTAGGAGGCTGGAGCCCCGCAGGGTGGACTCATGTACATGTATACACTCCTCAGAGGCGTGGATGTTGTTTTCAGGTTTAAATCATACAACTTGGAGGATTTATAAAAAAAACAAGACCAAGTTAGAAATTGTTCTAACCTTCATACAGACTAAAATCGATACAAACACCTCCCCCTAATGTTTTGGGTGTAGGTTGCAGAGAAACCACATGCTTTCTGTAACTATCAACTACCTTCTGACAGAATCGGTAGAGCTCATTTGAGGTGGCTGGTGTCCTTGAATGGACCAAGCTGTGAAGCATAACCCTGCATTTTCATTCCAGTCGAGGTTTGGATTGTTCCAGAAATCTGACGTTAGCCAGCTTGGTTGTGGTTCGAAAAGCGCTTTATAACTAAAGTTTGATTTGATTTGACTGGTTTGATATGAGTGTGTGTTTAATGGTATGAGGCCTTTTCATGTGTATCTTTTCTTTTAGCGATGTCCACTAATCTTTCTTCTTTATTTTAAACAACAGTTTAACTGTTGACTGATTGGGCTCTCCCTTAGAGATAGGGTGAGAAGCTCAGTCATCCGGAGGGGGCTCAGAGTAGAGCCGCTGCTTCTCCACATCGAGAGGAGTCAGTTGAGGTGGCTCGGGCATCTGGTCAGGATGCCTCCTGGACGCCTCCCTGGTGAGGTGTTTCAGGCACGTCTCACCGGGAGGAGGCCCAGGGGAAGGCCCAGGACACGCTGGAGGGACTATGTTTCTCGGCTGGCCTGGGAGCGCCTTGGGGTTCCTCCCGAGGAGCTGGAACAAGTGGCTGGGGAGAGGGAAGAAAATGGATGGATGGATGGATGATTGGGCGGCTGAGCCAATTACATTTCATTAGCAACTGCTGAAATCCTGCAGTCCTGCAACGGGGGAAAAATACATCCTTAAAATTGTGCGGGTGTGGGCGGAAGTTCCTTTTAATTCGACTGGGTCGTGGATGAGAAAAATGATTATTCTTATGAATATCTCAAAACTATCAGGCACCGTGGCGACACTATTTGGAGCTGGGGCGGCGGTCCTTTCAAAGCAGAAGAGAGCTGCTGACGTTAGGTAGCAGCTAACAAACCATATCAAGTTTCCCCCTGCTCCGCACCTGTACGGAAGCCTAGAGCTGCCACCCTGGTGAAATTAAAAGAGAGCTATATCCCATTATAACGTGATAACTTTATTGTTCTAACAATATAATTTTATTGTTTAGTACAATATGCTATCACGTTCTTAAATATAACTTTCACAGTTTTGACAGTACATGTTTATCACAAAAAATGTTTCATGGAATATTATATTGTAAGAACGTGATGATGTATTGTACAAACATGAAAGGTATATTGTTTGAAGAATAAAGTGTTATTTATTCTTCGAGCATAATAATTTTGAAACAAAGTTAATGACTGGGCAGATTAGCGACTGAGAAAATGTCTGAACGCAGCATGTTTTATGTTCTTACAATAAAACATTTTGTTCTAACAATATCTTTTTTTAAGTGTGAAGAATATATCATCCCGTTCTTACAATACATATTTATTGTAAGAACATGAAATGTTTTTTGTTATAACAAGATAAATATGTATATTGTTATAATGTAAAATTGTATTGTTATAACGTGAAAATGATATTGTAAGAACGTGATAATATATTGTACAAATGAAAAACGACTGTTCTTAGAACAATAACATTTTCATGTTATAACGTAATATAGCTCTATTTTTATTTCACATGGGTCGCGGCTCTGTGCTTCCGTAAAAATGAACAGCCATTTGTGCGTAATCAAATAGTGGGATTGCTGCAGAGGTTATTGTCATTAAGTTTTGTTGTTTTTACCTCGGACAGATGACTTCTCATGGGGGTTCAGATGTTGTTCTGGAGGATTTATCCGCACTCCGCTGCCACACTGGAGACTGGAATAAAGCTCCACTTCAGTCAAAGTTTTGAAATAATGCAACTTTTCTCTAATTAAAGTGATCAGAAGTCAGAGACTCTGAACAAGTCATTTCCTGATCCGCAAGCTATTGCTTTCAGCGGGAGGAAATCATGCACCGGTGGTTGGCACGACACCGGGCGCTTTGCAGCGACGCGCTCCAAAGCCTTGGCAACTCTTCAACTCGCCCTTATCTCTCGGTGAGCGAGACGCGTAGAGTACGGTGTCTAGGTCAGAGATGATGCTGAGATGCCCTCATGGCAATCCTTTATTAATTATTTTTTTCATTGATTTAGTCACCTTTGATTGATTTAGTTGAAAATGTCTGCTCATTTGCACCAAGTGGTCGGAGGTGTGAATACTAATCTGTCAAAATGGTGGCAGCCTTTGGTTTTTTCTGTCACCGCACAAAAAACAGTCAAATACAGTCAATGCGACCTGATGTAAGGTGATGTCAAAGTTGCTTGATTTGCTTCACTTTCTGGCAGGCCTGAGTCTGGGTAGTCCTCCTTCGTCATTATTACAACTAGGGTTGGATACCTTTACACTGTTTTTCGATACTAGTACTTTTCGATACCAGTACCTGAGTGATATATTTTTAAGTGTAATTTTAAGAGAAACGGGACCTCAAAAAACTCATCCATGCGTTTTATCTTTGGTCATATTGATTACTGCAACAATTCAATTCAATTCAGTTTATTTATATAGCGCCAATTCACAACAGATGTCATCTCAAGGCACTTAACAAGAAGTCATTTCAATACATTTATACAAACATTCCAATCAGTTAAAAAGTTTCCTATTTAAGGAATCCCAGCAGATTGCGTCAGTCATTGGCGTGAGGTTGGGCAGACTTTCCAACCACAGCAATCCTTCAGCAATCCCTCATACTGAGCAAGCATGTAGCGACGGTGGAGAGGAAAAACTCCCCTTTAACAGGAAGAAACCTCCAACAGAACCAGGGTCAGTAGGAGCGGCCATCTGCCACGACCGTCTGGGGGTTTGAGAAGACAGAGCAGAGAAACAGAAGGAACAGAAGATCCGATATAAGAGAACTTTCTATGTTACAGAAAGTAAAAAGTTGATAACAGGACACAGTGGATGTTCAGCCACTGGGAGCATCATCCCAGACGATGCCCCCCGTCCAACAGGGCATTGCAGCCAAGCAGGATACCAGACCAGGTATATCTTCTATGGAGAGAAAAACACTGAGAGAAAACAAAGTTAACAGTCGAAATAACAGAATGTACTGTAATACAACTGGAGAGTAGTAGGAGAAAAGGAAGTAGCAGAGTGAAGAAAATTGGTAAGTCTGTCCTCCAGCAGTCTAAGCCTATAGCAGCATAACTACAGAGATAGCTCAGGATGACCTAAGCCACTCTAACTATAAGCTTTATCAAAAAGGAAAGTTTTAAGCCTGGCCTTAAAAGTAAACAGAGTGTCTGCCTCACGGACTAAAGCTGGGAGCTGGTTCCACAGGAGAGGAGCCTGATAACTAAAAGATCTGCCTCCCATTCTACTATTAGAAATCCTAGGAACTACAAGTAAACCTGCAGTCTGAGAGCGAAGTGCTCTGTTGGGAACATATGGAACAATTAGATCTCTGATGTATGATGGAGCTTGATTATTAAGGGCTTTGTGTGTAAGAAGGATCTTAAATTCTATTCTGGATTTAACAGGGAGCCAATGAAGGGAAGCTAAAGCAGGAGAAATGTGATCTCTCTTTTTAATATTCATCAGAACTCTTGCTGCAGCATTTTGGATTAACTGAAGGCTTTTAATGGCATTTTGTGGACTACCTGATAGTAAAGAATTACAGTAGTCCAGCCTTGAGGTAACAAATGCATGGACTAGTTTCTCAGCATCACTCCTGGACAGGATGTTTCTAATTTTAGCAATATTCCGGACGTGAAAGAAGGAAATCCTAGAAACCTGTTTAATATGGGATTTAAATGTCAAGTCTTGGTCAAAAATAACGCAGAGGTTCTTTACGTTATTACTGGGGGCCAATTTAATGCCATCCAGATGAAGTGATTGACTAATCAGTTTCTGTTTAAGAACTTCTGGTCCAAAGACAGCAACTTCTGTCTTATCAGAATTTAAAAGCAAAAAGTTTAGTCATCCATGTTTTTATGTCTTCCAGACATGCCTGTAACAGTGTCCTAACAGGTCTGCCTAAAAAGTCAATCAGACAGCTGAAGCTGATCCAGAACGCTTACCTTACACTGGCTCCCTGTAGCTCAGAGAATAGACTTCAAAATAATTTTACTAGTTTGTAAATCAGTGAATGGCTTAGCCCCAAAGTATCTTGAAGATCTATTTTTACTATACCAACCCCCCCACCACTCATGTCCTCTAATTCCAGTCTATCCCTGGAATCAGAACCAAACATGTTTGGCAGCTTTCCGTTTCTACGCTCCTTTAATCTAGAACAAACTTCCAGACGACTGCAAAGCTGCTGAAAAAGTTCTTTTAAATCAAGGCTAAAACCCAATCTGTTTAGAGCTGTCTTTGAGTAACTAATTACTTATAACTGGAATGTTATGTGTTTTAATGTGTCATATGTTTTGTGTCTTTATACAAATAAAGTTGCCTTAGCTGTGGGCAGGAAGGACCTCTGGTAGCAGTCAGTCTTGCAACAAATCTGAAGTTGCCTCTGACTGAAGACTGTTGCTATATGAGTTTCATGACATGCTCACAGCTTGGTTTCCAGGCAGCAGAGACAATATTCCACATTAATATGTCCTGGATTACAACCATTTTGGCAAGCACTGCTAATCAGTGTTGGGGTAGTTACTCAAAAAAAGTAATCCATTACATATTACTCTTTACTTCTCAATAAAGTAATCCCTTACATTACTTAGTTACTTTTTTTGGAAAGTAACTTAGTTACACTACTAGTTACACTACTCTTGCATCGTTCTAAAACATCATACCTGAAATGAATGCCGAGGTGACTAAAAGATCAGAAAAAGAGTTAGAATAAATATATATATATAACTACAAATACAACCCACAAATATATTTTAGACATATCTACACAAATATCCAATATATATATATCCATATATAAAAAAAAGTTTTTAAAAATGTATATACACAAACATCTAGAACACAAATGAGAAAGAAAACATCTATATAAAACGGCTGACAGAGCTATTAGCATTAGCTAGTAGGGACACACCTCTCTTCCTCCGGTAAAATTCGGTTTTCCTCTTCTGATGACGAGTCCTCAACACAAACCTCCGATGAACTATCATTCCAAATAATCGCCAGGGCTTCGTCAGTGATGATTCTCTTCTCTTGAAGCGCCATTTTTCGAACTCAAACAAAACAATCGAAGCTGAATCGTCACCTGCTCATCTGACCACCTGAGCATAACTGCGTCACAGCGCTCGCCCCCGAAGTAAACGACATATCTGTTTTTAGAATTACGCAGACCTGTAATTCCAGTTTCTATTGGCCGATTTAGATGATTGACATATGGTTAGAATCGTAAGATCCTATAGAATCACGCTGACATCAGAGCTTTGAAGCAGATTGGACAAAGCAAATGTTTACATGGGGAAAGATCACAGTGCGCATGACAGACAAGGTTGAGCCTCCTCGAATCAAATGTAAAAAATAATGGCAAAGGATTAGGTTCTTTTCACTTTTTCTTTTCTAAATGCACACTGGTTATTTTAGTTATTCTGGAAATACAGTCATATCACAGTGGATTATTTTTTTCAGCAAGGAAAAAAACAAAGGTAAGAAAGAATTTATGCTCTTGTTTTTCAAATGCTGTACGTATTTTTGGGCTTATTTTGCTTCTCATTTGCTGAAATTTGCACATAGCGTGATGAAACGTGCTGCTTTAGAATCTGTGAGATGCTGGCTTTCAGAGAAGGCAAAGTTTGCTCGGTTCTGTTCGGCAGGGTGACCGACAGGTTCGGTTGAATGTGTTCATGTAAAAATCCCAAAAGAGCACAACTGTTCCTTTAATTGCTTTTTTTTTCTGGTTTTGGAGGTCACAGAAAATATTTATGAGTCTTTAGCTGAGATTCTGAGGTTTATAATGATAGGACATGCTTAGCAATCAGTGACCACAGGTCAACTAAATTCGGACATTTCCCCGCCCTTCCCTCACAGTGACCCAGCTGTGGGGTGGAACAGGTTATGTAACGAGTAACGACATCATATTTTCAAAAGTAATTTTAATGTCATTACAGTGTTTGCCGCAGTAACGCGTTACACTACTATGTTACAAAAATAGTAATGTCATTACAGTAACTAGTTACTTTTTAACGAGTTACACCCAACACTGGTGCTAATCCACCTCATTTGCTTTTGCCGCTCCTCTATACATGTACTTATTAAGAGGCAAGCAATAAAGCACCAGTAAATTGAAACTTAAGGCACTTATTGTTTTTCAAGTTCATTAACTCCGTCCGCCTTGAAAACAAATTGTCCAAATGAATAATTAACAGCCCTGAATGAATATGACATTCATATCAATGTTGAGTTGATGTAAACTTGTGACCAGAACTGTGCTGAGTACATATTTCATCCGGATTGTCTTTTTCTTTGCTTCCTTTTTGCTGCCCAACAGAGAAGAAAGCCAACTACCTGAAGGCTCTGTCCAACATAGTCAATAAGCTACCGAAGCAGGTCCAAGTCTCTGAGCTGCCAGCAGTAAGTGGGAACGACTTCTCCTCTGTGACACAACCAAAGTAGGCATATAGAGCAGTCCGACATGGCTTTGTCCTCCCCCTCATCCAGCTGCTGTCTCTGCTGCTGGAGGCCTTGACGTGTCCGGACGAGGGCGTCCGGCTGTCCACTCTGTCCTGCCTGGAACCCGTCCTCATAAACCCCCCGCAGGTCCTGATCCAGCAGCTGGAGGCGCTGGTCAACAGGCTCTTGGTCCTCGTCTCTAGTCCAGCCATGGTGAGTCCTGCGCACCGTCCCCTCTGACAGCTTCAGTGGGAAACTCACTTGTTTTACAGATATTTGAGGACTATACTAAAGAAACGGCCAAAGTATTTATTTTGGTTTATGTCTTTCCTAGAAAATACGCATCGCTTCAATACGATGCATTCTCGCCCTCTCCTATTTCCCTGCACACGAGGTAATACTCTTGAGTTCGTTCATGTTTAAGACCAGCATTCTAACATGGCTTAGATTGATAGAAAATCGACTACTTTAATGTGTAAAAGTTCTGAATGTAAAGATGAAATCTTGGCAGACGCCATGTTGCCAGCTCTACATCCCTCCTGTCTAAACTGTCTGTGTCTGTGTGTGATCGAGGTGTTGCCGTTCCGATCGCGCGTGCTGCGAGCGTTGGCTCCGCCTCTGGATGACAGGAAGAGGCTGGTGAGGAGAGCGGCGGTCCAGGCCAGAGCGGAGTGGTGAGGATCCCGTCCTGGTGTTCCCCAAGCAAACGTTTGTAGTAGGGCTGGGCGATAAACTGGTCCCAGTTGTTCAAAAGGTGTAATCTGGATCAAAACTATCCGGATTTTGAAATCCCTTTTTTGTTATCCAGGATCATGTAATCCGTCTCAGTTTTATCCCAGTTGTTCAAAGCAAAGTAGGATTGGATCAGTCTGACCCAAATCCAAATTTTCAAGATGACCAAATCCAGATAATGTGTGCTCTAAATTAGACTTCATATCACATTGAAGGCCACTTGGTGTGTAAAAAAAACAACAAGTAGAATAGCCAGCATGGAGTAACTCAAAGTGTATTTAATCGAAGAAACAAAAAGAAAGCACAGAAAATACAAACATCCCATTTTCAATCTCTTTTGACCAGCCAGACCATATCACATTCCATATTTCAAATTCAACCTTGAAACACGAGGAAAGCACACTGACGTTCAGCCTTCTTCTCAAGTTTGGCTTTGGTTTGCTGCAGTCTGGTTAAAGTAATTTGTTCCTCTGCCAGGCGAATCTGTACCTCTGCTCGTTCAGTTTCTCTTTTAAGAAGTGCCCTGTAGGCATCATCATCATCTTTGTTTGGCAAAGGATGTTTTAAGCCTCTTTGATTCCCTGTTGCAGTGGTAAGTGTCTCTACTTGTGCAGATCCACCTTTTCCAACTTCTTCCACAGTAACTGTACTGAGATCAAGGATCACCGTTACCTCTGCATCAGTAGGATCTGATTCACCTTTCCCTTCAGCTGTGGGCTCACCATCGCCTGCAACACCTTGAATCCCATGTAGAGCTTGTGAATGCTCCCCTCCAATAATGTCAAGAACCAAGTCAGTGTATTCACCTCTCTTGAAGGGCTTGTTGCCTGTTTGAGTGTTTTTGCCTCTGAGTGGTCCTTTGTTGCTTTGGCCTTTAGATTCTTCCATCTAAATTTGATCTGATCAGTCGTCCTCTTCTGGCCAGATCCTGTGGCATTTACATTCTTTGTGATTTCTGCCCAAACATCGTTTTTCTTCTTGTTGGTCAGTTCTCCTCCCTTTGTAGAACTAAAACGTCCTACTATTAAGGCATAATGATGCCTTACACCTTCCAGCAGTGCATGGGTTTCTGCCACTGTGAAATGAGATCCTTTTGAGTCCATGGTTCCACCTGTTTGGTGGTGCACAGAGGTTATATAGGCCCTGGGCAGGATCGATTGATTGAGAACAAGGTGAAGCACATCAGCTCATCAGACAGCCATCTCATTTAGTCTTTCTCAGAGGACTTACACAGGGCCACTGACATGGCAGGTATGGTCCATCGGCATTATCATTTTAGAAGGAGAGAATACAGTAGAAGGGTGTATGTTGAGCGTTCAAAACCATTAGAGCAATGCACTAATGAGGAGCTTTATGCTCGGTTTCGGTTTGGGAATGCTGATATTAAATACATTGCAGACCTTGTCAGGCCAGAGCTTCAACGCAGAACCAGAAGGAGTCACAGTATGTCAGTGGAAGAGCAGGTCCTCATTGCTCTGCGTTTCTATGCGTTACTATTGGGGTTATTGATTGCACTCGTGTGTATACAAGCCCCCCCATGAGAGAGAGTGGGAGTACATCAACAGGAAGGGAAGGCACAGCATAAACATACAACTTGTGGGTGATGCTGACCTCCTCATCACAAACTGTGTTGTGAAGTGGCCTGGGTCTGTCCACGACGCACGTATCCTGAGGGAAAGCGTTCTATACAGAAAGCTCCAGACCAACCGACCAGATGGCATAATATTAGGGGACAGTGCCTATCCGCTCCAACCATGGCTGGTGACCACTTTTCTTGCACCAAACACACCTGAGCAGGCACGCTTCAACACTGCTCATTCCAAAACAAGGTGTGCCATTGAGCGTTTAAATGGAGTTCTGAAGAGGCGCTTTGCGTGCCTCAACTACTTGTGAGTGGAACCCCAAGGAGTGTGCAACATAATACTTGCATGTATTGTCCTGCACAACATTGGTACAAAGCGGAATGTCCCTCTCTGTGATGAGGTTAATGATGCACCTGCTGAGCCAGCTGAAAACGAAGACATACCTCCGACTTTGTCTCAGGATGAGAGAGTGGCTAGTAATGCAGTAAGGGATGCCATTGTCAAACTATTTTTGAAAACTAGGTAAAAAAATATCAATACATAAACGTATATTTACTACATGATGAATTTTATTTATTTGACCAGTTTGAATTTAATTAAAATTGCTTTTTGTTCCTGAAATCCCCCCTGAATCCTCCCAACTGCTGGGATCAGAATAATCCTGTTTTTTTGGATCAAAGTTATCCCGATCCTACTAAAAAGTTTTGAACAACCCAAAGTGAGGGTTTTATCCAGATCAAAACCAAGATTGGATTACGTGATCTAATCCGATCTCAGAATCCATTTTTGGTTTTGATCAACCCATTTTCAAGATTAAACCAATCCATTATCCAAAATCCGATCAGATTACCTTTGAACAACTGGGCCCTGGAGATTTACAGATACCGAAAATGTTACCGACGTCATTTTACCCATGTCGGTATTTTAAAAAAAAAATTGAAAGGATGTGTTTTAGTTTATCCATGCTCATGTCCCTTTAGATGTTGTCTGTACTATCGTCATGTGAATCCACCCCATCCGGTCTGTAACAAGAAGGGCACATGTTACCAACATTTAGTGAGTTTTTACTAGGGGTGCACCGATCCCACTTTTTCAGTCCCGATACCGATGCCTGGGCTTTGTGTATCTGTCGATACCCGATACTGATCTGATTCTATTGTTGAATTAATAATAAACTGTATAGCCTTCACCTTATACCTTACTTGAAGAGACTAAAGGTACCAGACTTTACTAACTAAACATAACTAAGACTTCTTTTTTCCTTTTTGACCCCGCTCCTTTTGTTTTGCTGAGGTGCAGGAATTCAGCGTGCTCCTTAGCATAGTGTTTCTGGATGTGCTTGATTAAAGTGGTAGTGTTGTACTTTGCAGTAATACCACCTCACCTCGAAACATTTACTTTGCAGACATTGCAAACAGCCGACGAACTAGTTGGAGTGGTAAGCGTGAAATATCTCCACACAGCCGACCCTCTGGCTCGCTCCATGTTGCTTCTAGCATGCGACACAAGTGAGGGTGACGCATGAAATACGTTCTGCTGCGACGAAAAACAAAAACCTGGATCGGCATGTGGATCTGTTCATTTTTCCAAACCCTGATCCAGCTATTTTGTCAGTCTCGCGACCGATATCCGATCCTAATATCGGATTGGTGCACCCCTACTTTTTAGACCCCTCTAGCAACTGTTTTCTTTTTCTTTTCTTTTTTTTAACGACTAGTGACAAATCTAGTAACTTTTGATGGTGTTATTGAAGACCTTTGGAGACTCTGACATGAAGCATGTATCCTTGTTACTCTTCTCACTGAGCAGCCGTGCTGCAGAGCTCAGTCAGAGCACATATTAACCCCGCCTAGTCCAGAATGCTAATAAATCACGTATGTTCGAAGCCACCGCTGGCCGATCCTACCCGCGCTTACATGGAAATGCAAAACTCTTTCTTTCTGAAACAAACGACTGCACACTAAATAAATCCCTGATTTCACTCACGTCTACCGTGTGTGTGTGTGTGTGTGTGTGTGCGCGGCTCTCTGTGACAGATGCTAAATAATCATCATGTCTCAGTGTAAACTCTCAGAAATACAGAAAGGAGTGGGAATCGAACCCTGAATAAAATGGCAGGGTTGAAGTCATTTATTGAAGGTGTTACACTGTAGGGCTGTAATAAACCAAAGAAATTCTTGGTCGACTGAAACCCTGAAATTCCAACCAAAACTCAACTAATTTGCGGGGGGGGGGGTCCTCTGACCGCATTTTGCATTACGTGCATCTGCGCAAAATAATATGCCATGATTACTGCAATTGCACTAAACGGCAAGGCAATTCAGGGACAATGATCTTTATTAAACATGCCTGATCAAGACAAGTACAAACGGAATAAAGCTGTGCATTGGGCTCAAAACAAAGACTGTGGGCACGGCGCAATTGCGCATTAGGCAATAAAATAAAAAAATAAAAAACCCAACCAAATCCAGCACTGTTATGCAGGCTGCGCGCGGGGGAGTGCGCAGTTGACTGCCGGGGAACTGGTGTGTGTCTGTAAATGGAGCTAGACAGACAACCGGTTTATGTGAGAGTTCTTTTGATTACTGTTTTGTACGGCGTGATTGCGGCCAGCAGCAGTCGGCATTAAAGCTTTCGATTACAACCATTGTCTGCATCTATCGGTTACAATATTTAAAACATTCAGGCCTGTAAGGCCCACATCATGTTTTTACACGTTTTTTCCCCGCTACCATTTACTGCGTTCCGGGACCTGTGGGCGTCCCTGGTCATGCCTGCGCTGTCATGTCGGCACCTAATGATTTACAAATTACGCACTGAAGCCACAGCACGTTGAATAACGTAGACGTTCTTCGATCTCCCCGTAGACTGTTAAAGCAATATCACACGAGAGGCAGCGCTGTTGTAGCCTACTCTAACATCAGCACCGATCAGCTCTCATGGAATGTCTCTTGTCCAATCACATTTCCAAAATTGACACGGCATAAAATCGACCAATCAGAATTTTGGTCGACTCAGAACGCATCGACCAATAAGTCGACCAGTCGACTAGGACTTTACAGCCCTATTACACTGGCCTACTGCCTGTATTGTAAGGCTGATTTTTATGCCAAGATTAGTGATATGAAAAACAACTGGAAAAACATACTCAAGGGAACACCTTAGAACAGTACCACCCCAATCAAAAACTGTTCATTTTAAAATGATACCCCTCTCCTACAGCATCCATTACAATTTCATGCACATTAAGCAAATTAGCTGATGACGGGACATTGAATATGGGGGGGGGGGGGGGGAGGCTTGAGGAAAAAAAAGTTGGTGGGGTAGTTATCGTCCATTTATTGTAATATTGATATGAGGCCATATTGCCCAGCCCTACTTTGTAGAGTCTAACTTTTAATCCGTACCGACTTGATTCGCCACTGATGTTTTTACCTCCGTCTGCCCTCGGCCTTCTCAGAAAGTCAGCTGTAGTATTCATTTGGAATTAAATTCATCATGACTCGTGTGCAAAAGCTGTTTTTTTGTTGTTGTTTTTGGTACAGGTTCCTCTTAGGAAGCCCTGGTGGAAGGTGATCCTACACCTGAGCTCCAACCGTATTAACGGGAAACAAGAAACTCCAGGACCAAGTATATGAGATGTCTGCTCTACAGCTCCCTCTCACCTCTATCCTCCTGCAGACCCTTTTCAGATCCTCCTCTCTCCCATCTCCTTCTGTCTGACTGCACAAAGAGAGCTTAATGCAGTGTTAGTGGCTAAAGGGAGTTCAGCCCGCATTAGAGCAATGAAATATCTGATTGTTTATTACAAGTTAGAGAAACTATCTGAATAACCGAGCTCTCACCTCAGAAACCATTCAGTCTGTCCCAAATGCTCCAGACTCGATAATAAATCATGACCTATGCAGAGAACCAAGCCACACAGCATCAGCTGACTGACTGTTTTTCTGCTCCAAACTGTAACCATCAGTCCTCTAAACTGGTCTCAATGGTAACCTTTTAGTTAATCCGTTCTTGTTTTTATATATTGGAAGAAAGGTCAGGAAGCCGAAGACATTTTGTTCATTTCTTCAACAACAAAGTGTTATGATCTTGTTTTTTTCTAATGAGCTAAAAAGCAATAAAACAATTTAAACTTCAGTGACATGTAGATTGCTTTTGACTTCAGACTCGTGGCACTAGAACATCCTGCATGTTGGAAACCCTGATAATAACAGAGGCTCAGTAGCTCCTTTGTTAACTGATCTGTCAGTGAAGCATATTTTTACTGAAAGGTCGACGATCAGCCGTTTCAGCTCTGAGTGCATCAGTGGACCTCTAACACAATGAAAGCCTTTAATGTGGGAGTCTGATGAATGTCTAGGGAGAGGACGTGCAGACGTCGTCTGATCCGTTTCACACACATACCTGGAGATTATTGTGCTTTTTCCAAGTTTTTACGCTCTGACGTGTGATGGTTACCGTAGAGAATGTTTGGACCTCAAAAAGTTCTGCCAAAGGAAATACAGTGCCTTGCAAAAGTGTTCACAACCCCAGGAGCTTTCCGCCATGTTGTCTCGTTAACCACAGAATTTAATGCGTTTTTGTGTTAGACCACCAGAAAGGGAATGAAATTGAAAACCCGAGATCAACTTTGAAGTTAAAGCAGCAAGTCTTTTGGAGGGTGTCTTTACCAGCTTTTCACATCATGACAGACATTAGCTGGAAGGCGTCCGTCTACAGCTGGAGCCACAGCTGGAGCCACAGCTGGAGCCACAGCTGGAGCCACAGCTGGAGCCACAGCTGGAGCCACAGCTGGAGCCACAGCTGGAGCCACAGCTGGAGCCACAGCTGGCTCTTTGGATCTTCCATAATGGTTCCCGACTCTGGCTTAAAATAATCAACTTTTGTAAAATAGATATAACAAATAGTGGATATGTAAAAAAAAAAAAAAAAATCCACGACAGTAGAGCACTAGAAGATTCAGTTTTTTAATCATTAAGTTGGAAACTATGTGCTTTTCTCCATTTAACATAAATTTCAACATCCCACAGAAGAAAATTCATTCGGTCTTCAAGTTTAATGTTTTTCTTATTGTAAAACCTAAAAACTGATAAAATGGGGTTCTTTAAATGACACATTTCCTGAAGTAGATATTTATCAACATTTATGGCTCTAAAGTTTTCTTTATCTGGACCAATTGTAAATATGCCTCTTTGGATTGTAAAGGTTGCTGACCCCTGGTCTGAACTTTTTAATCTTACCACAGATTGTTTAGATTTCAGTGTGAACTTTGACTAGGCCATTTTTTGTCTCGTGTACCTGTAGTTACCAAAACACTCATGGAGATAAAAATTGGAATTGGGACTCTTAAATACAGAAAGTATTACTTCATTACAGTGGCATTGGTCATCAGCCCCGCCCACTCAGTGTCTCCAAGTGAAGGGTTGGCCTCAACAACATGGATAAGCTTCGATCTAAACCGATATGTTGTAGCTCTGGCTGTATGTTTATGCTACATTCTCTAGGCTTCTGCAGCCTCCAACAGCTCATCTTCCAAAATTACGCTGGATTTAGCTGAAGAAAAGCCCATAGCATGATGCTGCCGACACTGTTTCATGTTTTCATCTGAAGGAAGTGGTACTGGATTATATTTAATAAGGTCAGAGTCAGTGGAGCTAAATACATATCAATGCCACATTTCTTAGCTTCATTAATTGTAAAAAAAAACAGATTGTTAAAAAAAATTTGATTTAAAGTGGTAAGTTCAAACGGTATGAATACTTTTGTCAGGCACTGTAGATATTTAATGTCTTGCATATGCTTTCATTAAAAGTGTTCTTTGTAATTTACTCTATTGCTGTGTTGTCTTTATTCATCAGCCCTAAATGAAGATGATTATAGGAGAAAATAAACTTGTTTTATTAAAAGACAAAAGGTGGAGCACAGCTCCTATTGGTTACTGAGTACATCAGAATCCTGCTTATCCATCACATTACTGATCGAAGCATTGAAATGAAAGCCTAATGGAATGTTTCACAGTGCATCGTTTAATTTACAGGACTGAACGAGTCAAAAAAAAAGAAAAAATTAATGAGTGGAAGAATGAGTAACTGTTCCCATTTTTTGCAAAGTTCACTTTTGTCCTTTCTTTGGCACCAGGACACATCGAGTCAGTAGAGCTCCTCAAAACATGTAATAGTAAGTACCACGTAAATATTGGAAAATGATCACATTCATCACAACAAACTAAATGAATCGCCTACAAACGTACTAAACGCTTAGATCTGCCACCAGCTCACAAGATGCAGTTGCAAACAAAACCCACTGAAAATGTTGATTCATCACTAAGATGCTGGCCAGCAGCAGCAGAAGCTGTGTAGTCTCAGGTCAGACCCAAGATATGTGTGAATGAGCCATTTAGCTCTCAGGGTCCATCAGAGCACGACTCCTTTAACTGTCCAAGACGTCTTCCAGCAACCCGTCGCTGTTTGGAGTTTGCCACATTGTGATGTGAGGGGAACAACGAAGCTTAAATGGCCATCGGGTCGGCCCTGGTGAAGGAGCAGTCCCACGTGATGCCGTCTCCGCCAGGAGGATGGCTGGAGGGCAGCAGGACCCGTGTGAGCCAGTGACTGAGGAACAACAGTGAGAATGCAGTTGTTTTTTCTGCACAGTGCCCAGCTTGTTAACAGATGACTCGATGAGAAATTCAAATCATAGCAGTTTCGTGAAAGAAAACTGTCAACAACAATGGTAAAGGCTTTAACATTTATTAAGACAAAATACATGAGACCACACAGTTTAGACCATTTCAAACCCATACTTAGGACACACCTATTTGATCTGGCTTTTCATGCAGCTTGATTTGAGCATCTTAATAGTTTTTTTATTATCTACTGTGATAAACTGTTTCCTTATCTTGTTTTATTAATGTTTTTGTATCCACATTTTATTCCTACTATTTTACTGCTTGTGTTTTCTGTCTTGTTCAGTGCTTCGGGGCAGCTTGTGCTACTGAAATAAATTTGACGTTGACCAAGGTCAGATTTATGTGGGAACTGGATTTCCATTGTTTTCTCATTTTTCACTTTTAAACTGTTTTGAAACTGGGATCTTTACACCAATATGTTGCCAGTGGAGAAAGTGTCCTTATTAATCCATAAAGTCCTGCGATTCTTAAAGGAATTCAGAGTTCAATTTATGAAATTTCTTTTAATATAAATCTTGTTAAATATAATTTATTTTAATTTGTTCTTTAAGTTTGTTTTGAAACAGTCATTATATCCCAGAAACTAGACTTTTAGATTGCAACCAATCCTAAAAATTATAGAAACCGGAAACAGAAAATAGATTTTGATATTTTTAGTCTATATCGGCCAGCTCTAAATAAAAGATAGAAATATGCTCCGTCCTTCCTCCTACATCAATCCCTTTCTTCCTTTCTCTCTACCTCCCTCCCTTGCAATGCTCCATGTTCTCCTGCCTTTTAAAGGTGGTTCACTTGTTCTGTTTAGTAGTATAATAATGAAATAAAAAGATGTGAAGTGGCTGTTAGTCTCACCTCCTTGTTTCCACTCCAAAAAATAACTTCCAGTTGTTCAGCCTGCCATGATGGTACGGATTTCTGAACACCTGAAATGGAGAAGAGGAACCGTTGTCTTTTTTAGAACATGTTGGAAGCAATCAAAGATGAAACGGTTTTATGAAGAAGGACTTTGTATTCCCAGAGTTCTTCTTGTGTCCTCCTTGTACCGGTAGAAACGTACCTTCCCCTTCTCCTGCAGCCTTCTGGTCTCCTTGCGGTTGATGTGGCGCTCCACGCTGGTCTCGCCTCTGCTGATCAGTTTGGCGTGCCACAGGGTGAGTCCTCCAAGTGCGACCGCAACCGAACTGCAGGATCGGAGCGGACGGGAAACGCGCTATATACCTGAGCTGGCCGTGTGCGGTCATCAAAGGTGTTGTGCAGACTAGTGTTGGCTCACCTGGTCAGAACCCAGAGGAAGATGATGCACTTATGAGCAACGCTTTCTCTGGGGCTTTGATCTAGGGGAGGAGAAGTCTGAAGGGACATCTGAAACAGAGGAAACACAGGATTCTACTGTTGTATTGTCAACCCAGGAATTTTGCTCTTATTTACTTTCGGACAATTGTGATGTGTAACCGTGACTACAACATGGTATTGTTTTAACAACAGCGAGCAGCTGACTTGCATCTCTAACGCTCAAATATTACGTGAACCACGACCCCCAGTCCCAGAGGAGTTGAAAAGGAGGCGTCATGGATCCAGAGCAGGAGCAAAGGGGAGAGAGAGAAGGAGGAAGTTCAAACCATCTCTTCTATCCATCATAATGGACAAGGATCATAGAAGCTCCTACTCCAGCATCTCTCTGTCCAACTTTCTGAGCGTACCACCAAACAGATTTATAGAGCGGCAAAAGCAAATGAGGTGGATGAGCAGTGCTTGCCAACAACCGATGCTGTCATTCAGGACATGTTACTGTGGAATATCATCTCTGCTTTTAGCATGTTATAACAGTCATGAGACTGTCATACAGCAACAGTCTTCACTCAAGAGGCCTTTTCAGATTTGCTGCAAGACTGACCTCTACCGGAGATCCTTCCTGCCCACAGCATCACCATCCACAAAGACTCTTTGAAGATACTTGGATGATATGAGTTTCGACATTTAATTTAAATAAATTATTGTTTTAATTGAACACAAGTGTTTTCCTCCATATATTTCCTCTAGATCCAAAACCTTACAATAAAAAGGTAAAGAAAATGTGTAATAAAAGCACTTAAGTATTCAAACGTTTTGTGCAGCGCTGCACAATCCCCCCCCCCCGGGGTAGTGCACTTCTCAGATCCTTAATCAGATGTAGATATAAGAACAGGATCATTTTCAGGTGTCCTGTTTCTATCTTTACACTCAATCTAAGCTCAGATTCTGCCTTCCTACTTCCATCTCGCAGATGCTGTTGCTCAGAACATCTCATTAAAACCCCTCGGTTAAACTGGACCACAGCTAGGAGCAGAGGTCGCTGACCTTTATTATCCAGAGCCCGGAAGTGCCCTAAACCAGTAGTTTTTTCAGACCACTTTAATATCAGACAAAATTCAACACGAACCAGCAGAGAAATGCAACAAACAGGTTATATTGAAATATAATGATGAATATAATTTCAATGTTTGGTGGTAACCTTATTGCCAGTGTCCAATAACGTCACGTCAGTAACATCCTCTCTGCCCCTAATGCTCTCAGGTCGCTATGGTAATGTTTAAACATGCCTTTAAAATAAGAATTACCACAAAAACTCACATTTGCACAAAGTGCATGAAAGTTAAAACTCACCACAACGCTAAATCAGTGGGAGCCCAGTGGCTGTTTCTCTGTAAAGAAACAGTCCCGTCTGGGGGAGTTTTAAAGGTTTCATTTTCTCATTAGAAAGCTGGCTGCCAGACAATAAGTAGAGCGGGGGCCTGGTGCTTGGAAATTGCCTACGAGACAAATCCATATTTTAAGTATGACTCCTAATAATGTCTGCTAAATATAGCTTTTTTCTGGAACTTTTCCTTGTTTTAAAAGAAACTTTTCAGAGACCTCCGTTTTTAATCATTCCACTAGCTTTATGGGTTTGTTTTAAGCTCTGACGTATCACGTGACCGAGGCAAGCGCCTTGACATGTCGTCAAGAGTGAGTTAAAGCCAGATGTAAGTTGGAGAGAATCTGGAGATTTTTCACAAATAAAACATGGTTTAGATTTGGATAATTAAACGGAAATAAATCAGTTATTATTTCCGTCTGGCCCACGGCGCCGGTCATTTGTCACCGCGCCGCCGCCCTGTACCAGTCTGGGGCCCTTCACCCTTAACAACATTTGGGTAGAGCCACAATACCCATTTGACCCTTAAGAAAATACTATTTTATACCTGTTTTATGGTTAAAGAACCATGATTATAAGTTTTAGATTTTAGAAACAAACAAATAAACTAGAAAACTTTTATAAAGAGAATGAATACATTTTCTTAAAATAGAGCATTTTCATATTTACAGAAAAAGTTGAAAATAAGCATGTGGTTTGTGGCCTAATGACAAAAAAATGATTCCTTTCACCATCAGGTTTTTAGCAAATATTGCATGAAACACTCTTAAATTTAGTATTTTTAAAACTTTTATAAAACATTTCTTAGTTCTATGTCACGTTTGGTCAAAGTTATCAGGACACACTTTGTAGGGCCTAAAGACCTCAACACAAGTCGGTGTGCCGAACCTCAACTGGCCTCACCTCTATGGCGTCGTAGGCCTCCAGAAACAAGTTCCTGCTGCTGATGCTGCAGTAGATGCAGCCCAGGGTCATGTAGAGGCAGAAGGAGAAGAAGTAGCGATGGTTCAGGTGGCCCACACAGTTGTTCAGCCAGGCTGGAAACGCACGCGTTCAGGGCAAACACGCACCACAAGGCAGAAAGTAAGGAACGCTTAAAGGATTTCATCCTTACGTGTTGCAGGCTGAAAGGATACGACAGTGATGGTCCATCTTCAGAACACACCTGGAGCACAACAGAAAGAGCTGTAGAATATACAACGTGACTCAGTTTAACCAACCATCTGCTGTAGGAGGACAGGGTGAGCTTACAGGCTGCAGATGCTACAGTGGTGGGTCCTTGGTGGTTTGGGTGTAATGCATTTCTTACAGATGGAGACAGAGGGCGCGTCACGTTTGTCCTGAAGCAGACGGAAAAAGGAAAAGACGTATTCATATCCCTTGAATTTTTTTCCGATCTTGTATCATTACAACCACAAAGTTTAATGTATTTTATTGGGACTTTATGCAATATAAAAAGAAAAGAAAAAAACATAGAATACTGCATAACTAAAGTGGAAGGAAAAAGCATACATCATTTTCAAAACCGTGGCAGCACAGTGGAGCAGTTGGTAGCGCTGTTGCCGTGCAGCAAAAAGGTCCCCGGTTGGAATCCCACCCTGGGGTCTTTCTGCATGGAGGTCACATGCTCTCCCTCTGCTTTCTGGGTTCCTCTGCTTCCTCCCACAGTCCAGAAACATGACTGTTGGGTTAACTCAACCTCTGAATGGCCCTTAGGTATGAGTGTGTGTTTGCATGGTTGTTTGTCCTGTGCAGGAGTCACGATTACCAAATATTTTCCATATTTGACCTTTTTTCTTTGACGGTGACAGAAAAATCTGAAGGCCATCTGTCATTTTGACAAGATTACAATTCCCACCCCCTGCGTGTCTTGGCATACACTGTTTATAATTAACACATGTAGCCTATTAATCAGCTCCATGTGCGATGGCACGATGTGGATTCTCTGTTCAGTTTGCTCGGGTTAAATATTAATTAAAATGAATGAAAATCAAATACTGAAAATGCCATTATTATCATTTTAAAAATTGACTGGTAAAAATAGATTATGACCAGATTTTAGAAAAATTTTACCCCGTCAGTCAAAATGAGCGACCACAAAAAAAATACAAATAGTAGCGCGACCTTTGTTGCTGTGTTACCCTGTGATGGACTGGTGCCGGTTCAGGGTGTACCCCGCCTCTCGCCCAGTGTGACAGAAACAGGACCTATCGCTTGAATCAAAGTAAAAATGTGTTAATCGGACTAATCTATATTTACAGGCCACAAACACTTCTGTTGAGGTGTTTCAGGACTGACAAGAAACAAAAGCAACAAACTGGACAAACAAAAACACAACCTAGTTCTCCTGATCGGTAAAGAAAAAGAACGAAGACGTTCCGCACACTAATTTTTTTATAGGTGGCTTCTAAAGGCAACCGACTGCCATGGATTTTATTGAAGTGTATCAGAGTAAAGAGCCCCCACCAGACTTTTTAGTTTTTTATTTTATATAAACGTGGAAAACCAAGTATCGCCTTTCTTCAATTTCAAAATGATGCATTAATCAAACATGAAAACCCAATAAGATAGATCAGTTTGACGTGGCACAGGGTGAGTCCTCCAAGAGCGACCACAACCGAACTGCAGGATCGGAGCGAACGGGAAACGCGCTGTACTGTACTGTATACCTTGGGTGGGTGTCCAGGGGAGGTGGTGGTTGCCTTGTAGTAATGGAAGACCACCAGGATGAGTAGCCAGTGGCCGCAGGAGAGGTGCCAGGCGACCCAGTGTACGGGGTAAGTGGCGAAGATTGTTGGCAGGACAAACAGGTAGACGATGACCACAACGGAGGACGTCAGCAGGACCACCAGGCACACAAACACCTGGCGGAGTGCGAGGAGAGAGACGGTAAAGAGACAGAAGAAGAGTCATGGATAATCAGTGGGAACAGAGCGCTTACCACTCCAAACCAGCGGGTGACGTTGTCCACCAGCCAGTACACCGGTTCAAACGCACAGTCCAGCAGCGTGTCCGAGTCGGTGAGGCTGTTGTGGTACAGGGAGCGCAGCAGCAGCTTGCTGTACCTCCACAGCTTCGACAGCCTGCTCCCCAACGCCGCCCCGCCGCCCCCACCTCCTTTCCGCGCGCGGCACGGCCGGCACCATCGCAGCGCCAGCCTCATGGCCCGGGAGAGCTGCCACCTCCAGCTGCTGCCCGGACGCATGCTGGCCCCGCCTGGACGCATGCTGGCGCCGCCCGCTCGCCTCCGGAACACCCTGCCTTCCAGGCACACACACACACACAGGCACACGGACCAGCAGTGAGAAACGCAGGCGGCGTAGAACAGCAGCTCGCCGTACTGGAGCCGCATAGTCACAGAGTTTTCCATCGTCTTCTTCAGCTTGAGACTAGATGTGGAACAGGACGACTGGAGGACGGTGAACAGCAGGAACACAAAGGAAAGCGTCCTAGAGAGCCAAACATGCAGAGAGAGAGGGCAACCCCCCCCAAAAAAACCAACCAACCAACATCTCCTTTTAATAATTCAGAACCGGCCCAGATCTGCACGATTAAAAGTTCCAAGAAATGAGGGGGAGAGCAGCAGAGCGGTAACCCGGTACGGAGGGGGAACATGCAACATGATGAAAGGGTCGGGAACATCACAAAGTGGCTACGTGATCCTGAGACAACATTTCATCAAGCCGAGTACCGATCACACTGATAGGAGTTAGGCCGTTTAGATCCATGCACATTTAGTCCCGTTACAACCAGGCAGGGGCCTTTAAAATTGACCAAAGTAATGTATTATTCTAGTGAGTGGTAAAGTGAAGGAATTAATAGTGCTGAAAGATATAACCTTGAACAAAGCAATAAGTTTGATTAATATAAACACAGAAACTTTTTTTTTGTTTATTGGGTCTTTAAAATGTCTCCCTAGTTGATTTTCAGAACTATTATTCTAACTAAAGAAAAAAATAAAAATAACACCAACATGGAAATTACTGACCCCTAACAATACAAAATCTATCCTCACCTCAGTTTTATGTGTTCAATTGAAAGCTAAATTGTGCAAATAGACAAGAAAATACATGATATGAATATTGAAATCCTTGCATTTTATTATTTTATTCAACCCTAATTTAACCAGGTAAAATCCCATTGAGATTAAGAACATTTGTTGTTATATGAACATAGCCAATGCATAAAAAATTATGAATTACTGATTCTGATAACCTGGGATATTATGGGTGGCCTTTGGATTTTTCCTTACAAAGATGGAAAAGGGAACACTGTCAGCAGGCTTGTTCAGTGGTGAAGAGAATAAACCTACAAATCTGTGTACTTCTCACTTGTGGTATGATACTATGGTTGACACAGTAGTCGAAACTAGTCTGGTACCTGTTGGTTTAAAAATAGGGTTAGTCTTAGGTCTCACTCTGGGGGTTTGCGTTAACTGGGTGGTGGTGGCCTGGGAAGGTATCAAATTCCCTGCCTGAATTATCGTTCCAGTCCGCCCCTGGTTACAACCGGGGGGGGGGGGACAGCCTTTATGCCCTCAGAGATGTGTTGACATTATCGATTGTCCAAGCTCAATTACTGCTCTATGTAAAATTTAGAAAGATATTCTGAGTGGATAGGATTGGGGGAACTACTGCCACCTACAGGCTTGGCATGCCTATGAATTTGCTTAAAAGAGCAACACACTCCCAAATCCCCTTTTAGCTAGATGATAAACTGTATAAAATACTGTCTAATAGTGCTGTCTACATTTCTGGTAATTATTTTGGTATTTTAGTGCATCTTAGTAAAAATGTAAATTTTCTGCCTAAAACCGTCAGTGTGGCACCCTCTTCAGGTTAAAACTGTACACTGCACTTGACTTTGAATCGAGCATTGCTATTGGCTCTGCGGTCAGGGCTGACGTTAGCTATCCTGCCGCTGTTTGGTATAAAACAAGCAGAGAATCCGCCCACGCCTCCTCCACAGAACCTCTCTCCCTTTCCTCTGGTGAAGGAGGTGGAGAGAAATCCTCCTCACAGCTTCCTCCTTGACCCCACTACTGGGTTCCTTGGTCTTCATGAAGCTGTTCTCTCCCTAATGTTCTCGAACAAACCCTTGAGTCCTTCACAGAACAACGGGATTCAAACTGAGATCAAATTCCACAGAGGTGGACTCTGTTTACTAGGCATGTAAGAAAATATCGATACACCGATATATCGTGGTATTTTATGTAACGATATTGTGTCGATATTCAAAAGCAATATATCGTTTTGTTTTTTGGTTTTTTTGGAATGGAACCATTGATGATGACAGTTATTTTTGTGGTAAACATTTAAAGTATGACAGGGAGTTTGTGGCTGTTTTCACCTTCTTCGTTCCAGTGGATCAACTAGATCTAGTTATAAAACTGGATGCGTTAAAATATGAAACAGGTTGGAGTGTTTAGTTTTTCTACAATTAAATCCAGTTTTAAAAATCACACTATATAGTCTTACTCATACTATAGCAATATATTGTTATGTCTCCCCTGTATCGTGATACATATCGTATTGCCAGATGTTTACCAATACACATCCCTACTGCTTACTAATGAGGCGACTTCTGAAAGCAATTAGGTTTTCTTTCGGGGTATGTAAGGGTTAATAAATCTTTTTATGCCCCTTTTCAGATCTTTATCTGTAAAAAGGTTTAGAAATCTGTGTTCCTCTCCTTCCAGTTCACAAGCAATTACCAATCTGTGTTCATCCCAATAAAATTCGCTCAGGTTTGAAGATCTAATGTGTCCAAATGTGAAACGCAGTGAAAAACTAAAAGGTGTTTAAAAAGTCAGATTATTCATGTTGTGAACATGACAGGAAGAAGGGACGCATGTGGAAGAATCCCATCGCAACAGAATCTCCATGGTAACTGATGTCCCAAATCTGCTGTGAGTAGGCAGCCAGATCAGTACCTTGCTGGGTTCCACCCTAATAAGCTTTGGATCTTTGGAGAACCCTCCAAAATATTTGTCTTGATATGAATATGCGTTCTGTTGGCTTCTTCAGGTCATGACCTCCAGCTTCCAGTCCTGCCCTGTGGACCAACCCACTTCACTTCTCCTCCCGACATTCAGCACTTCTCAGATGTCCTTTTTATGCTGAAATCTCATATAGTAGTGGGTGATATAAACGTTATAGGGTAGAAATGATATCAATTTAGCCAACGATAGAGATTTGGACTATACCGGCCTACCGAGATTGCACATATTGATGATGTCATCAAGCTGTGTCTACGTACTTTGTACCACGTACGCAAGGAGGATAACTACTGATGTTCAGTGTTCATATTTACAATAGATATTGTTTAGATTTAGGTTTTGTTTAGATATTGTAAGTTTAAAATTAGTTTTCTATTCAACAAAAACTAAAGCTGTTGAACTTCAAGCATTTTTAGTTAGGGTAATATGTGCAACTTTATTTTTGTGCAATATTAAATCTATAAATAAGTAATCAGGACAATTTGGAAAGTTGTGCTTTCTTAACATTTAGCGTGTCATTTATTTCAAATATTTTCATGTTTTTTTATATGAGAACCTTTGTGTTGCATTTTTCAGAAGAACGTTTTTTTTTTTTGCATTTTGCGCAATAAATGTTCTTTAAACGGCTTTTTTGAAGTCGTAGTTCTGCTGGTATGCGAGAATGTTCATAACCCGTGATTTTGATGTATCTAAACAGAAGAAAAGAATATATCGTAATAAATATCGTTACCGCACATGCTTCAGATTATATCGCAATATAGATAGATAGATTTGAGGCCATATCGCCCAGCCCTAATCTGACACTTTAACAGCCTTGCAGTACTCTTATTATTGGTTGGTTATTGATCTCAGTCCAAACAGATGGAGATCTTTTGCCACCTGAACGCAAAGGGAATCTTAACATTTAGTCGTAGAACAATCAGAACAACGGTTTGGCACATCATGTTTTAGTTCTTTAAAATGGCAAGAAAATGCTTGAGCCACAGCACCGTTAGATTTGTGAAAATAGTTGTGAATAACAGTAAATGTGGATTTGTTTGCTCAATGATTTGGTAAATAGTTTTCAGTCACTCTATAACTACACACTTCTTGGGTTAATAAATATGGTCAGAGTGGACAAAGTGGAAATCAGGAAAATAAAAACGGACAAAGTGGAATTTTAGAAAATAAAACACAATTTGTAAAATAATTCAAAGGGATTTCATAGGGCTCCAGAGAAGGTTGTGACAGTTGAAAAGAAAAACCGGCGGAGGTGACATAGACAAAGCAGTTATGTGTCCTACCTGAAGCTGAGCAGTCACCAATGTTTACAGTTTAAAAAACAAGTTGAATGTTACTTTTTAGTCTAAAAATGCACATCCCAGTGAATCATTTGAACTTTGTTCTGTTCTGAGCATCACACAGACTGAGCAGTCTTGATGAAATGTTACCAATCGAGTTAATAAACTGAAATGAAATTGTTGCAGCTTATTTTATTACACTTTAAAAAAAAAAAAATATATATATATATATATATATATATATATATATATATATATATATATATATATATATATAATATATCAGTATATTGTATACAGAATGCTGGTGCCAGTGGTTCGTACAGATAAATCATTAAATATAATTATAATTGAGAACCACAGGATTAGGTTAGAAGGCTTTGTGCCAGCATAAAGAGAATACCACGTTGGCAGAGCTAATGTTTAATAATTGTTTCTGCTCCTGCTACATAATGTTTTCTAGCAGTCTAACACTGTGCGAAGTCAGACACTATCACAGAAGAATCACGTTAGAGTTATTTAACCTCCTGACTTGTAAATGTGTAATCTTGTTAACCACTGAGGCATTCCTCCAATTAGATTCAGTTATAGTACATTAGCAGGTTAGCTAACCATTAGCAGCCTGCAACCCCACCTTTGTTGTTAAGTGTTCAGCTCTAATAGAAAACATATATATATTGCACTTTCAAAGACGTAAATTATCAATGGCGGACCTTACCCGTCCAGAAGAACTGCGTAGGTAAAACTGGATGCTGTTGTCAAGTCATGGTTTCACCAAACAAGCCACCTAAGAGATTTTCACTGACTGGCAGAAAGACCGACAGCGCAAAGCTGCAACACTGACAAAGCTCGTCCTTTAAACAGACGACTCACTACTTTATAGAAAAAGAAGTATATTCCTTGTGCTTAAGAGGACATAAACAAACGAGATAAATGTTGTGATAAATTTTGCAATACACTTCAACAACTGCTGCATCAAAAAAATAGTTAGACATTCAATATACAGATCGTTGGTGTAAAATTGGTTGAAGTGACACCTCTGTCATTAGTGCTATCTTCTCTCTGGTGGTGGAGACTCTCAGAAGCGCACAATGTACCATGGGAAATATAGTCAGATTTGCGAGAGCAGTATTTTTAAGCATATCTCTGCTAAACGCTGTGCTGAATTGCCTCTTTGCGCCATTATTCTACTGTAACTTTAGCTCTGCTAATGTAGCAACAATAATTATGATAATGAAAGATTTAAAAAGCAAAAGAAAGCTCATCACCAAATTAAACTGAACCAGGAAGTCCAGAAGTGTCATGTGATATGAAAAAAAAATGGCTTCGGTGCAGTGGTAAGATGCATTTTCTCCTTCTAAAACCTGCAGTTATTAACATCTGGCGGTTAATTTAGTAGTCTGTTTGTAATGTGCGACGATTAAGAACGCATATCTTGCATCTAAATACTAGTTGTGCATTTTTAAACACCTCCCATACAGTATTTAGTTGGTATTTGCTACATCAAGCTAAAGACATAACATGACAGCCCCTGTAACTCATCGGGGGGAATCAAGCTGCTTCTACATAGTTTATTTCTCTAGGCTACGTTTATTGTTTAGAGTAAGCTGACTATTAGTGTTGCGTGTATGAATTGTTGTCGTTTTTATGACTGAAGCTGCTCCTTGTCCTGTCCTGTCGTGCAAACAGGCGTTCTCGTGGACGTAACTATGAAGCAGAGCTGCAGAGGTGTCACCCGGAAGTGGTCCCTGTCGAGTTCGGAGACTACCATCCCCTTAAGCCCATCATGGTATCCCCTTGCCTCCTGCTATCCAACCTGTGTCCAGATGAAATGCACACTCTGAGACCTGTTGATCTGAGTCACACAGTACTTTATTGACCTCAGTTTGGTAGTCATCATGACCCTTTCTTTTATTTCTTTTTTAACATCCAGGTCACAGATACAAAGACGCGTCGTGGAACCCGTAAAGGCAGCACCTCTTCATCCTCCTCGTCCTCCTCCTCAGCTCCCGCGGACCCCCTCAGCTCCATGCTGGACGGCACAGACCCCCTGTCCGTGTTTGCCGCTGCCTCCTCCAGTGAGACGTCGGCCATGTCACACAGCAGCTCCACAGGGGTCAGTCAGGTCACCAGCCGGTCCAGCAGAAAGGGCAAGGAGAAAGAAATAAAGAGGGACAGGTTTGAAAATCTTTTTAAACTTGGAATGACCGGAGGTGTTGTGGTTCCAGGATCTCGGGAGGAAGAAGAGGGTTAAGGAAGAAGAGGCGCTTGGAGCGGACTTTGAGCCCTGGTCAATGAAACGAGGAGAAATCCTGGCTAGGTTCACCACCACTGAAAAACTCTCCATTGTGAGTCCAAATTTTTTCAAAACGGTTTCACATGTAGAAGTTGTTGTTTTTTGGGGGGACATACTCGCACCCTGCTACGGTAACGTTTTAAGGTTAAAACCAAAATGTGTATGTCTTTCTCTTTACAGAATCTCTTTATGGGCTCTGACAGAGGTAAGTAAGCCCGGCGTCTTTCTATCTCATCAACATGTCACAGTGAGCACAAACTGGGTTAATGCTGTTTAAAAAAAGAAAAAAACAGGGCATTTGATCCATGCCTGCTATCAGGCAAAGTGTTGATGATACAGGGCTCCTTCATAGCATGGGAAATTAAAATGATAAATGTTTGTATTTCTACAAAAAAATTTTTTATTTTTTTATATAAAAGTCGTACCCATGAGGCCTTTGGTTTAACTCCCATCCATCCTTGCGTTTTACACACAAGTCTGACATCTGTAGAAAAACAACAACTGTAAAGATCAACTTCTTTTAATGTCCTATGTTTTCACTTTAAAAGAAACATCTGAAAACTATGAAAATATGAGTTTGGAAATGTCATGAGTTTTGACAAAGAAAAAATGGAAGAACCCTGTTCTGATGCCGTGTTGTTATTCCCGCTTCCACGGTCTCGTCACTTCCAGTTCGGGGAGTGCCCAGGCTGCTAATAGCTAAGCTACCTCTGCTGTTTACGTGCAGAGAAATGTGGGTTTCTAATCGCATTTTCTGGGAGTCTTAGCTCGATTAAGAGTAGGTTCTGTTCGACTCCAGTTGGACTAAGGTATATACATGGATTTCAAATGCCTGAATTCAGTTGGACTAAGGCAATAATTCGGTTTTCTCTTACTGCATGTAAACCCACTGAATGAAATTAGCATTTGGCAGGGCGGTTGGGAAGGTGGTGAAAGCAGGATGAGCTGTGTAAATGAAACTAATCACAATTTTTTTTAATACTCCTCCAACACATAATTTTGGGGCAAGGTGGAACATGATGTGGGCCTGTGTTGCACCCAGTAGTAGTGCTAGGAACAAAAAACAAACATCCTGAAATGATAAGAAATCCATGTTTAGTCTTAAAATTTTTACTTTGTTTTTTAAATTTTTATTCTAGAATTGCGCTGCTCTGGGTGGCAGCATGTTGGAGTTGCTCTGTTGGCTACATATTAAGTTTTGGTTTTTTGTACATTGGTTCCTCTTTTTTCTTAAAGAAGATTGCATTTTTTTTACCTGTATACTTTCAAATTTTTGGTGCTGTGAAACTGGAAGGATTTTTGCTGTAAATGTTTCCTTTTTGACAATTTGTTATGATGCGTAACCATGGCAACAATGTGGTTTACAGCCGGGAGCAGCTGATTAACATCGCAAAAGCTGAAATAATACCTCAACTGAAGCCACAAATCCCTGATGAGTTGATAAGGAGGAGACGTGGATGCAGAGCAGGAGCGAAAAGGAGACAGAGAAAGAGGAAGTTCAAGCCATCTCTTCCATCGATCATAATGGGCAACGTAAGATCACTGGCTAACAAGATGGATGAACTCCAAGCCCTTACAAGGACTCAGCCAGAATACCGTGAATGCAGGGTTATGTGTTTTACTGAGACATGGCTGCTGGATCATATCCCCGACTCCAACGTCTCTCTGCCAGGCTTCCTGACTGTACGAGCAGACAGAGATCTGAAGACGAGCAGAAAAAGAAAAGGAGGTGGAGTAGCAGTGCTTGTCAACAACAGATGGTGTCATCCAGGAAATGTTACTGTGAAGTGTCGTCTCTGCAGCCCAGATGTCGAACTCTTGGCAGTGAGTTTTTGTCCATATTATTTACCAACAGAGTTCACCAGCGTAATTTTGGCAGTTGTTTACATTCCACCTTCAGCCATTGCTGACACTGCATGTGATGTCATCAGTTCCATTGTTGCTAAGCTACAGACACAGCACCCCAATGCATTTGTGGCAATATCTGTTGATTTTAATCATGCCTCGCTCTCTACTACACTTCCAACATTTCAACAGTTTGTCAGCTGCTCTACAAGAGAAAACAGGACCTTGGATTTGTTTTATGCAAATGTAAAGGATGCATACATGTCCAAACCAAGATCTCCTCTGGGACAATCAGATCACAATCTTGTTTTTCTCTGTTCAGAATATAAACTACTTGTTCAGAGGCAACATGTGACAAAATGAACTGAGAAAATGGTCACAGGAAGCAGAAGAAGCCCTGCAGGGTTGTTTTGCAACCACAGACTGGATGACTCTTTTCCAAGCACATGGAGAGGACATCAATGCCATGACTGAGTGTGTGACTGACTATATAAACTTCTGTGTGGACAACATCATCCCCACCAGAACAGTGAGATGCTTTCCTAATAACAAACCCTGGATCACCAGTGACCTGAAGGAACTGCTAAACAAGAAAAAAAGAGCCTTCAGGGAGGGAGACAGGGAATTACTGAGGAGTATACAGAAGCAACTTAAGGTCAAGATCGGAGACAGCAAAGAGGCATGTTACTCCTGTGTTATGTTAATTTCATGCCATTCCGCTAGGGGGCACTGTGATGTTTGTAGCACGTGGGAATGCAATATGGAGTGTAACTGAGTTAGCTAAATAAACTTGCCTGAGCAAAAGTGGAGTTATCTTTTGAGCTAATATTGGTAGCAGAGGATGGTTAGTAACTACAGGGTTCCGCCAACGTTTGAAGAGGGAAAACCCTACGAAAGCTGGAAGAATGAAGTCAACATTTGGACCAGTTACAGATTTGAAGAAAAAAAAATCAAGCTCTCGCCGTCGCCCTGGCGCTATCAGGAAGTGTGCGAGACAAGGCGATGGAAATTCCGGTGGATGATCTAAATAAAGACACTGGAATTACCACTTTGTTAGCGAAACTGGGTGAATTGTTCCTAAGAGAGGAAAAGGACAGGATCTACGATGCTTACTCAGATTTCGACCGCATTATAAAAGAACTGAACATGTCCATGGCGGACTTTATTATTGATTTTGAACAGCGCTATTCTCGAATGAATAAGTACAGGATGGAACTACCCGAAGCAGTTTTAGCTTTCAAGCTGTTGGACACTGCGTGTTTGGATATGACGGATAGGCAATTGGCTCTTACACCATGCACAGACTTAACTTTTGCATCGATGAAGTCCGGTTTGAAAAGAATATTTGGCGGAAAAAATAGCGCGGCAGCACAAAGTAGCCAGGAGTCCGTGTTTGCGACGGAACAGCGACGGCAAAAAGGCAAGTCCTGGCAGCAAAGCGCTCAGCAGAAAGCTCCACAACCCGGTACTAACCCACTAGATAGGTACAGACGACGATCAAAATGTGCAGTGTGCCAAAGTACGTATCACTTTGGCAAAGATTGTCCGCACAAAGGTGAGAGTGTTAAGATTACAGAAGATATAACAGACATGGAAGAGTGTAATGTTACTTTGTACACCAAAGAATCACAGATGCAGAGATATTCATGACCGATTTTTTTGGTTCAGCGATAATAGACACTGCTTGCAGTAGGACAGTATATGGACAAGAGTGGCTTGACAACTACAGTACTGTGCTACAGAAGAAAAGTGTAAAGATGATGAAAGAAACAGAAGCACAAAGTCACAGGCCTTTCAAGTTTGGAGATGGAAAAGTAGTCTACTCAAGGAAAAGAGTCAAGATTCCTGCTAAGATTGGCAACACAAAGTGTAATATAGAAACAGAAGTGGTACCTGTAAACATTCCCCTGCTTTTGAGTAAGATGTCTTTTAAAAAGGGCAGGGACTATTCTGGACATGGAAAATGACAGCACGGTGATGTTCAACCAGCCGGTCAAACTGGACTTTACAAGCTCTGGACATTATTGTGTGAACATTGTGGACAATGACAATAAAAGTTCTGCTCACTCTAATCACATATTAACGACTGAAGACGAAATATTGACAATCACAGACAAGATTAACACAAGCGAGAAGAAGAACGTTTTGGAGAAGCTTCATAAACAGTTCGGGCATGCCTCTGCAGACAGACTACAAAGACTCTTGAATAATTCTGGTAACAAGGACACAGAATACACCAGCCTGCTGCAAAAGATTGTAAGCCAGTGTGACGTGTGTCAGAAATACTGTAAAACTAAACCAAAACCTGCTGTTGGCTTACCACTGGCATCTACATACAATGAAACTGTGGCTCCAGATCTGCATGAGCTTGAGCCATGTGTTTGGTATCTACACATTATTGACCAGTTTACTCGTTTTTGTGCTGGTAGTGTCCTGACCACCAAGAGGTCTTCTGAAATAGTCAAGCGTTTTATCCACAATTGGATCAGTGTCCATGGTCCACCGCAAAAGTTATTCAGTGACAATGGTGGGGAGTTTAATAATGAAGAAGTGAGAGACATGGCTGAGAACTTTAATATTGAAGTTAAGACAACACCTGCCTACAGCCCCTGGAGCAATGGACTGTTGGAGCGCCATAATCAAACCCTAACTGAGATCATAAGGAAAGTGAAAGCTAGTATTGGATGTGACTGGAGCACTGCAATGGACTGGGCCCTGATGGCAAAGAACTGTATTCAAAGTGTCCATGGATACAGCCCCCATCAGCTGGTGTTCGGGCAGAATCCTAATCTGCCTTCTGTGTTAATTGACAAAGCACCGGCTCTTGAGGGGACTACCAAGAGTGAATGGGTTGCTAAGCACATTTCAGCCCTGCATGCTGCAAGAAAGGCTTTTACTGAAGCTGAATGTTCAGAGAGGAACAGCTACGGCCCACTGACGAGCAATACGAATGTGGAGATAAGGTCTATTACAAACGAGTCGACTGTCCAGAATGGAAAGGCCCTGGAGTGGTCAATGGACAGGATGGTGCCGTTGTTTTTGTCAGACATGGAGGCACCTGTGTCAGAGTGCACCAACTTAGGTTAAGAAAAGTTACTAATGAACAGGAAGAGCCACAGATTGCTTGTGACGAGAATAATCAAGGACAACGTACAGTGGACCTCAGTGAAGAAGAAGAGACAAATGTGGAAAACGCAGAGAATGATCCTTCAGCTACTCTTGAAAATGCAGAAGCAGAGAGACCGGACACTGGAGACATCAACATAAAGACTGGACAAATTGTGACATTCCGAAACCAAGAAAGTGGTGTTTCACAAACAGCAAAGGTGCTAGGATGTGCTGGAAAAGCCACTGGAAAATATAAGAACTGGTATAACTTGGAGCTATTTGAGCCTGCAGAGGTAGCAGGTAACAGTGAATCAGCAGATCTGTCACAGTTGGAGGATCTTCGTGTCCAAGAAGAGGTTCACAATACGGTTACACATGAGGATGTTTTTGTGACCAAGGATGCGTCATTTGATGAAGCAAAAGAAAAGGAAATACAAAATTGGAGACAGAACGAGGTGTTTGAAGTAGTTGAGGACAAAGGACAAAAGTGCGTATCCACTCGTTGGGTGTGCACTCTGAAAGAGACAGAAAATTGATTAATACCCAAAGAAAGACTTGTTGCACGAGGATTTGAGGAGCTACAAGTTTCTGAACTGCAAAAGGACTCACAAACTTGTGCCTCAGAGTCACTTAGACTCCTAGTGGCAGTGTTATGTCAAAGACAATGGAAACTTAACTCAATGGACATAAAATCTGCTTTTTTACAAGGCATGGAGCTGTCCAGAGACCTTTTCATCAAACCACCGCCAGAAGCCAATGGCACAGGGACACTTTGGAAGCTAAGAAAATGTGTGTATGGTTTAGTTGATGCCTCATTGTATTGGTATAACAGAGTGAAAAATATTATGATTGAAGCAGGAGGCATTGTGTCTAAGGTTAACCCTGCAGTTTTCTACTGGCTTGATGAGGACAAGAATGTAACTTGTGTACTTGCTTGTCATGTTGATGATTTCATATGGGGAGGTTCACAGCTGTTTTCAGAGAGGGTAATACTATATCTCAGGTCAAAGTTCAGTGTTGGTCATGAAGCTCACAATAACTTTTCCTATGTGGGGGTGGATTTTGTGACTTTGGGCAAAAAGGTACAAATAAACCAAAAGATATACATTCAACACCTGCAGCCCATACACATCACGCCTTCACGAGCAGCAGACTCAGCTTCACCTCTCACTGAAGAGGAGAGAGAACAGCTCAGGTCAAAGATAGGCCAACTCCTGTGGGTTGCGAGACAGAGCAGGCCTGATGTCATGTTTGATGCAAGCAATTTGGCATCTAGTCTCAAACAAGATAAAGTACAGACCATTAATGAGGCAAACAGAGTAGTTTGTAAACTCAAGGCAAAGTCGGTTCAGTTGAATTTTCAACAGCTTGGGAAAGACAGTAACTTAAAGATGGTTACATTCACTGATGCATCGTTTGCAAATCTTTTAGATGGAGGTACTCAAGGTGGGCACCTCATTGTTTTGATGGGGGAAAATGGACAGTTCTCCCCCATTTCGTGGCAATCAGAGAATTAAGAGAGTTGTCAGAAGCACACTTGCCGGTGAAACACTCGCTATGTCTGAGGGGATTGATAATGCCATTTTTCTATCAACCCTGTTTTCTGAACTGAATGCTGGTGGTACTGCTTACACTGTACCCATAATCTGTGTCACTGATAATTTCTCTTTGGTTGATGCACTTAAGTCAACTAAGTTTGCTGCTGAGAAAAGACTGCGTTTGGAAATCAATTCAATAAAAGAACTGATCCAAACTAAGAGTTCATCAAGTGTTATGGTCTGAAACTAAAGATCAACTTGCAGACTGTCTTACAAAAAAGGGAGCTTCCTCAACCTCACTTCTTAGGGCTCTCTATGAAGGGCACTGGACTCTTAAATGAACTCATTCATGAGTTGCTTCCCCTTAACTAGAAAGTATTGATGTTATACCATTGTTCTAATGTATTACACCATGATAGGTTAACTGGTGTTTTTTTTGTTGTTTTTTTTAAGAGAGGGAGATTGTTACTCTTGTATTATGTTAATGTCATGCCATTCCGCTAGGGGGCACTGTGGTGTTTGTAGCTCGTGGGAATGCAATATGGAGTGTAACTGAGTTGGCTAAATAAACTTGCCTGAGCAAAAGTGGAGTTATCTTTTGAGCTAATGAGGCATACAGGAAGAAGCTGGAGAACAAACTACAGAGGAACAATATCCGAGATGTCTGGTCAGGAATGAGAAAGATCACAGGTTTTAAGGACAGGAAGGATTGGATAGATGGAAGTCTGGACAGAGCCAATGAACTGAACACATTCTTCAACAGATTCAGTTCAGGAACTAGCTCAGCCCTCTCCTGTTCCCAGCCAAACAGACATCCCACTCTCCTCTGATCAACAGCTTTCCTGTTACACCTCGGATGTTTTATCCTTCACCTCAGCCATGGACTCTTCTAATTCCACAAGTTTGACTTCAACCAAGTCAGGAAATGCTGCTACCGCCTTTGCCTCCCCCTCCCACTCTCCAAAAGTCAGGTGAAGAGGCAGCTGGAGAAACTGAACCGGAACAAGGCTGCAGGTCCAGATGGTGTCAGCCCCAGAGTCCTGAAGGCCTGTGCAGAGCAGCTCTGTGGGATTCTGCAGCACATCTTCAACCTTGGCCTAACTCAGGAGAAGGTTCCAGTGTTGTGGAAGACATCCTGCCTTGTTCCAGTACTAAAGAGAACTCATCCATCAGTCATCAATGACTATAGACATGTTGCCCTGACATCCCACATCATGAAGGTCCTGGAGAGACTCCTGTTGGCACCCCTGAGTAAGCAAACGAGAATGTATCAGGACCCACCGCAGTTTGCTTATCGCTGTGGAGTTGGAGTTGAACATGCCAACATCCACCTGCTTCAACCAACCCACTGTCATCTGGACAAAGCAGGCAGCACTGTGAGGATCATGTTCTTTGATTTCTCCAGTGCATTTAACACAATTCAGCCTGATTTGCTTTGTCAGAAACTCCTGAAGACACAGGTGGAGCCCTCAACAATTGCCTGGATCAATGACTACCTGACAAACAGACCACAATTTGTGAGACTGAAGAATTGTGTGTCAAACCAGGTGGTCAGCAGCACAGGAGCACCACAGGGGACCGTACTCTCACCATTCCTTTTCACTCTGTACACCTCAGACTTCCAGTACAAATCAGAGACCTGTCATCTGCAGAAATACTCAGAAGACTCTGCAATTGTTGGGTGTATCAGAGATGGACAAGAAGCTGAATACAGAGAGCTGGTGGACCGCTTTGTGACATGGTGTGGAAACAATCGTCTTACCTTGAATGTGAATAAAACAAAGGAGATGATTGTAGATTTCAGAAGAAACAGGGATAAGTCAAACACTGTTTCCATCATGGGAGAAGAAGTGGAGATGGTTGAGGAGTATAAATACCTCTGAGTTCACCTTGACAACAGACTGGACTGGAGACTGAACAGTGAAACCGTCTACAAGAAGGGACAGAGCAGACTGTACTTCTTGAGGAAGCTTGGGTCCTTCAAGGTTTGCAGCAAGATGCTGGAGATCTTCTACAAGTCTGTTGTGGAGAGTGTAATCTCTTCAGCCGTCATCTGTTGGGGTAGCAGCATCAGAGCCAGGGATTTAAAAAGGCTAAACAACCTGATAAAGAAGGCTGGTTCTGTTCTTGGGACAACTGTGGAACATCTGGAGATGATGATGCAAAGAAGGATTCTTCATAAAATCAAAAAACTTATGGACAACCCTGAGCATCCTCTTCATGAGACTATCGTACAACAACAGAGCGTCTTCAGTCGGAGGCTTCTTCAGTTTTGCTGCAATACAGACTACTACAGGAAATCCTCCCTGCCCACAGCCATCATCATCTATAACAACTCCTTAAATAATTAATTATATGAGCTATACCAACACTTAATTTCCCTCTGAGATCAATAAAGTATTTTTGAATTGAATTGTAGAAATGCAATATTTAGTAATCATAATTACATTTATAGCAGCCAGGGGGAACTGTCCGACACGCACTCTACACACACTGTAACTTTCTGCCCTGTGTTCCTCTTATTAAACAAAGAAAAACACTTGTTTCGATCTAATTATTGAACTTCAATTTCTTTAATCGAATTCAGCTGTTTATATTGTGTATCTCTGTTCATGGTCAATGAATGCATCTTGTCTATTAGGAAAGGCTCCCAATCCAGGATCATCGGCTGTTTCAGAGAAAGTACGCACTCGCTTGGAGGAGCTGGACGATTTGGAGGAGGTGCGTTGGAGTGCATGCAACATGGCCATAGGCTTTAAAACCCTGGTAGCGATGGAACTTCAGCAGCAGTGTCATTCCTCTGCTGCCATCTTTTTGCCTCTCGTTTTGACTTGTTAGAACAGGTATTTGCTGATTTTCTTTGTGTGCCTTTCAGGGTTCCCAGAGAGAGCTCCTGAACCTCTCTCAACAGGATTACGCCAACCGGATCGAGGAGCTCAACCAGTCCCTGAAGGAGGCCTGGTCCTCCGACCAGAAGGTCAAAGCCCTGAAGATTGTCATCCAGGTAAATCCAAGTGCTGGAAACACAGACCTTTCCTTCCTCTTCCGGATTCGAAGCGCTGACTTTTGATCTGCGTTCCAGTGCTCCAAGCTTCTGTCCGACACGTCTGTGATCCAGTTCTATCCCAGCAAGTTCGTCCTCATCACCGATATCCTCGACACTTTCGGTGCGTTAAATTCTTCCTGGCTTCCTGCTCATCCGTTGTTGTTGCCGGGCTTCCAGATAATGTTCTTCTTTGATGGTAGGCTGTCTGGTGTATGACAGAATCTGGACCATGTGCTCAGATCCCAGACCTTTGCCAGGTAAGCCTGCCTCAGCTTGAATCAGGACACGTATGACTTTCATGAGACGCACTTTAAATATTTCCCCTTTTTTGTCACATTAAAGCCACTAGCTGCTGTTTACTGGGATTTGATATGCCAGACCAACATGATTTAAAATTCAAAAAGTGTGGCATGGATTTGAATTCAGACCCCTTTACTTTGACACCACTAAATGAAATCCAGTGAAAACATGTGGATGATGGTCTTCTCTTCATAGGAGACAACACACAAAAAAAACAATTTGTCCTGCATTTAAAACACAATGTGTGGCAGATCAACTTTTACTGCTGTTCACCCTGAACACGCCATCCCCATGGTAACACATGGTGGTGCCAGCATCATCCTGTGGGGATGCTTTTCCTCAGCTGGCACAGGGAATTTGGTCAGAGTTGATTGGAAGATGAATGGAGCTAAATAAGAGGGGCAAGTGGCTTGAGGTACAGAAACCTGTGTTCCTGTGTTAGCTCAAACATATACACTGTGTGCACAATTATTAGGCAAGTCTTTTTTTACATTCTTTTTTCTAATAATTTCCAACTACAGTGCTCCCGGTTAATCCAAAATGGTAATAAACCTTAAACATTAAAGCAAAAGTGAGGCTTTGATTTCTTAGGAGAATATCTATATGTGCACAATTATTGGGCAACTACTATTGTGCACAATTATTACACAACTAAATGAAAAACACATTTTACCATCTCACTTTTTTATTTTCATCTGATTAAATGATCATTTTACTTTCCAATCATCATTTCTGACTCTTAAAAAAATCAGTGACCCAATACAGCCGCCCTTGTTTTCAATACCAGCAATAAACCTTCCGTTCATAGAGCCTGTCAGCTTCTTGATCTGTTGATGATCCAACTGTGAAGCAGCAACCACAGCCTGCCAGGCTCGGTTCAGAGAGGTGGACTGTTTTCTTTTACTGTAAATCTCCGATTTAAGAACTGCCCACAAGTTCTCTACTGGATTCAGGTGAGGAAGTGGACCATGTCACAAGTTTTTCCTCTTTAACGCCTTTTACTGGCTACTCACGCAGAGGAGTACTTGGATGCATGTAATGGAGCATTGTCCTGCATAAAAAACTAAAGAGGCAGATTTCTTTTGGTACCACTGCTTGAAGAAAGTGTCTTCTAAAAACTGCCAGTTGGTTTGGGAGTTGATTTTTGAGCCCATCTTTAACCCGAAAAGGTCCAACCAGCTTATCTGGATCAATCAAATCACAATCATTTGCCTGCCCATACCAGTACCCCACCTCCGCCTTGCTGCCGTCTGACTTGAAGTGGAGTTCGTTGCCCGTTACTGATCCACCCACAGGACCGTCTGTCTAGTTAATCAAAAGTCAGGCCATAAAACCTTTGAAAAATCCATCTTCAGATATCTCTTGGCCCAGTCTAGATGCTTCAACTTATGTGTATGGTTCAGTGGTGGTCGGGTTTCAGCCTCCCTCACCTTGGCCTTGTCTCTGAACGCCGAAGGTCTCGTACTTCTAGGTCCTCCAGGTTGGTTGCAGTTATGGAATATGACAGAACTGGAAGATAATGGCTTCCTGGTAGCTTCATGCTTGAGTCTTCTCAAGTTCTTAGCAGTGAATTTGTGTCGTCCCAATATCTTTGCAATTTCAAGATTGCTGCATCCCTCTGAGAGTCAGTTAAATTGAAGTTTATCCAGCTTGGAGTTAGAAAATACGCCTAAAAATGATGATATGGTCAAAATATTTACTTGCCTAATAATTGGGCACACGGTGTATATGTGTCATAAAGGCCCTGTGAAAGTATAGAAATGAATCAAATTGACAATTTGCGGCAAGACTTGAAAATTAAAGTTCACAGACGCTCCCCGTCCAGCCTCACCGCTATGTTGCAAAGCTGGTAAAGACTTGCAGCTGTAATTTTAGCAAAAGCAGTTATGACTCAGGTTGGCTCAACACAACCCGAGTCATCATTTGTTCATCGTTTTCCTACAACTCTACAATTATGCAGCACTATGTGTTGGTCCGTCATATTAAACCCTCAATGAAATGCAATCAAGTTTGTGGTTGGAACGTGGTGAAATCTGAACTAATTGAAGGTATCAACGGGTATAAATATTTCAAACCTTTTAAAGTTTACTTCCTGTGTCCCGGATCAGACTCGTTCACAGTTGAAGAGGTCAGCGACACGGCCAAGGAGACGTGCCTCAACTGGTTCTTCAAGATCGCCTCCATCAGAGAGCTGCTGCCCAGGCTGTATCCATCAGCACTGTCTGCTCTCAGGAGCTCTTTTTCTTAGGGTCTGCTTTGAATTCAGACAAAAACTGAAACTTCTAAGTCAGGGTAGAAGAATTTCAGGATGGATGTCCGTAGCGTGTTCAGAAGGATCCATGTCTGGCTTACGTAAGAGTTTCTGTTAGCCTACCTGGTTTCTGGTCTTGACGGAGTAAATCGTCTGGAAGCAGATGATCCTTGTTTGGAAACTGAAAAAGACTGAAGCAGCTGTGTCAAACTGTACAAATGAGATTCTTTAACATCTGGGCTTAGATATGTTGAAGCTGCTATTGTCAAGTGCAACCGTTTCCTCAGCAAATCGTAAGTATCTCCCAAGACTGTTTCCCTATTAAAAAAAACGCCTGTGAGGTAACGCCTTTGCTCGTCCGTTCACCCTTTGTAGAGGAATTCAGGAGAGCCTGCCGCGGTTGACCGCCATGATCCGTGGGATCGGAGACCCTCTCGTTGCTGCGTATGCCAGAGCTTACCTCTGCAGGGTGAGTGGGCTTTTTCTCTTCTTCTTCATTTCCTATTCCCCCCCTCCATTCCTCTGCTCAGAGCTAATCCTTTTCTAAAAAAAATGATTAAAAAAACCTAGGTGGGCATGGAGGTGGCACCCCACCTGAAGGAGAACCTGAACGCGAACATCTTCGACCTGCTCGCCACCTTCCGGCAGATCAGCGGAGACAGCGTCCAGAAGCAGCTGCATGTACAGAGGGTGGAGGTACCGGAGTACCTGACGCTCTACTCGCCCGCCATCAACTGGATCCTGCAGTGTATCGCATACAGAGCTCCAGAGGTATTCACCTGTCTGGACCTCAAACAAAACAACAGCAGATATCAGCTAAGTAACAGCCAACCCCTCCCCCCATCTTTGTTTCCACATCAGCAACTTCTCACAGAGATGATGGAGAGATGCAAGATGATGGCAAATAAGTGAGTAGATCCAGCAGCGTATGATGGAAAATGGGATGACTTGTCCTGTGTGTTGTCAGGTTGAGCCATCTGGAGACGTGGTTAGAGGGGCAATTCCCTTTATTGTTGCACACTGCGGAAATCCAGGCGTAACAGCACCAAAGTCACAGATTTATTCAAGTGGAAAAATTAAAAACATAAAAGAATTAAAAAACATTAAGCATTAAAGGGGACATATGATGCCTCTTTTTAAACAAGTTATAATAGGTTTGTCTGTACAAAACATGTTATTGAAGTTCTTTACACAAAATCAATCTCACATAATTCAATCTCACCAGCTCATATTCTTGACAATTCCAGGCCCTTTCAGAATGAGCCTTTTGAGGGCTCTGTCACGTGTATGCAAATTAGCGGTTGCAGACCACGCCCACCCATCTTGTTACTAGGCTGCAGGTTTGCCACACATGAGAATGGCATCAAATTGGTGGGCGGAGTTTGACAGGTGAGGGGCACATATGTAAATTCTGCTTCTTGTGACATCACAAAAAGGCAATTTTTCATCTTGTTTGTAGAAGCACAAGTTTTCTGACAGCAAATTTTGCAACAAGAAAAAAAAATATGGAGGATGTTTTTTTTATTCATGTTTGGCGTGTTTATAGTAGCAGCAGAGACCCTAATGGTAACACAAAAGGATGAAAAAAGGAAATTTTGCATAATATGTCGCCCTTTAAAAAGACAGTACTCCGTTTCAAAAAACGTGCAACTGGATCGTTTATAAAAATAAAAAAAAGTTTATCTGTGTATTAAAAAAACAACGGATTATAAAATTGTGCAGACAACAGCAGGGATGTCCAGATATATTGAGTTTGTTAGGAGCAGAAGGATCTGCGATAACGCTCCTTTGTGTGCCTCGGATGCAGCAGTGTGGCGCCGAAGGAGCTCTCCAGTTCAGCAACCGGTTCATGCATGGGATGGGAGACGCTGTCCAACACTGATGTTATATTAGTCGGACTCCTTCTGTCTCCCACCACCCGCACTGGGTGGAGGGGGCATCCTAGGGCAGAGCTGGCCTTCCCGATGATGGCGGATATATTAGACAGAACAGGGGAAAGGGTCGGGGATGTAGTGATGCAGGATATGCAGAGGGTTGTTGTGATCGAGGAGAATCTAAAGGATGGGGCGAGATAGATGTAAAAGATCTGCTGCGGCGCCCCCTAAAGGGAGAAAAAAAAAAACCTTACCGTTAGAAGCAAATACTATTATTATTAAGAACAAAGAATGGGAATTAGCATGTGAAAGGTGTCATACAATTACAGTCCAACATGGAAGGCCATGATGAGATTCTTTAGGACTCCCTCCATCATGTCCAGTTATGATAAAACAAGTCTAATTTATGCTGGAGGAACTGTAATAACATTGGAGACCATACACATGTTTTTGGGATTGCCCTGTTTTGACGTCATACTGGCAGGGAATCCAAAGGTGAGATTCAATTAATATAACAGATCAATTTACCATTAGCTCCACTATATTATTTAACAGGGATACTTCCTGGGGAAGGTTCGAGGAAGAGGAAAGCTCGAAAAAAAACGATGACCAGATTCAGACTCGAGCCCCACCCGCACTCGTAAACAATGGCAGAGAGAGTTTCAAGAAATGGTATTTGATGAAAAACAATAACGGCTGAACTTCATTTGAATCTGAATTAGTTTTATGACTCATGGGCTCCTGTCATTGATTGTTTTGACTAATCTAACAGATAAGTGTTGGAAAATGTGTACTTAAAATGTGTGCGTAAAATTAGTTTGCACCGAGTGGTCAGAGGTTTAGATTGTAATCTGTCAAAATGACCGATTACTTTTTTCTTTTTTTTAACACCTTTAAAGAAAAACAATCAAACATGGAAAATATTCGGTTATATTCAGATATGTAGAAAATTCACAAGGTTGTGCATTCTGATTCTAGATTTTCAAATTCATTGCCGTCGTTTGTTTTATCATCATTTCAGCCTGCAAACACATTTTAAAGGCATTATTAAAAGCCCAAAGTTGAGATTCGTGGCACTGATGAGTCTATGTACACTTAGCACCCATACTATATCTCACAAATTTCCCTGTTTGTTTTTTATTCCCACAGTGCTTTGCTTCTCAATTCAATAATGAGAGCGTTTAGACCAGAGTTTGTTGCGACCAGAGCCACCGATTTCATCGGTATGATCAAAGACTGCGACGACTCCGGCTTCCCAAAGGTCAGATGACACAAACTGTTGGAATATCCTCATCTGTCCGTTTAATACAGGTTCAAAAATTAGTTTAAGAGGGGGTACTCTTGTTTGTTTGTTCTTTTCCTCGTGTGAAAATTGCGATCTTCAAACCAACTGTTTTAGTTTCCCTCCTCTGCAGCATCTGCTGTACGGATCTCTGGGTCGCAGTCTGGGCTGCGCGGATCCTGCAGAGTCCGAGAGGCTGACGATCCTGAACGACGCCTGGAAGGTCATCACCAAAGTCCGGAATCCTGAGGTTCTGAAACCTCCAAGCAAAGAAAATCCACTTATACCAGTTACTTGTTATAAATCATAGCTCACTCTTTATTTCTTTTTTTATATTTAAGGATTACATGAACTGCGCTGAGATCTGGGTGGAGTTCACCTGCAGACACTTTACTGTGAGTGAAACTGGGTCAGAAATGGATGACGACCACATTTCTAACAGTTCAAAACCTTTTCTTGGTCTCCTCCTCCTAGAAGCGAGAGGTCAACACGGTCCTGGCTGACATCATCAAACACATGACCCCTGACCGAGCATTCGAGGACGCCTACCCTCAGGTTGGCCGGATTATTCAACCGGATTTAATTAATTTTTTCTAACTTCTTTCTTATCATCATGGTGTGTTCTCACTCTGCATGCAGCTGCAGTCAGTGATCCGGAAGATCCTCACCTACTTCCACGACTTTTCTCTCCTCTTCTCCATGGTAGGTGCTCAGACACACAAGACAAAACCTTTCCCTCATCGCGTCTGACAGTTTTTCCCTCCTCCTTCCCTCAGGAGCGCTTCCTGCCGTTCCTCGACATGTTCCAGAAGGACAGCGTGAGGGTGGAGGTCTGCAAATCAATCATGGAGGTCTTCATCAAGTAAGTCCATCAAATAAATTAGCCGGGGTCGACAAAGTCATTGGATTTGTCCCGATCTGTGCTTTCTGTTGCCTGCAGACACCAGCTGGAGGTCACCAGGGACCCGGTCATCCTCAACGCCATGCTGCACATCTGCAAAACCATGCATGACTCTGTAAAGTAGGTTGAATGTCACATTGCTCTCAAAAGTTTTACATACGAGGGGTTTATCAACTTTTTTTTTATTGTTTTAATTATATTAACCAGAGGTTGCCCTACAATATGTTTGTCATTTTGACTGACTTGGTCAAAAAAAAATCCGGTCATAATCTATTTTTACCCAGCAATTTTTAAAATGAGTATAGGGACATTGTGTAGTCAGTAGGATTTAATTTTCATTCATTTAAACATTCAGTCGGAATGAACTGAACAGAGAATCCACATCCAATCCACCGTCATACCATGATAGGATCCCACCTGCGCAATAAGTCCAGCCATTAGGTTTTTCTTGCTACTACTGTAAGTATTTCACAGTTAACTGTGGAAGCGACTGGGAATGACAGCGATTCAGGCATGAAGAGGTAGGTCACTGAGCGGGATCAGAGGATGCTGGGGTACATAGTGCACAATATCATCAACTTTCTGTAGAGTCAACGGCTACAGACCTCCAAACTTTATGCGATCTTCTGATTACCTCAAGAACGGCGCACATGCAATGGGTTTCCATGGACAACCAGCTGCAAACCAACCTTACATGACCCAGTGTAATGAAGAGCTGACAATCTAATGAGCAGGTCTAGGTTTGGTAGGTCTCAAATGTAAAGTTTGATACTGTTCCAATGACATGAACTCCTAATTCTTCAGCATTCCAAGATATTTTAAGCTATTTCCCGCCCCCAATAGTTTGTTCCAGCGTGATTTGGGGCCACAGTGAACAAAGCAAGGTCCAGAAAGACGTGGATGACCGAGGTTGGACTAAAAGACCTTGACTGACCTGCACAAATTGCTGGCCTGAATCCTAAAAGAACACCTTTTGGATGAATCGAACAAAAATGAAGAGGCAGGCCAACTCGTCCAACATTAGTGTCTGACCTTACAAATGGAAGAATGATCAATGGTTCCCGTAAACACACTCTCAAACCTTTTGGAACGCCTCCCGTTTAATATTGGGGAACTTGAGTGACTCAAGTTCATGTGTGTGAAGGCAGACAAAGGAATACTTCTGGAAATGTAGTGTATTTAATCTCCGGTTTTCCTCAGTAACGTCTCCTATTCTTTGTCCTGCAGTGCTCTCACTCTTGAAGATGAGAGAAGATCTTTGGCTCTGCTGATCATCGGCTTTATCCGCATGGTGAGACTTCTCCGTTTTATATAATATCATAAGGCTGCTGCAGATGAATTTCTTGCATGGACTAATATGCTTTTTTTTACAAGGACTGCCAGTAAACATAGTTTCTCCTTCTGCCGTGCTGTTCAGGTTTCCTTCGGTCGGGACTTTGAGCAGCAGCTGAGTTTCTGCGTGGAGGCCAGAGCCACCTTCTGCAACCTGGAGCCCGTCCTGGTGCAGCTCATTCACGTCCGTAGAGAGTCTTAGTCTTCACTCCACACACACTGAGTCCCTCCCACCGCTCTACTTTTTTCACACTCGGTGCGTGACCTTGTCTTCTCTCCAGGCGGTGAACCAGCTGGCCATGGAGACCAGGAGGGTGATGAGAGGGAATCACTCCCGGAAAACCGCAGCCTTCGTCAGGGTGAGCTGACGGCCTCTCATTATCCCAGGCTAGTAGATGTTCCTTCTTCTTCATGGGTCTCTGTTTCTATCCGTACTCTCCAGGCGTGTGCAGCCTACTGTTTCATCACCATCCCGTCTCTCAGCAGCATTTTCAGTCGCCTCCACCTCTACCTGCTGTCCGGTCAGGTGGCGTTGGCCAACCAGTGCCTCTCTCAGGGTGAGCAGGTCTTCCACTTTTGGATTTTAAAGCAGGATTGTGAACTCTTTCTGAACTTTAACTGTATCCTTGTTTTCTTTCTGACAATATTTCCTGTCTTTGCTGTATTACAACCCAACTTCTCCCTGTCTTCTGTCTTTCTTAGCTGAAGTATTCACATCCTTAAACCTTTTGCACATGTGGTCATGTTATAATAACGAAAAACCAACACAAAGTAGCGTATAGTCATGAAGTGGGAAAAAAATTAGGAAAGGTTTGACTTTCTCTCTCTCTCTTATTTTTTTACCCCCAAAAATATGAATCCATATTTTGATGCAATTCCCATTCTTTTTGCCCATTCTTCTTGGCTCAATTCAAGATGGAGGGCGTTTGTAGATTTTTATTTTTAAGTCTAACCACAAATTCTCCGTTGGATTTAGGTTTGGACTTTGACTGGACCACATCAACGCATGAAAATGATTTGATCTGAAACAATGGTCTCAAAAATGTGGCCTGAGGGCCGAACACGGCCCCCCGGAATAGTTTTGAATGGCATTCAATTAGATCTAGAATTAGATCTTTAATGACCATTTATTGTTTTCTTAAATTAAACTTTATTGTTTCTGGGAATAGGCTTCAAAACATTTTCTAGACCAGGGGTCTGCAACCGTTTTATCCCTCTGTCCAGTTAAATAAAACTCATTTAGAGCTGCAAATGTTACATAACCTTTTTTTTATTTATTTATATATATATATATATATATATATATATCTCAACATAAGAAATACCCATAATCACATAGGTGACTTGACAATACCAGTAGTGTTCAAAGTGCAACTAAACAAAACAAAATAATTGCATATAATAATTTTTTTAATAAACGCAGCATGTGTTGATGGTCCAATGGAAGCAGCAGTGGAAAATAGTTAGAACAGCAAATATCTGAACCAAACTAATCGTTTTCTGGGGGTTTACAAAAATCATTTATTACATTATTGGGTTTGTTACAGCATTATTAATTGTCCTTTCCATTTTTTCCACAATAACAATACGATTATTCTCGATGCCTAATTTAGAGTCTCACGGTTTTTACAGCCTCTAATAGGCTTTCCTCTTGGATTTCCCTGTATTTAACTCATCCGTCTTTATATCAGCTCTGACCAGCTTCCCCGTACCTGTTGAACTAATGCATCCCAACAGCATGATGCAACAACCACCATGTTTCACAGTTTGAGCTGTGCACTCAGGGTGCAAGACATTAGTTTTGTGCTCCAAAAGGTTTAAATTTTTACCAGAGCAGCTTCCACCGCATCTCTCCAGTGTCTTTTAGGGCAGTGGTTCCCAACTTGGGGTCCGGGAACCCCGGGGGTTTCTAGAGACCGATCGCAGGGGGTCCGCACAATTTTGTCTGCTGAGCAGAGGTGGGTAGAGTAGTCAAAAAATTACTCAAGTAAAAAGCAGGGTCTAGTAAAATACTCCTAAAAGTATTTTTATTTTTGTTTTATTTTTCAAAAGTTACTCAAGTAAATAGAGCTAGTTACTACCTGCCTTTATTGCTGAGGTTCACAAAGTTATAGTTGTAAAAATTACATTTATACATTCCAAACATAGCCTACTGTGTAAAACAGGGTGGATAAGAACAAAAACCTACAATTGCTGTTTATTCTTTTGCAAATAAAGAGTTTGTAATTTATCACTTTTAATGCCTGTATATGAGTAGGATTTGGGGGGGGGGGGGGACACAGGCCAGGGGGTACCACTGCTCTAGAGGTTACATGTGGGATCAGCAGTGTTAGATGTCAGCCCCCTTTTCTCTGATACCCCTTAATAAAATCAGTGCAACCTTTGAAGATAACTGTTGTCCTGACCTTTGTTTTGTTGCTCTTTGCTTTCTTTCACAAAATATACTAAATATTTTTTCCGTCCTCTTGAGTTTTATTCTAAGTTGAAGAGGTATGAATGGTTTTGCAGTTGTTGTTTATGAATAAATTTACATCGTCCAGCCGATGCGTTCCTGAAGGCAGCGGTCAACATCCTTCCTGAGGTTCCCCGCTCCATCAGTGTGGAGGGGAAACTTCGCTCCTCCGAGATCTTCCTGCTGGACTTCATCAACAACTTCCTCGCCACGCTGCTAGTTGTCCCGGTAACGCGCTCAATACCTAATAACAGAACGAAATCTTAGCAAATCCTCCGATATGTGGACGTTTGACTGCTTATTGAACTGTGGAGGTGTATCGGACACAAGTCAGATGAGTCCCTTGCGTGTTCTTCCAGGACCACCCGGAGCACGGAGTGCTCTACCTGGTCCGCGGTTTGCTCAACATGGTCCAGGACTACACCTGGGAGGACAACAGTGATGCCAAAGTCCGCGTTTACATCGGTGCTCTGCCTCTACTCGCTGCTATGAGTCAGGAAGCGTATCTCTATTCTATTCCCAAAGGTAAGAACACATAGAGAATATGCATGTTTTGTATAGGGTCCTTATTGCAATATGCAGAATTCTCTGAGGTCAGTCTGTACACATAATCAGATCTGCTTATTATTTATATTCTTGTCACTTACAATTCAAACCACCTCTATTGAAAAGCGTTTTCCGAGGGGGGGGGGCGAACTCATCCTGGGTGTCTAGTGTCTTTTGTGTTTTGAGAGCAGAGCGAATGTCAGGGTGGGTTTAGTTCCCCTTCTAGGATGGGGCTGGGGGGACTGCCTTGGGGTCCGTGGGGCTTTGTGGTGCTGTGGCCGTGGGCCCCAGGTCGAATGTGCCATGGCCTCCCTCCCCTGGTGGATCCCGGTAAACAGCGGTGCCTATTGGGGTCAGTGGGGGAGCTGGCTCCCTGGGAAGACATTTTGTCTCCCAGTCCTTCCCTCCCCATCCTCAAACACCTCTGTCCACCCGCTCCATCACTTTGCCACTCATATAGGGTCTTGGGGCATGGGCACATCACTGGGGTGCGAGGAGGGGCTTCCCTCCTCGCTATCCCGTGGTGTCCTGGGTCCCAATTTTAATATACAACTTAGACACTCCCACTTATAACATTCTCACGCGACACACATGTAGGGACTTTGGGGTGGGCACACTTTTCGGCATCCAGAGGGGGAGCGGTTCAATCAGCTTCACCTCTGGTGCCGGTGCCCACTGTTAAACCACATACAGACACTGAGGGCTCGGGGTGGGGGTTGGGTGATGTGTGGCTGCCTTCCCCACATCCCACCCCTCTGTTTTAAATGCACATTATAACAACACGCATCAACACCATACTCGAGCGGGAGGATGGAGGCTAGGGGTCTTTTCACACCCCTGTTCGCTACGGGCCCTCAGGGGTTGGGGTCCGGAGGAGGAACAGGCGGTCTGGTCGGGGTCCTGGGCTGTCGGGCTGCTTTGCCACTGTGGGGCCCTTGGCGGTCTGCTTGTCTCCATCCTAGAAGGTAGGGGGTCCATCTCCCGGATCCGGGGGCTGGTGGCTCTACTGGGGCATCGGTACCTGGACCTGGGAGCATAAAGTGTGTATGGGGTGTGTGAGTGAGGGTACAGCGTCATTTTTTTTTGGTGTCTTGGTGAGTCAAAAAAAAGAAAAGCGTTTTCCAGTTTGAATCTACCTTGTCTCGTAGTGGACTCCAATGAGACGTTATACGGAGGAGACCCAAAGTTCTTGTCAGAGATCAACAAGCTGTGTGAGACTTTGATCGGACAAATCTTGGACCATCTGAAGACGCTCACTCAGGATGAGGTCAGAACACACAAAGAAGTCTGTCAGTTCTGGTGTTGTCTTGTTGCTCCTCACATTCTTGATCAAAGTCTATGAAGATACAATTCGGGGGGGGGGGGGGGGGAGTGTCTGGCAGCCTCTGATTGTGCAAGTTGTTCCACTTAAAAGGTCATTTTCATCATAGGTACACTTCAACTGTGAGAGACAGAATGTAAAATCCAGGAAATCACATTGTATGATTTTTTTTTTTTTGTATAATGGTGCAGAATATAAGTATTTGGCCAATAAAAAAAGTTCACCTCAATACTTTGTAATGTCACATTGGTTGGCAATGACAGAGGTCAAACGTTTCCTGTAGGTCTTCATCAGGTTTGAACACACTGTAGCTGGTATTTTGGCCCATTCCTCCATGCAGATCTTCTCTAGAGGTGTGATGTTTTGGGGCTGTCGCTGGGCAACACAGACTTTCGACTCCAGCCACAGATTCTCTATTGGATTGAGGTCTGGAGACTGGCTAGGCCACTCCAGAACCTTTAAATGCTTTTTACGTAGCTACTCTTTGTTGCCCAGGCGATATGTTTGGGATCATTGTCATGCTGGAAGATCCAGCTACGTTTCATCTCTCACTGATGGAAGGAGGTTTTTGTCCAAAATTTAACTACGCATGACCCCATTCATCCTTTCCTTAAAACGGATCAGACGTCCTGTCCCCTTTGCAGAGAGGATCCCCAAAGCATGATGTTTCCACCCCCATGCTTCACAGTGGGTATGGTGTTCTTGGGATGCAACTCACCATATTTGCCCCTCTAAACACGGCGAGTGGCGTTTATACCAAAGAGTTCTGCTTTGGTCTCATCTGACCACATGACATTCTCCCAGTCCTCCTCTGGGTCATCCAGATGGTCTCTGACAAACTTTAGACGGGCCTGGACATGTGCTGGCTTAAGCAGGGGGATCTTTCGAGCGCTGCAGGATTTCAATCCACAACAACGTAGTGTGTTACTAAAAGTAACCTTTGTTACTGTGGTCCCAGCTCTCTTCAGGTCATTGAACAGTTCCCCCCATGTAGTTCTGGGCTGTTTCTTCACTGTTCTCAAGATCATGTGTACCCCACGAGGAGAGATCTTGCATGGAGCCCCAGGTTCGAGGGAGATTGTCAGTAATCTTGTATTTATTACATTTTTTACTAATTGCTCCAACAGTTGATCTCTTCTCACTTCTTGCCTATTGTACATTGGCTCATCAGTCTTGTTCGTGCAGGGGCACAATCTTGTCCCTGGTGTCCTTGGACAGCTCTCTGGTCTTGGCCAGGGTGGAGGTTGGAGTCCGACTGCTTGAAGGTGTGGACAGGTGTCTTTTATACAGATAACGAGTTCACAGTTTAAATGTACCTATAATGTACATTTTAAGTGGGACAACTTGCCCAATCAGTGGCTGTAAAATACCTTTTTGCCCCTTTTTGTAACTTTTCAAAAGCCTTGCCACTTGAGTAGATAGCACTAAGGGAAGGTTGCTGTGATTCCTTTCCTTCCTTGTTGGGTTTTAATAAACCTTCCACTCTGCGTTGTGCAGCAGAGCGTGCGGCGTCAAAGCGCTCTGGCCTTCTCCCTCTTCGGGGTCCTGCTGGCCCACGGCGATCTGAGGAACAACAAGCTGAGTCAGCTATCCGTCAACCTGTGGAACCTGAGCCAGAAGCACGGACACTGCGAGACTCGAATCTCCGTGAGTTTGCATTTTACAACTCGAGCAGCTCTGTGCAGAAATGTTTGAGGAAGTTCTGTTCTCTGTTCAGACCCCAGACTCATTAAAGTTGACTCTACAGCAGCCACAGGCGTGCCTTCTTCTGACTTCTCTTAACCTTCTGCGTTTGCTCCAGGTTCGGACTCTGGAGCACATCAAGCATCAGGCTCAGGGGCCTGGCATGGCCTACCTGTCAGACACAATCCAGAGGCTTGCTCTACAGTCCCGTACCTGAATGTTGTACTGTAAAATAGCTCCTGAAAGATATTTGAATGATTTCACTAATGTAAATAAAACGTCTGAACCACATGAGATGTAACTCTGCTTACAGCAAACCAAAGCGGGGTTAGAGCTGCGACGTCACATTACATAAACATCAAAGTATTACATCATGGTTTGGAGTGATAAATTGTGAAGTCCAACTTGAAGGATTTATGATATTTATAACCAATGGCCTTCACCTAATAGGCAAACAGCTCACCTCCAGGTGAAACCAGAAGTTTACATACACTTCAGAAAAACAAAACATAATGTTTTTTTTTACTACCAAACATCAAATCAGAGTTAACTTTTTTTTGGTTCAATATCAATAAATATTGCTAGATTCTTGGCCCACTACTCCTGACAGAACTGGTTGAAGTGGGTCAGGTTTGAAGGCCTTCTCAGTGCCGCCCACTAATCTTCTATGGGATGGAGATCAGAACTTTGTGATGGCCACTCCAACACCTTGACTTTGTTGTCCTTAAACCACTCTGTAACTAATCTGGAGGTCAGCTTGGGGTCATTGTCCATCTGGAAGGCCCACTTGCTGCCCAGCTTCAACTTCCTGGCTGATGTCTTCTGATCTAGCTTCATTATGTCCGCATCGTTTTCTTCTCTCGCGATGTCATCTATTTCGTGAAGTGCACCAATCCCCTGTGCACCAAAACAGGCCCACAGCATGATGCTGCCACCCCCAGGCTTGAAAGTTTCCCCCCCTTTTTTTCTCCAAATATACATTATGACCGATCAGTTTCATTTTTTTTTCATCAGACCAGGACATGTCCTCAGAAATTCTAACTCTAGTCTGGCTTTTTTTTTACGGGGGTTTTGAAGTAACGGCTTTCAGCTCCTGGTGGTACAGGACTGGTTTTACTGGGAATAGTGACACTGTCTCACCAGTTTCAGACAGCATCTTCACAAGGTCTCTGGCTGTTTTCCTGGGGTTGAAAAAACGTTCCTCTCTGAGACTCAGAATCCGTCTCCTTCGAGAGCGGTATGATGGTTGGACATTCCCATGTTTTTTATACTGGCGTATTGCCTGATCGGATGAGCATGGGACCTTCAGGTATCTGGAAATTACACCAATTCTTTTTCTGATGTCTTGATTTTCTCATGTAAAAAAAAGTCTCTGTGTTTGGATGGTGACTGTATCTGCATCAAGAGTCGTGTCCCCAATTAACTCACATGGATTCAATTAAACTATCAGAATCTTCTTAAGCTCAGAATGGAAACATCTGGAGTTTTGTTTAAAGACAAACTTACTGTATGGAAACTCAGCAAAAAAAGAAACGTCCTCTGACTTTCAACTGTTTTTACTTTCAGTAAACTTAATGTGTGTAAATATTTGTATGAACACTAAAAGAGTCAACACCATAAGACAAACTAAAAATGTTTCACAGACATGTGACTAACAGAAATAGAATAATGTGTCCTTGAATGAAGGGAGACTCAAAATCAAAAGTACCAGTCAGTATCTGGTGTGGCCACCAGCTGCTTGAAGTACTGCAGTGCATCTCCTCCTCATGGACTGGACCAGATTTGTCAGTTCTTGCTGTGAGATGTTACCCCACTCTTCCACCAAGGCACTTGCAAGTTCCTGGACATTTCTGGGCGGAATGGCCCTAGCCCTCACCCTGAGATCTAACAGGTCCCAGACGTGCTCAATGGGATTGAGATCCGGGCTCTTCACTGGCCATGGCAGAACACTGACATTGCTGTCATGCAGAAACTCACGCACAGAACGAGCAGTATGGCTGGTGGCATTGTCCTGCTGGAGGATCATGTCAGGATGAGCATGCATAAAGGGTACCACATGAGGGAGGAGGATGTCTTCCCTGTACCGCAAGGCATTGAGATTGCCTGCAATGACACCAAGCTCAGTCCGATGGTGATGTGATATACCGCCCCAGACCATGACGGACCCCCCCCACCTCTAAATCGATCCCTCTCCAGGGTACAGGCCTCGGTGTAACGCTCATTCCTTCCACGATAAACACGAATCCGTCCATCACCCCTGGTGAGACAAAACCGTGACTCATCAGTGAAGAGCACTTTTTGCCACTCCTGTCTGGTCCAGCGAAGGTGGGTTTGTGCCCATAGGCGGCGTTGTTGCTGGTGATGTCTGGTAAGGACCTGCCTTACAACAGGCCTAAAAGCCCTCAGTCCAGCCTCTCTCAGCCTATTGTGGACAGTCTGAGCACTGATGGAGGGATTGTGTGTTCCTGTTGTTGTGGCCATCCTGTCCCTTTCACGCAGGTGTGATATTCGGATGTACCGATCCTGTGCAGGTGTTGTTACATGTGGTCTTCCACTGCGAGGATGATCAGCTGTCCTTCCTGTCTCCCTGTAGCGCTGTCTTAGGCGTCTCACAGTGCGGACATGGCAATTTATTACCCTAGCCAAATCAGCAGTCCTCATGCCTCCCTGCAGCATGCCTAATGGACGTTCACGCAGATGACCAGGGACCCTGGGCATCTTTCTTTGGGTGTTTTTCACAGTCGGTAGACAAGTCTCTTTAGTGTCTTGCGTTTTTAGAACTGTGACCTTAAATGCCTACTTTCTGTAAGCTGTTGAGGTCTTAACGACCATTCCACAGGTGCATGTTAATTAATTGATTATGGTTAATTGAACATGCATGGAAAACATTGTTTAAACCCTTTACAGTGAAGATCTGTAAAGTTATTCGGATTTTTACAACATTATTGTTGAAATACACAGTCGTGAAAAGGGGACGTTTCGTTTTTTGCTGAGTTTATACTTTTGACTTTGATGAAAGTAATAAATGCATAACAAGTCAATGACAGTTCACAAATACAAAAAGTGTTAATATTTGATCTAAAAAAAAAGTTTTGTTTATTTTAAACATGTCAATTCAATTCAGTTTATGTCCTGTCCAGTGGGGTGGCAGGATGAATTGTTGTCTGAGAGCCAAGTAGACGACCAACAGATGTTGAGCATTACGGCTCCATTTGATACATGTATGGATTTAAACCTGTATTGGAAATTGCTTTGGTTTTGGTTCAAATCCCACAGACATGGAGATGGAAAGGAAAGGGGAAGAAGGATAAAGAGAATACAAGGAAAGGTTTGTTATGTAGCAAACGGCATCATGAAGACCAAGGGAACACTGGACGAGCTGCAGAGACCCAAAGCTCAGGTGGGAGAATAAGCAGATAGAATGGCTTTTAGCCATGCACTCCTCAGATTTGTCCTTTATGTAAGAGTGGGAACATAAAAAGTGAAGAAAAGCTCAAGGTAGTGTGTTTAAAGTTCAGGGTTAGAAGGAAGTGATCTGGTCAGATGAGAACAAAACTTGAACTTTATGGCCACGAGAAACCATGAGAAGGGAATTAGCTATGTTTCAGTCTCTAGATGTGCAAACGTTGAAACAAAATACTTCCTCAGCATCTATGGCAACCCAGTCCTTCAGTAAAGTAGATGGCCCTGGCTTTTAATAAGAGTTCCCCAAGTGAAGCAAGGCTTTCCTCACAGCAACTGAACCCCCCCGATTCAATGAATAAATGGTAAATGGCCTGCGTTTGTATAGCGCTTTACACTACATTCAGTGAGTCACAGGCTGGTGGTGGTGAGCTCGAAGCCACAACTGCCCTGGGGCACGCCAACAGACAGTACACACAGGCGCCACCATCAGCAAGGCAAGCTTGGTGAAGTGTCTTGTCCAAGGACACAATGACCTAGACGCCCAGAGCGGAGGTTTGAACCATCAACCCACAGGACGAACTACCACCTAAACCATGGTCCTCCCCCGCCCCCGCCCGAACTCCTACCACCTAAACCATGGATGTATGGTATGCCTAAAAAGAATGTAGTGCGATTGTGAATGAAACGACAGTGCTTTCTACTACAAATGCATCCGGTAGATCTTCAAGGGTCGACATAACCTCCGTCGTATTCTAGATCCATGAAACTAGAGACGAAATGCTGACACACAGACATGGCTATAAGTACGTTTTAATTTAAATCTGACAGAAGAGGCATAACGGAATACAGTTGAAAAAAAAAAGTCATCAGCAGCTTCTCCATGGCCCTGACAGAGCTCTCTGAGGCTGACTGAGAAAACACTTTGAAATCTGTAGTGAGCTCCCTAAACCCTTATAATGAGCGGGCTTGTTGCACTTGTGACGCCATCCTCGCCGCGTAGACCCTCATCATTCCCATCTCCTTGAAGCGGGGTTTCCCAGGGAGAGGACAGTTTATTTGTTGATCACACACTCTTAAAAACAGCAAGCAAGGGCCCCAAACTACCAAAAAAAAAAAAAGAAGATGGTTAAAGATCAAATGTATTCATACAAGAGTTCAACAGGAGGAGAGGTTGCAGTTTGGCTTGCTCGGCGCAGACGGAGCCGACGGTGATGTTTTGGCGGAGTGATGCTCGTCCTGGTTTTGCACTGAACTGTTGGGATGATGGGACTTTTTGTCAAACAGCCCGCCTCTGGAAACACGGACCAGCGCCTCGGCCTGATCCAGTTTGTTGAGGGGCAGTAGGGAGGCAGGGTGGTCTTCCATCTCTTGATTTTCTTCCCCCCCACCCCCCCTGTGTTTGTTCTCCTCATGTGGTCTGTTGGCTCAGTCCAGTTCTATGGGGCTACTGTCCTCGTGGGCTTCTTCGGCACTGTCGTCCTCCTCGCCGGCACCCATCAGGCTGTTCAGCAGATTTCCTGCCAGACGTAAAGTACTGATCAGTATCCTAGAAACACTTTCTAGTAGGGGTGTAACGGTACACGTATTCTGATTTTTCAGTACGGTCCTGTCGGTTGGATGTACCGAATGAATCAAGCACTTTTCTTCTTGAACACATACAGAATGTTTATATGCGGAACTCAGAGCACAGTGCAACGTTCCGCAGAGTAACTTTTAAAAAGTTACACAAAAAACAAAGAAGAAAAGGACTCCCAGCTATCGCTAAACTCTATTTGGGAACATTAATGGTTTCTCATGCAGCTACAGTAGAAAAAGAAATTTGTCAGCAAACGCATCTTTCAACAGCAATAAGGTCCATAAAACGCCCTGCGCTGCACTGAATGACTCACCTGAAACAATGTCAAGCTGAATGTAAACATCACTGATACTAGAGAAAAACCAGCTGACGTCCACATGGCTACCAGTAGCATCAAATCAGCCCAAACTCATTATTTTGTATTTAACGCAAGTTGGAAGAATCCCTGTTGATGAAAAGGGATTTTCCCGAAAGCTGCCCATGCTGCATTCAAGTGCAGCTAGGAGAGGAGGCTGTCGAGATATAAAAACAACTCCAAAGTGATTTAAGCACGTTTTATTCTTAATTATAGGCAAAGTATTATTTAAACATTTCTAAACATGAACAACTGTTTTCAAGTGGTTATATTGATTTCTACTCTGGCTTTGTCTGCTTGTACTATTTTATTTATTTCAAAAAATCCAATCAAATCTCCAGTCAGTTCAATACTTTCAACTTTTTGAAGTTATAGAACATAATAAAAAAGTTTTTTTTAAAGTCATATGCACATTTGTATTTTTTTTTCTTGATGAAATTGTAACAAATGTGTACCAAACCATGATTTCTGTGTACCGTTACACCCCTACTTTGTAGATCTTCAAAACACTCCTTTTCCTGAAGCCTCATACTTTAGTGAAAAACACAAACGCTGCTCAACTCACCCAGCAGACCGCCATACGATGGAGACTGTTTGGGTGGGACTCCAAAGAAAAGCTGTCCTATTCTGTCAAGATACTGAGAAGACAGCCGTGTGTGCAGAGAGAAATAGGACGGAGGAAGAAAAAACAAATACTTTCAGGATTTTTACCAAATAATAAAAAGACCTGATTTAGTCACATCACTTCAATAATGAATGGAAAGTACCACTCACCTCATTATACATGGGATCCCTTTTCAGGGAAGGTTGATATTGCTCACATAACACTGTGAAAACTGTTAATTTACCCCTGAAGGACAAAACAGCTCGAATTACTGGGCATCAATATTCTTATCTATTCTCAACAGTCTATTTGTAGCCTTACAACACAAGTTTTATCAAGACACCGGCCCTCACCCTTCCACTGCCAGCAGCAGAAACCAGATAAAGTTTAGTAGAGGCTGGACGAAGGGAGGGCCCTTCTCTATGGACGGGTGTTTCTCTGTGTATGTGCTGAACACCACGGAAGCGCTGTTTTTGTTCTTTAGGCAGAGGAACCTGGAGTAGGACGGACAGAGTTAGGGCCAAAACAAACGGAAACCGGAGGAACCGTAAAAAGAAGTTAAAACGGATGAAGGGCAGACGTTTGCAGGTTTCATCAATTCTTCAGTATATTACAAACTTAGAATCTCTTCCGCTTCACTGCATGGGTTAACTTACTGAAGGACGGCCTGCGCCACAAACATGTCGACCTCGCTGCGGTAGCCTCGCGATGACGAATACTCCACCAGCATCTGAGCGCAGCCCTCCCCATCAGACGAATGCAGGAAGTGAAACCGAGACTCGCTGTAGTTTTGTTCTGAAAGGACAAAGCGAAGACGCAGCGCATCGTCGTCAGTGGCATTAACGGCAGTGAAAACATCCAGACTATTTCACAACATTAACACTTTCTGCCTCGTTTTATTTCCAATTCTTTACAAGCAACATTGGGAAAAACAGATGTTTTGGGTTATCTAAACAGTGATGGAAAAATCTGAAGGCCATCGGTCATTTTGACAGATTGAAATTTAAACCCCTGACCACTTGGTGTAGACGCGCAGACATTTTCAACTTTACGCAGCGAGTTCAGGTAACTGAAGAAAAGATTCCCATTAGAGCAACATCTCAGACCTGGACAATGGATCCATCTTACTAACCAGGAGCTGAACAGTACGAAGAAGAGTTATGGAGGCTTTGGAGAGCGTCTGTGACTGCAGCTGGACCACTGATGCAGAAGAAGCGCATGCGGGGACTTCCTCCCGCTGAAGCGATCCCTTTCACAGAGCCTTGCCGAATTCTGACCACTTCAGCTGGAATTCTCCCCCCCCCTAATTTCAAAGCCTTGTTAAGAAAACATCATCCTACAAATATTTGGCCTCTTATTTCACAGTGCCTTATTGAAGATTTAGGACGCTGGGCTTCATGGTCCAAATACGGCCTGTCTCAACTGTTCAGGCTACGTTCATTTCAAAGCTTTCGACTACAGCGACATTTACACCTGTGTTTTCACGGCACAATGATGTTATGATTCTGTTATACAAACCAAATCTATTGAGTCGCTCCTTGATGTAAAACAATTTGCAGTTGCGAGTCATTCTTTTTGTCGTCATGGCTGTCCCCCCCACACACACACACACACACACACACACACAAGTTGGGGAGGAGGCGCGTCGCTCAGGACATGTTCTCATCTTTATCCAAAATGCAAATATCACGGTGTCAACTGAGTTGTCCCACTCCCTGTGGCCAACATGGACTTTAAATGTTATCACGATAAATTGTGGAATTTATTAGTATTCTTTTTGTTATTATTATTATTATAAGCCTTTAAGAATTAAGTAGCGTAGCTTTTCGGAATATATGCTGCTACTTTTTTCACATACTTTGGACCCTGCATCCTATAGAACGATTTTTACTGGCTAACGGCCTCCAGGGGGCGTTATACCAGGAGGCGCAAAAGTGAGAGACGTGTGGGAAAAGATTATGTGCTGAGGGAGACGTTACCGGTAGTTTTCATGCACACACCCTCATCATGGGAAACATGCAGAAATACAACTTTTAAGTTAAAGTCAATCGAGGTGGCCGTCAATGAAGGAAATAGAGCTACTGCATGTTAGCTTGGCATCAATGAATCGATGGTGAGACGGAGGAGGCAGCAGGAAGAACGGAGTCAGTGTAAAAAGACGACAAAAGCTTTTAGAGGCCATGAAGACACTGAAGATGACTTTAGTGAGAAAGATGAAGATAGCGACCAATTACTTTTCTGGTAGGCTAAACTGTGTTTTATTTCCCAAGCAGACATGTTACTGTCGTGTTGTGTTGGCGCAGTACTGCAGATTTTCAGGCAGAGTTTAAGAAAAAGAAAAAAGAAGAGCACACCTTAAATTAAAAACCTAGAAAAGCACTCAGAGAGCGCAGACCTCCCCCAGGGCCACTCATCCCCCCATCTTGATGTTTTTATCTAATTCTAACTTTCTGTACTTTTCCAATAAAATGTCTGTTATTGAGGCGCATGGCTGAGCTCTTCCAGCTGAAGAGTCGGGGCTCCTGAGCGATTAGAGCCAGTTGTGAGCTCTCTGACACGGGAGAGGAGTGGAGGTTAGCACCCCTGGCTAGTGGGTGAACATGCGCTTCATGTCGTTTCAACCCCAAAATTGAATCAGTTGTTCCTGGTCCCATGGTGGACATTAACTAAAAATGTCATCGAACTTTTTGAGTTATGTTGCTTACAGACAGACTCATAGACAGACTGACAGGCATGAAAACATAACCTCTTTCTGTGTAAATATGTCATGTTACAACATGAAAACGTGTGGCTTATGTTCAGGTGCGCTCAATAGTCCAAAAATTATGGTATAAAAATAAAAAGTTAAATCTGTCACAGCATGGAGTCAGTGACAGATAAATACTGCTGCAGGGTTACTCATGTACACCAGTTACATCATGTGGTGCTACTGCATTGCTAAACAGTACACAACAATGGCATACAACAATAGTTTTTAGTATGCTGGTGTTACTTGAGATCTCAGAACAGACATTGCAAAAAAAAAGAAAAAAACAATCCCAACTATGATGTGAGAATTTTGGGGTTTCCAGACGTCATTAACTAGTTTCTTGTTGTCACTATAGATCATAATCTTCATCAGGATAACTTTATTCCAGGACAACCGGCCAGCCTTTGTGCATGAGGGGGGACAGTGGGACACGCCTTCTTTATGCAAGTGTCCGACAAATCAAAAAAACAACATGACTAGTCTGAGCAACAGAAGGCACATCAGCACATTAAGCCATTCAACATTTCCAATAACATTATGAATCAATATTTCAGATTGATTCAAACTTAGACACGCCACCAGATGTCGCAGTTCGGATGATTCTGATCCAAATCTTAATCTATCATTCTTCCCAGGGTTTGTTTCCCCCCTAAATAATACGAGTTACCTGAAATATAATAAGGCACTTTTTTGAAAGTAACGGATCCATAAGATTGAGCCATAATCCCCATCTCTAGTTTATCATTGTTGCGTATTTTATACTTCTTTAAGGCTAACAGCCCCATCCCACTACTGCTTCTGTTTCAACTGCATAGACAAAAATCACATTTTTGAAAAACAGCTCACTAAAACTTGATTCACAACGATCCCGTTCTACGACTATTTGCATTTTGCTCCATTTTAAAAATTTGACTGCAACATGGCTGCATTCCTCTTTTACACCTGTACGAGAGGGTTTAGCAGCCTCTCTGCATCCACGATGAAGCAGCAGCTTCAGATTTTGATTTCATCCTGAAGGCTTTGAGAAAGGCCTTTTTACAATAGAGAGCTCCCCAGAGAAAACAACCCCTCGAAGATTCTCTCGTTCTCTTCACGGTCACCGATTAGCCGTTTACCTTTCCATAAGATGACAGCAAGCAGCTGGTGGAGTTTAGGGTGACCCAACTTGCCGGATCCTCCTGTAGACCATTTCAAGGCTCTGGAGACAAACGCAACTCTCTCTGGAGAGTTTGGGTCCATCGGGCTGAACAGCTTGGCCAGGTTTTCTGCACCAAAATTCGCACACACAATATAAAACGCTGACAAATGGAAAAACCTCCCTCTACTTTCACATTTAGCATTGTTGTGTGGTGACAACTGACTCATTTAAATGAACCATTTCTGATGCTGATTGATTGATTTATTTAAGTGTACGCCTCACTTGCATGACTCTCACTCACACGATCAAAGAGCAGCAAGTAAAATAAAAAAACTAGATCAATGCAGACAGCTTAAAAAAAAAAGAATAATAATCTTACTGGTTGGTGCAGTGGATCTTTGAAAGTGTGATCGATCTGCAACTCACCTAATATTTCATCTTCTACCTTGGTGTCAGACTTCTCCAGAACCTCCAACACCAGCATGGAGAGATCAGCTGCGCTGTTTTGCTGAAAAGCGATAAAACAGGCCACTTTGTCTTTAGTGCTCTATTTTCAAACAGATGTGAAATCCAAATGTCATTTTTATTTTCTGCTGGGAAAAGAACCTAATTGAAGACATACTGATATATTTTTTTTTTAATTAAAAATAATCTGTGGCATAATTATTGGCACCTCTGCTGTTAATACTTTTTATAGCCTTCTTATCCCAACAGGACAGTCTAAGGTTGGAGCAAACAGAGACAGTTTTAACTCTTTTTTTTATCATCATCATCTCTCTGATTTGTCATTAGTCCTAGCTCCTGTTTTCTACTCACCTGTCGCGGAATATTGCTTATGCCATTAGGATTTGATGACCTATTCTCTGTCTTAGTGAATGCATCTAGTGCAGGAGGTCATGTTAGAGAAAACAAGCTGCTTGTTCCAGCATAACGTTCCTGATAGAGATGTGTCAGATCACCGCGGTGACAGACGTCAGAGCAGCACGATATCTACTGGACGTTCTGGCCCCGAGGGACCGCTTCGTGCTTTACTATCATACTGGCACGGAGCGGTTCTTCTGGGACTGGACAAGAAGATTGAAGAGGACGTGCTGGAGAAGATAAACAGTGATTGCTAAATACTATTTAAGGTGTTTAATCAGAAGGGTTGGGTAGGGAATGCGAGACTAAGCTCTGTCCCTCCATGTTTTGCCAAATACTTAAAGCACCTAAGGACTCAAGTCTCATCTTTATTTTTGGAAGAGCTGTATTTTCAGCCATAACAGATCCTACAGGTTTTGTACATGAGCTAGGTTTGGGGACTGAGATGCCACAGCAAAAGAATTTTGAGGACTGGTGAACCATCTTTGCGTTTGTTTTGCCAGATGTTTTACATCGACCCAAATGGAGCCCATTCTCAGTTTGCTAGTTAAGTACAAAAGACTTCAAATAAAAATTCAAAGAGTTCACGATGCCATACAATGACAAGAGTCTAATTGTCTTTAAAACAAAAACAGGCCCGCAGCATCACAGATATCCCACCATACTTAACAGAGGGCATAAGGTACTTTCCCAAATTATCGTCCTATATTTCACTAATTTTGGAGCATTTTGCAGAAAAGTTTGATCTTTAGTCTCGTTAAGAAACACAGCTCCGGTATCAGTCCCAATAGAGCTGATCAAACTCCGTGTAAAAACAACTGACTGGCAAGTCGATGTTGCCTAACGGTCTAAATTAAAACAAAAGTAATAAAGAGAAGACGTGTGCTCAAATGACATTTTTGTAATGTGAGATTATGCTACTACAAGAGATCCATTTGTTTAAAGGCTTTTTAAGCATCACTGGTTCACACTGTAGGATGCAAACTTGAAAACCATAGATAATAGGTATTCTGTACCTGGTTATAGCTGAAGAAGAGAAGAGCCCCATTGTACATCAGCTCTCTGGCTTCAGCGTGTTTTCCTTGTGACATATACCTGATGGAGAACAGGAGGAATAATGTTAAACATTTGAATTGCTCCAAGCTTTAGGGAACTTTTTTGTGTTCTTAGATATTCATATTTGACACAGTACTAAAATTGTAATGCAGCGTATTTCCCCAACTACAGTTCTGTGAGAAATATTGGAAAACTTATGCAAAGTGTCAATCAAATGAAGTAGGAAACTACCAAACCGGCTTCATATTAGTGTGAAGGAATTGGGTTAGAAATAGTGTACTGAACACACTCACCAACATGACTACATATTTAGAATTAGCACTACTGGATCATATGAATACTACTTCATTTATTATTATTATTACACATTTCCAAATAAAACCAGACAGCTCTAAAAGCAAATAAATATGACTATTTGCTATTAATTGGGGGAAAAGTAGACTGTAGAGAAAAACTAATAATATACATGTCTAGCTAACATGCTTTATACCAGAATGTAGCTACCTAACCTAGCTAATTGCTAACACTGCTGCCCACCGTTAACAAAATCGCTTTACGTAATGGCAACTAAAACATTTTTGCCTTAATATTTTTTGGCTTTCTGTATATCGTTTCAACTGAAACGCAGAAACAGCTGTCTCGTGTCCTTATCGCAGTAGCTTAGCTAACACAACTCTGCTTTCATCAGTTCTCACACAGTCCGCTAAAAAAAGATAACCAGCCAATAGCCATAGTACTTTTAAAGAGCTAAAGGTCGAATGTCCAATCATGCGCAACGCCAAGCAAGAGTAGGCGGGTCCAAAAGGAAATACAGCCAATCGCGTGTAAACAGCAGCGAAGCAAGGTTTGACAGCAAGAATGATCTGGAACATGTAGGCCTCGAAGCCAACTGGCAATTCCAAACTGCAGCTACGAGCGAACACAGCGGCCATACTCACCTAAAATACAAAGTTCTGTACATTTGGTGCGCTTCATAGTAGTCTCCTTTTTCAACACTGGCACGAAGTTTCCCTTCGACTCTCTGGACGCCTCCACGGTTCCTGACGCTGGAGCACCTCAGAGACTCCGGCTCAGTCATGGTCGCACCTCCGCAGCAGCACACTACCACAGAGCTGACAGACAGACCAAACCCTTTTAACCAAACTGGCCCTCTTCGTCTGCCGTAGCCGGCGTAGTATTGTGCAGGATGGCAAGGTTGTTGATTCGTTTTTGCGAAATCTTGCATCGCTTACAACTGTCTTTGATAAGACAGAGACTGATGAAATAATCATTAAAATTTGTTAAAATTCGCACTAATTCCTCATTTATTATACATCTGTGGGCGAGATATGAGAAGTCTCTCAGGTGTTAAAAGGAATTATTCAAAACAAAAAGACTATAAGATATATTTATGGCCAACCCATAATATTTCAGTTATTGATTTTTTTTCATCTTTGACACTGTTTACACAAGTGATTATCTAGTTTTTTTTCTCTGTTTTACGTGAACCTAAATCATCCTTATGTATAATTTCTAACGTTTTTGGTTATTGACTCAGTAAATCAGTCAAGCCGCTTTCTGCAGCAGCTCTTTCTGTTCTGAATTTATTAGGATGCCTAAATTATCACAAGTTCCTACGAGGCTGAAGTTGGTTTCCGTTTCTAGCTTCCGATTCGGGAAATGACTAAAGGGCTATTACACCAAAAATTTCTCTACTCTGAGGGTCTTTAATCTGCTCTGGTTTAAAATCTACAGTACTTAAACATTTCAGACCTGGACTAAATTATTCTACATTAGCAGAAGAACAATTAAAACTAACTCTGGGATTTGTGAAACCTTTCTGGGATTTGTGAAACTTCAATACAGGCGGATTTCAGCACTTTTTCTGCCTCTGGACCACATTATTTTAACTGTAGCTAGAAAAATACAACACTCAGACATTTCAGACCTGGATTATATTATCCTACACTAATAGGAATCTGAAGACAGATTATAATTCATACCCTTGGCCACTTGATGCAGATGCACATACTTTTTCAGTCCTATTGTGTGGTAATCATGGTCGCAGAAGACATGCATATGCTGCAAGGCAACAGAAATGTAGTGGTATAGCACACATTCAGCAGCAGGGTAATTCAAGGTGCTTTACATAATTTTTTGACAAAGAAAAATAAAAGATATAGAATTAAACAATGAAAATCATAGAATACAACAATAGAGAGATAAAAAATAAAATAAAAACACAACTGATACACAAAACACACAAAACATATAGACAATGAAGTTTGCTGCTGCAGCATTTCCTCACGCTCATTCAAAAAGAGCACTTTAATTTAGAAAAAGTCAAAACTTTAGCTGAAGTGGCACTTTTAATTCCAGTTCAGGTCCCAAGAAAAAACTTAGAAGAACCATGAAAATTAATCTGAGGCGAAAGTCCAAAAACGTAGCATAGCTGCAATCTCTTGATTATTAACACACAGGTGTGGTAGTTCATTATTTATATTTACTGGTGCTTTTCAGGCGAGAAGTGCGTATGGGGTTAAGAGGTTTACATAGATTGGGTATGACCAGGGGTGAAAGTAAGCCGGTCCGGTCCGGTCCGGTCCGGTCCGGTCCGGTCCGGTGCTGCGTACCGTTAAAAGATTCTGTGGTGGTACGCAGTACCAGGAAGATGGGAGAACGGCTGCCTGTCTTAAAGTCCTCATTCAGAACCAGTCTATTTAAAAATTCCTTTCAACTCATACCGAATTGTTTCTGAATTGTTATTTTGTTTTTTAACCATACAGAACAGCTCAGACAAAAAAAAAACTTCTTATGAGCCAATGCCGGTGTCGTGTGAAGGTAGTTATCCCCGTCAGAAATTGTGTCCCCCTTGCGTCGGGAGCGCGCACGTAGAAGGAAGCGCTGTTCCACGTGACTCCGCCACAATCACGACCAACAACACGCTGAACTAGCGATGTTTTATCTTTGAATAAGTGAAAACCAAGTGTCTTTACTTCATCGTTCTGTTTGTGGGTTACCACAGAAATAAATAGATGTATTTTTCTAACGTGGTGTCGCACGGTCGGCTTAATAAGAAAACGGTCACGTCTGTGTAAACTCGATTCATATAAAAATTACACTCAATATAAATTGTTCTCGGCAAGTAAACGACTCTTTCACAATCTCCTATAAACATACTATTTTCTTTCATTGTTTTACGTCGCCCAAAGTTCTGTCTGCTTGAAACAAAAATCCACCTTCCTGAGTTCCACACTGAAAAACGCTGTTTATTTTAGTGTTGTAATAAAATAACTATAACAAAGTAAAAGAGAATCAGAATCGGGAAGGTTTTATTGCCAAATATGTGAACAGATTCACAACATTAGGAAATTGCTTCGGTTGAAAAGAGAAATTGCTTGTAGAACATCATTTATATTCTCACATTAATAGAAAACGTTTTAGTGATGTAAAAAAGCATTCTAACCTGTTTCTGCTGACTATTTTTTGCATGTTCCTACAGGTATTTTGATATTTCTCTTTGGTGGGTGAAGAGAAATAATTCAGGCTGGAAGTCCTTGTCAAAATTACAAGGTATAGATTATATCAGGGATTATAATTATGTCCACCATCTGTATCCCCAGATAACTTTTTATTACTTCGCCAAACCTTTTCAAATCCACAGAATTGAATGTTCATAATCCAAGGTAGAAATATATTAAACCACTTGAAGATGGGATACTCAGTCATTTTTAGGGGGGGGGGGGGGGGACAAATTACTTCAGGCACGATCATTCTGTCCGTCAGAATATGTATCCCCCAGGTAACGTTTTTAATCCTTGGTCAAACTTCTTCAAATCCACAGAATTAAATGGTCATAATCCAAAGTAAATATCTACCAAACCATCATTTTATCATTTTACAATATCGTCAATCGTTTTTAATTCTTGTCAACTAACCCCTAACCCTGGGCCTACAGAAAAATATTGAAATGTTTTTGTTTGGGTTTTGACTATTTGCTATTTTAAAATGCATGAAGTGAGAGAGAGATGAAGGTTTTGGTAATAGGACCGGCAAGAATTAAAAACTACTTTCACCCCTGGGTATAGCATGTGCACGTTCAGGAATAGTCAGCAAAACAGCTCCCCCCAGAGTCGAATAATCTTATAGTCGTTCTTAAATATCCAAGAAATTAAATATACAAACGTCTATAAAAAATCCAATTCATTCACAACTTTCTCTTTTTTTCTCTTTTTTTAATCCGAGACTACAGTGTTGAATATGAAAAATGACCGGTACAAATAGCATGTTTATAAACAGTCCATGAAGATCACATTTTGAATGATCAGCTATTAAGTAGCCTACTACTGACAATTTGAAGGTTTTTGTTCTGCGTTTTGTCTTCATGTACTCTGTCTATTTAAAAGAACAAAACAAACAAAAAATTGAACTCTGAAAGGAAGGTGCATTCACAACGTAACTTCATAATAAAACGTCAGTATTCTGCTGCTCCAATCATCAAAAACATATTTTAACCAATCACCGACAGTTTTAATTTTCCTTTCATCGACTGATTGACGCAGTAGGCTGACAATGAAAAAAAACTTTTTGGCCTACTTTTGAAAGACCATCGCGCTTGAAAAACTCCTTTCAGAAGCTTGGTGGAAGTGCATGTGGCTAAAGTGAGTCAGATTTTTTGTCTTCATTTATCTTTAAAGAGGGTAATTAAAAAAAATCGAATTACATCTCACTGAAGTTTAATTACATCTAATTTGAAGTAATTAAAAACATTTAAATTGTTTCTAATATTTCAAATCTTTTCACAGTACCCTGCCCATGCTCAAATTGTATGAAATAGAAAATGTTCATCTCAATTTAAGTCGTTGTTGACCTAATTGGTGTTATGGGAAGATTCAACCTAAGTCATTTAAGCAGACGGTAGCCATTTTCACTAAACTAAGAAATATTACTGAAAAAGAGTAGGCTATATATGTTCAAACAAGATGTAACCGTCTAAAGGATTTACAGATGTATTTCACAAATTTTGAGTATGTACTGCAAAGATTATACTGATTCACATCCTTAGCATTTTTTCTGATATCGTCATATAATCTCCGTCTAACTTGTGAGGGTTCTTACATTTTTTATTCTCCTAAGTCTGACACATCCTGTTGTGTTAACACAATCAACCTCAGATCAGACTATTACAGTGAATAAAACAACAAACTTTTATCATGTCCATAACAAACCAAATGTAGGATTTTGCATTTGGCCTTTGGCATTAAAAACCCTACAGAACTCTGCAACCGACAATTAAACGTATGCATTTTTATTACGGTAAATTTAATATACTTTAATATGTTAAAGCGCTTGCTACCAGTCCAGACAAATGCTCTCATCAATCCAGTTGTAAGTGTATAATTTATGGAATTTATTATGTTTATAGCTTAAGTATCAGCAAAAAAAATGAGGCCCCTTTCTTCAGCAATCTAAGGTTAGAAGTCAAACCATTTAGTTGAGAAGATCACATATTATATTTAACAACGAGACTTTTTGTTAATTCATCAGACTCCACGTTAGGAAACCTCCAGTGTTATATTCAGGGGAATATTACTGTTATTTGGTTCAAAATTAGTTTAATACTCCTTGGGTTCTTACAGTACAATAATCAATTATGCAATTATTTATTTGTCAGGTTCTAAAAATGGAAAAAATTAAGAAGAGGACAAAGGTGTGGCTGTCCACATTTTTGGACACTGTCAGGAGGCGAGGACCGTATAGTTTCAGAACTGTTATCTTTTGGACAGTCACAAAAGAAAATACCTTGGAACAGCTCCATATGGGAAGATTTGGCAGTAAAGCTTTTTCAAGACAAATCTTAAAAAAAAAATAGAAGTGGCTTTATACTGTATGGAACTCTGACAGAAAGTCCCTGAGAACTAAAGTATTACAGAAGCTAAAGAAAAGAACTTTTGATCATGTTCATCCAATTCAGGAAAAAAACCGATGACGGCAGTATGATTAAAAAAGAAGGGAAAGAAGAAAGGACAGAAATGAAAGACAAGGGTCAAGAAAATAGCAGCCTCTTCCTCAGAGAAGCAGATGAGAGTTTTCTTAACAAAAGTCAATCTGAACCCAATGATAGTAAGGCGACAGAAATAAATGATAGCGGCAGGAATGGAATCATCCAAATTCAAATGAACAGACAAGTTCATAAGGAACCCCTCGCAAAAACTGTAGATGATCAAACCACAGTGATTAGTAGCAACGACACACATGAAGACAAAGAAACAGTTTGCCATTATTTCATTGAAGAGAAGGGAGCAATTACTCACAAAAACTCAGTCCTCGATACAGATAGGAAAAACGGTGAAAAAAAATGTGCAGAGCAAGAAGTTTGGACAAAGTCCAGATGATAATGGGGAATCGTCGTTCTGAGTTTGTAAACAGCCTAACAATCCGACAGAGCCATATGCTCAGTGCAGTCAGTGTAAAAACTGGTTTCATCCTGCTTGCGTTGGCTATCAAAGTATTGAAGATATTGCGATTATATCCCCTTGGTCCCGTGCCTTCGTGTAGCCATACTGCTGTAGGAGCAGATACTCAACGGCTGGCCCGAAATAAAGTAGAAGCTGTCTTTTGGGAATGAGAATGCTTCCGCTTCGTGCCCTCAAAACTTTACTGTGACTCTGACAAGAGAGGAGTGGTCCACAATTCAACCTATAGAGATGAAAGGTTACAGAGTGCTGACAAAAGGTTGGGCTGACTTAATGAGCCACAAAATATCCACCGTAAATAAATATTGTGTTTTGTCATTCAAGATGAACAAAGTCAAAAGCAGACTGAGTCGTAAAGTTAATCAGCCTTATTGGAAAGGTAAAGCTTTGTTCAAATTCAGTGGCTGCACTACCTACTTGCTCAGTATCATGGCCGACCCAAACACAACACAAGGTCCAATTCTGATTCAAATCTCAGTCCAGGACAAGGTTAGCCACAGCGCTGATGAAGAACATACACGACACTGCCGACAACCAGAACGTGAAAAGCTTAAAAGAGAACTTGGAGAATTTGGTCCAATGCTTGTTCATACAAAACAGCTGACGAGGAGAAATTCTCTGTGGGAAATGAAAGTGATGTTAAATCTCCTGCAGTTCCACAAAAAATCTCAAGTGAAAAGAACCTCCAAAACCGCCTTGACAGAGATGTTTTTATGGAGTGCCTAGAAATTCAGCACAAGCAAGACAATGAACAGCCAAGCACAAAAATGAAACACAGCAGTGTCCAGTAGATTGCAATGTCTCCATTTGTGATACACGCCTATTCAGAATCTCAACTTAATATTCTTAATGAGCTACGGAATAGCAACAGTTGCTTACTGTATTTGGATGCCACTGGTAGTGTAGTAGCCAAGCCACACCCACTACATCAGTCTGTACTGTACTATGCATTATGCATATCATGTCAATATACACCAACAACAACAGTGGTTCCCGTTTGTGAAATGCTGACCTCAGATCAGACGACTGCGACAATTCTACACTGGTTGACTTGCTTGCGCCGAGACTACTTCAATGTCTTCCATAAGGACCTTAAGCCGCAAAAGGTTGAGACGGATTTCAGTTAGGCTATGATCCACGCCGTAGTTCAGGCCTTCAACAATGTCAGCGTTCAAGAATACCTGAAGATTCTTTTTGAACTTTGTCAAACAAATGAGTCACCAAACGGTGACAGTAATACATTTGTGTGCTGCTCACAAGCTGAAGTTGGTCAGCATGAAAATGTCAAAAGTACAATGCAGTAAAGCCACAAAGCAGCTCTTTTGGTACTGCTTTGCTCTACTGCAGAATGCAGTAGAACTTCAAGATATTTTGACACTAACAAGATGCATTCTATATGTATTTTCATCAAGAAAAGAAACCACAGCGTGCCAAGAGTATCTATGTCTCCTTAAAGAAGCAATAAGGTCACAAAACACAGACAAGCTCAAAGTTTACAATGAAGATGAAGAGAACATCATACTGGGAAACAATTGATATACATGATTTTTGCAAATTAGTTATGGTTCTTTTGGTTCATTTTAGGAAACACAGAATGTGTGTATACAGACCGAATTTTATTATGTGAAAACAAGTAACAGATAAAACAGTGTTTGTTGCTTCCTGTTGTTGCACTGGTTTAATGCGTATTATATTGGTTGTTTAAGTTATGACATGGACCTACATTATGGAGCGACACTGTAGTTGTAAGTTCTATAAAATGTTGTCACAACAAAACCACCAATGATCCAAGACCAGCTGCTGCCTTTATTTCAATATAGCCAGAAGTTTAAAGAGTTACGCTTCTGGAATCTGATCCAAATAACATTCTTGTGGGATTTTTCCTTTTTACGTGTGATTGTACAGATATAAAATTGGGTATTTCCTGATAAAGTCATATCATCTGCTGTGGTGTTACCACAAGGTTGAGCTCTGTAGAGTTATTTATTCATCGCACAACAGGGCTGTTTTGACAAATTACCATTTCTATAATTGGTCATAATTAATCTCAAACCGTTTTTCTGTACTATTTAATCAAACAGGTTTGAGCCAGCTGCTGTGACATATCACCGTGGCCCAATGAATCACTTTGTGGCATTCCACAAACTAGGAACTGATAAAAAATGGCACTTCTATGATGGTCTGGCAGAGTAAAAAAAAAAACAGGACGTGGAGATCTAGGAGTTACACATAGGACCATCAAGAGAATCCTTAAAACTAAAGCCAGACAATGGACACATTGTAATGATCAGGGTAAAACAATATATAACAAGGCAATCATCTCAGTTCTCCAGAGACGGCCTAATTTAAATTACAAAGAACATAAAAAAATATTTATTACTAATGTGAAAATCCCATTTCAATTTAGGACAAAGCAGCTGAAGTCATCGAAGCAAGACAGGAAAGCAATGACCAAAAAGGTGTTGAGGAAAGCCTTAAGGTACAGCTTCATTCCTACTGTTAATGTGGCCTAATCCCTTTAGTCAATTCTATCATTATTGTACTGTTTGTAAATCTTTGAGTGAGTGTAGGAATATCTCATTTTATCAGAAAAACTTTGATGAGAAACCTACACACACACACACACACGAACGAGGCCTACAGAATTAAAATTGAAATTAAGAATTGTATGACATCATTATTAGCTAGGTAATTAATGTTTTGGCAGTATACCATAACTGTTCACAAAACCCACAATAAAGTTATTGGGCTTTATCTCTTTAGAAATAATCCAGAAGAATACAACTTATTGACACCTGCTTTCTATGAAACAGAATTACCAAGATGTGTAAAATGATTTGCAGTGTATCAAAAAGAACATTTCAGTCTTCAATTTGATTATTTTTAAAAAGAGACTAAGCTTAAAAAGTAACAGCTGTTCTCTATTTGTATTTAACAGGCCATTATATCAGGTGATGAGATGGCACATTTCCATTTCAAAGAAAAATGGGTTCCAATCATCTTTGATGACGACAAACAACTTGATTCGGATCGTGACATACCTATCAGACGTGGTAGACAGCTTCAAATACAAATCAACTGAAGTCCTGAGCATGGTGTCTTCGGACAGGATCAAGTACATACTAAATGTAATGCTGTCAGAGGTATATGATCCACAATGCTTTTTATATTAACCAAAATGTCATAGTGAAATAATTATTAATGTTTTCGTTACATTTAGGAACTCATAAATACACAAACATAACAAGTTTGAGGGACAGCAATACAAAGTAAAGCATTTTGAGAAAGGTGGCTCAGAGGAGGATTATGTGCACAATTTGATAGGACTATAGTTCTATGTGCAGCTATCCAGGGTTTATTTACCTTATATAGGTAAATATATATGAATATGGGATTATATAGATTAACTGTATGTCATCCTCTTTTATTTTTGATTATCCTTCAGCCCTTTCAGTTATAACTAAAGACAACAAGTGCCATACAATATTGCATAATGATGAAATGGTTTTTAGAAGGTCCAGTGGGCATCACACAGATGCTAGATCAGGGTAGGAAAAGTCTAGGAGAACAAAGGGTCTGAAATTAAAAACATGTTAGTGGAAAGTATATTTGAATGAGTTGAATAGCCAGTCTTAGAATTTACAGAATTATTATTTTTTTTTAATTTAATGAAAGACTTTATGTAACACAGGCATCAATACATGCATTGGAAAAGGTCAAAAAGCTAACCAGGGCTGAGGCAGTGGAACACATGGAGCATGGCGAGATGGAGGAGAGATAAGAGAATTAGAGTGACTGAACAATTGCAGCAATAGAAACTTGTTGTGTATATCTTGTTGTTGTCTTTTGGAAATGTCAAATATGTAGTAACTGAATGTATTTTTGCAGTGAAAAAGAGGAGCTTCTCATGCAAATAAGGGCGGAAAAGGAGAAACGTGCAGATCTCTGAGGTTCTCTGGAGCACGGTTCAATAAAATGTTAATGTGAAGCTGGATATTTCTCTTGTTTTTGATCAAGACTTTCTAAAGACCTCTTACCCATACGCAAATCCTAAACAAATCTGCCTTTATTGAAGTTTCAAAAATCATAGAAAAGTTTCACAAATCCCAGAGCTGGGTTTAATTATTCTTCCGGTAATGTGGAATAATATAATCCAGGTCTGAAATGTCTGAGTGTTGTATTTTTCTAGCTACAGTTAAAATAATGTGGTCAAGAGGCAGAAAAAGTGCTGAAATCCGCCTGTATTGAAGTTTCACAAATCCCAGAAAGGTTTCACAAATCCCAGAGTTGGTTTTAATTTTTCTTCTGCTAATGTAGAATAATTTAGTCCAGGTCTGAAATGTTTAAGTACTGTAGATTTTAAACCAGAGTAGATTAAAGACCCTCAGAGTAGAGAAAAATTTGGTGTAATAGCCCTTTAACCATTTCCCGAATCGGAAGCTAGAAACGGAAACCAACTTCAGCCTCGTGCTCAAATGTTGCAAATGTTGGAGCTTTCGAAGCTGCTTTATGTAATATTCTGATTCAGTGTTAATTTACTGGTCCAAATGGATGACAGACAGTGAGAAAGAAAGCGTGATTGTAAAAGAAAACTTAAATCAACACATTGAAGTTGGTTTGTGTGATTTAAATGACATTAGAGCCTAATAAAGGTATATATTTATTGTTTATCAATCACAGTAATGATTTCGGCTGGCTTCATCCTGCAGTACACGCACTCTGACAGTAGGTGGAGGCACACACCAAAAAGACTATAAGTCAGACAGTAGTGTGTTTTACTCTCCAACCCCCCTCCCTCCTTTAAGTTAATTATTGCAGATATTTTATAGACGAAGTTATTGTATCCAAGCACAGACTCCCGCTGTAATGTCTGACGTTGCTACAGAGCTGAAGTAAAACCCCGTGGGAACGACGCTGTGGAGGAAGTGGGTCGTCGGTCGCGTCCCACGCAGACGAGGGTTTTTGTTTTTTTTCCGGTCAAAGTTTCCTTTGTGACTCGGAAGTAGCACCTTGATGCCGACGCTGTTTACCCTCACACTCAGCGCGCCACTGGCAAACATGACAAGTAAGCATGGCTAGGACCGATACGCGCTGACCGTCCGGGTGGCTGGCTGGCTGGCTGGCTGCCGGATAACCGGGCGCAGAGACGGCGTGTAGCAGGCGGTTAGCGGTGATGTCTGCCGCGGTGTGCTGCTAGCTGCTCGCTAACTCGGGGTGTCTGAAGCTCCTTACGGTTCACACGCAGCTGCTTCTTTTTTCTTTTTTTCTTGTTTACTGTGTGTAATTGTGAGCCATTATGTTGTTTGCGCGCAGCTTGACTCCAGCGGATGTTTGGGTGAACTCCCATCCAGACAGGCTAACAATAGCCTAGCCTGTATCCGTGTGAGTGAGTGTGTGTGTGTGTGTCTTGGATAGTGACAGCTGACATCTGTGCTGAGGCCTCCTGAAGCGTGAATTCTCCCAGGTCATGCCAACAGTTGTCATGCTTCTTTTTTTAGATTTTTATTTAAAAAGAGCCTCTTGAGTACACGGGGAGCTGTTCTCTGGCCGGCGTTGGCCTCACGTACCGCTCCAAATCCCGGAGCACACCCATCACAATCCGCAGTGTGCTCTGACCTGTAAAAGCAACAACAAATAAAGAAAAGAAAAAAAACCCCGATCACATCAACACATATTTAACGCATCTTATCTCGTATTTTTCCTCCAGCAGACCGGATGGACGCCTCGTCCTGCTGAGATGGAGAAGCCCCTCTTATTGAACCGTTTGTAACGCAGGTAAGCAGCAAAGCCCGACTGGCGATCTTGTTGATCTAAACCCCCCATCCTTCACCTGTGGGGGAAAAAAAAGCTGCTCTGTTGAGTTCATTCGTGGATCTGATCGCTCGTGTTTCACATTCAAAGAACCCCCAAAAACAAAAAGCTTCGGCCGTGTGACTGTGATGCGTTTCAGGGAGGCTGGTGTGGGCGTGTGTGTGCGCGAAGGAGGAATGTGGGTGTCTTTCTCCAGAGCTTTGCGCCAGAGCGTGTTCAGACAGCGTCCATCTGCTGGGGAGGAAGATCAGGACGATGTTCCACTGGGCCTCCCTGTCAGATGATCACCATGAAAAGCAAAGCAAGCGGTCTAACTTTATGTGCCAGATGTTGGCATGTTTGCATGTTATCACATGTATGTCGCCGGTGTCACAGTGAGTGAAGCATTTTACCTGAGATCAGTCTGTCGTCCTGCCAACAGTGTGTGTATCTTTTGTTAGCATTTTGAGAGACGATGGAGGGAAATTAGTGCATATATATTCATCCTCACCCCCTGTCCCACCCAGTACCTTTTAGAGTAAGCACAATCAGGAGAGTCTGAGAGGATCACTGTCAAGTTCATTACTCGGATTCAGAACTGGATTTGGGGTCCCAACTTTGACTAGGCCATTGTAGCATATGAACATGCTTTGAATGAAATGTTTATGGTTGTTGACCTGATGGCAGAGGAACAACCACCCGACTCTCAGCTGCAGGCTATAACAGGTTCTCGGTTTTCCCATCAACATTCCCTAGCTCCACTGTCCCGCGGCTTTACTCTGCCACCACCGTGTTCCACAGTGGGGATGGTGTGTCCAGTGGGTGCGTTTCATCTGACCGAGCGCCTCGCTCCACATGTTGGTTAGCACTCAATTTTATTACGGGGTATCGGGTAAAAAAAAAAAAAGGGGTGGGGGGAGGTAATCTATACTTTTATTTGGTGGCGGCGGCAGTAACTTGACAAAATGTAAAATCTGCTGTCCTGAGGGTTTCTCGTTGTCTCTTTAACATGCTTACCTACATTAAATCCAACATGTATAGGATTATCGCTTCTCAGTATGAATGTTGGAGTCAGCAGGAGCAACTAAGAGTGGCTGGTAGTCCGGTCTAGAGCTGAATAACTGCACAGAATACATTTACTTCTTGCTACCTTCATGAGCATTTTTATTTAACAGGTTATTTAACAACACTTCGCTTAATTTCATTTTAATTCCGAATAATGACAATTCAGTTCAAGAATACTTTATTTCACCCAAAGGGAAATGACATGCTGTTTTAGCTAATATCATACAAGTATCTTCAGAGTCGTTGCGGACGGCGACGCTATGAGCAGGAATGATCTCCGGTAGCAGTCCGTCTTGCACTGAATCTGAAGAGGCCTCTGACTGAAGTCCTGTTGCTGAAGGGCAGTCCGATGATGTCATGACATGCTAACTCTCAATATCTGGGCAGCACAGGCGACATGTTTTGGATGAGTCCATCAGTTGTTGCCATGCACTGCTAATCCACCTTATTTGCTTTTGCCGCTCCTCTTTAAGTCCCTCTGACCGTACGGTCTGAAAGGTGAGCAGCGAGACATTTGAGTCAGAGATACGATCCTTGCCCGTTATTGGTCGATAGAAGAGATGGAAGAAGTGAGAAGGACAGAAGAGATATATGCATTTGTTTCTACCTCTAGAGAAGTTAGATGGTTGGTAAGATGGTAATTGTCAGACAGATTTAATGTTTGAGAATGACAGAGGAGCTAATAACGGCCTAAAGAAAGCCGTTTATACCTGTCCTTTTAAAAACAGCTGCTACAGCACCAGTTGTAAAAGCTCCAACATGTGAATTCTTCTCTGATGGCTGAGTTAGATCCTCGCCTGCAGCCCTCATTCTTCCTCTTCCCCGAGTTGTTTTTCTGGGAGAGCGTAACATAGGTATTCTGTTTCCAGGAATTGAATTGTGTGCCAATCCTTTTCTCCTAAAGTCTTTACTCAGTAAAAAAATAAAAAAATAAATAAAAATCACTGTTTGCCTGCTAAGACAAACCGATGTTTCAGATTGTTCTGATATGTAGCTGTTTGGTGGTTTTAAGCTTCATACTTATGAGCTGATGGAGCAAAGCTATGATTAAAAATGATACTTTTTTTTTAACTTACTTTTTTACTTACTTTTTATGAAAAAATGGAATAGCTGGCACTACCTCATTCCTGCCTATGCCTTTTGCTTGATAAGCATCGTGGTTACTGTCAAATATACTCCAGTCTTAAGTATTTTTTGTATTTGTTGCACTACAAACAAGGTATATTATATGTTAAGGGCTTATTTTTTTACTAACTGCACCCTTTATTTATTTTTTATTTTCCTTGCAGCTTTGAGGTGGAAAATAAAAATGTTTACTGTAGTACCTTCCCTTATTAGAAGCGGTGTGCCGATTCACTATTTAATCGATCTAGTTGCGGTGTGAAACATGCTAAATCGATAGCAGTTCATAAGTGTTCAAAACAGATTCTTTTTCATCAAAATTAAATGACAGGAATATAAAAAAAAGTCTGGACATTTTAGAGGACGTACCTGCGGAAACATGATGGCGGCAGCTATCATTTCAGCCATGCATCGCAAAAGTTGCCCAGCAGGTTGGAAGGTTTGTATGTTCTGCTCATTTAATTGCTATGAAAAAGAATCGGTTTTGAACACTTATGAATCGCTATCGACTTGCCATGTTTCACATCACAATTATTCAATTAAATAGTGAATTTAGGACACCGCTACTTATTAGGTGTCAGAGATTTTGTCATCGATTTCCGATCACAAGTTTTTACCACGTTTTAGCTGATTCAGATTCTTTTTCTTTCTTTCTTTTTTTAAGGGTAAAGAAAACCAACAGATTACCTTTCTTCTACTTTTGAATAAATAAATAAAAAAATACTTTAAAAAAACTGCAGGAAAAAAAAGTAAATAAAAAACAGGCCAAAGTTTGAGCACTTGCTTCTCTTGGAATCACTGAAGATCTACGACTTACAGTGCAGAGGTATCTATGAATTAAGCCCGACTAAAAAGGATGAATGCATACACTTGTACCTCTTTTACTCCTTTAGGAGATGGATTACAGCTCACTAGATCAATTTTGCTCCACAAGATCCTTTTAAAAATCAATTAAAGCTGTGTCCAACTTGATATTTGAGAGGATTAAAGCTCTGATTTACTGCTACGTGTTAGTCAGTTTGGTAAGTCCTTCATTAATGTATTGTATAACTATAAAGGAGCCTTAAACAGCCTTTCTCTGATCAGTCAATAGTTATTTATAATAGGAGAAGAGGTGACGTCACACTGTGTGTGTAGGCGAGAACAGTCAGCGTTTCACTGCTTTGCAAACAGGATTTCATGATATAAAATAGGGCTGGGCGATATAGAAAAAGAGCATATCGATAAAGGGAATAGTCACATTGATCGATATCGATAATTATTGATAAATATCACAAAACGTAAAAAATATACTCTAAGTGCCTCCCCGGTCATTTTGTTATTCTTCAATGAACTAATTTGAAAAAAAAGAATTAAATTAATTCATTTTTCAAACACCTCTTTTTATCATGGATAAGTTTGTAAGACACAGAAACAAATTAGAGACCTGAGTAACATCAGTAAATACAAAGAAAAGTCATATTATTAACCATTATATTATATGTTTTTTAATTGTTAGTAATTGAAATTAAAGGCTTATCTTGATGCATTTTAATCTTTTAAACATTTTATGACACGTTATAATATTAATGGCTAAAACCTTTGGTTTAGTTTGTCAATAAAGCTTAGGCTATGTACACACGTAGCGTTTTTTTTTTTACGAATATTTTCACCACATAGTTAAAAAAAAAATCTCCGTCCACACCAAACCGCATAAAGTGTGTTGTTAAGCACATTCATAGACATGCCAAACCTGTAGGGGGCAGTAGTTCCCCCAAATCCTATCCACTCAGAGTAACTTCCTATGTTCCAACCAGTGTTGCCAACTTAGCGACTTTGTCGCTATTTCTAACGACTTTTCAGACCCCTTGACGACTTTTCTTTTTTCCAAAAAGCGCCTAGCGACAAATCTAGCGACATTTCAGACCACCCTTAGCTACTTTCTGTGAAACTTTGTCGCCGATATTTCCTGCAGATATTTCCTAGAGACCCAGCTTGCTCCTTCCCGACGCTCTGAAATGGAATGATCTGCGTATGTGTGTGCATCATGATCAGACTATGTCGACTGACCAATCATACCTGTGTCGGTTCATTTCATCCACTCGCAAACAAAGTTGTTTTGTGGTTAATGTAAATTAAAAAGTAAAAAATAAATCTGCATGTATATAAGACCGATCTTTCAACTGGAATTAAGGCAGAAGCTTGTCTGTACTACGCTGCATCTCACACCTGTGGTGCATTCAAGGAACGTTCGAAACGTATGGTGAGTTCAAAACGTAGGACATTTAAAACTTAAGACAAAAACCCCACTGAAAATATCATAAGCAACAAACTTCTGTTTAATGGCGGTTGGCAAGAAACATTTGATGCATGCTAAATATGCCCTACTTATTTTTACAAAGTACTAAAAAAAACAACTATATTCTCTATTAATTTCATCTTTTTGAGATATCTCAGCAAATGTATGTTTCAGAACTTTATATTTTTTTTAAAAGGTCTTTGATGTCCAGTTGCAATTTGATATCTTGTAAATGTTGTACCAGTTTTCTCAACAGTATAGCATACAGTAGGCTACTTCAGGCAAAAATAATAGAACATGTTCCACAGTCTCTTCTTGAAGACAGAAGTCACATTTCCCTGTAGCATGTTTCCCCTGTTTAAATAATGTATTGTTTAACCTGTAAGATCAAATCCTAATCTAAATAATTTTTCCTCCTTTGTTTCAATCGTCATCACTTGATGACATCATTATGCAAATTGGCGTATGGCGACATCTAGCGACTTTCTGGGGCAACTTCAGCTACTTTCTGTCTGAGAGAGTTGGCAACACTGGTTCTAACCATATACAGTCAATGGTTCTAACCTCTAACTTCTACATGAGCTTGTAAAAGCTAGCAGGCAAAAAGCGCTTGGACAATCGATGATGGCACGTCTCTGAGGGGATAAATGCTGTTTCTGAGTGTAAACACAGATAGCACAAGTGATGTTGGAACATTTTTGGCCCGGAAAGTGACGTTGCGGAGCTGAAAACTCCGGTTATTTCTGTCCACACGCAAAACACTTAAAACAAAGAAAACGCAAATCTCCGCTTTGGCCGGAGTTTTTAGAAATAATCGTTTTCTGTGATAAAAACGGGGTTTTCGTGTAAGTGAGAGGCCAAACCGCAGGGAAATGTCTGCGTTTTTCCTTCGTGTAAACGAGGCCTTATTCTAATTCATTTCAGCCGGCTGGCCTATCCAACCCTGTTGTTTTTTAAAGCGTTTTTCGCTTCTGAGGACCGGGGGCAGAACCGAGGGGTACATTTAAAAAGCCACAGGTGGTGTTAGCAGCGCGACCTGGGTAAGTTTCCTGTTTCTCTCTGTAACGGATTCGCAGCGAGAGGGGAGTCCTGCTAAGACAACCGATCGTAGTATTTTATTTGGTTTATTATTGCTACGTTTAGTGTTTTAGTGCGTCGAGGATCGGTTCAAAACGGGATGCAACCTTTAACTGAGTCCCTGAAACATTTATCCGGAACAGCTTCCTCCGCTGCTCCCTTGCTGTGACATCTGACCATAGACTGTATATTACATCTATCGAACTTTTTTATCGACCACTTTTTTTCTCTATCGCACCACACGTCTATCGCTCTATATACATTGCTATCGAATTATCGCCCAGCCCTAATATAAAATCTCATAAATATTTTAGAACTAAGACAAAAATGATTTGTTGACATTTAGCATCTAATGTTAGCGGTTAGTGCAGTTAGCTGTGTTGTAGCAGCACTCTGTGTATTTCCTCCAGGATAAATAGACCCTTAACTTTAAATGTGACTGTCAGCATTTCCTTACCCAGCATGTGCTATTACAGATTGAAGTGGACTCTGAAAGAATAAATCGGAGCAACTCTGCTACATCCTGTTCAGCTTTCTGATTTTTGGGATGTCTAACTCTCTGTCGCAGCTTTAATAAACGGACGACATGGCTCTGTAGGAAATATGGTTTACTGTCTAGTAGCTATTTTTAGCGCACGTTTCTCCTCTGATTGTTACTGAAACTTCTTTACTCAGTAACGACCTCCACACCGATGTCAGTAAAAAGTGGTATTTCTCAGCTATAGGTGCATTCACTGATCAGAAAAAGACCTGGGGGTCTTATCTATAAAACTTTGCGTGGAATCCTGATTAAAACCGTACTTAAGCTCAGCCAAAAACATTTACCTGCGCGTAGTAAGTTTTAGATCTATTAAACTTGGAGTACAGCACAGCTGCATGCAATTTCCGCTTTATAAACCCCACTCTCCCTAGAAATGTGCTCAGGTGTTTTCGCATCATATCCCGCCTCCTACACACCTACTTTCTGCCATAAACGATCAATGTAAAGCGTCTAGTGAATATTCTGCATCAACTTAAGCCGGCTGATATGGGGCGGTTCCATAGACTGTCTATTACTGGACGAAGCCTCGGTGATGTCACCCATTGGTTTCTGAAGAGCAAAAATGAAGCCAAATGGGCGGTTCCCACCGCCGCCATCTTGTCTGTGTCACGCGTTTCGTCACTCCCAGAAAATACAAAAATGGGCAAAGAGGGGGAGCTGAGAGTGACGCTGGGAGAGCGGGTGGCGGATGATTGACACTCTGAGCCGATGTAGCAAGGAGCTAGTCCTGGAGCTAACTGAAGCTAACGAAGGTTGGTGGCCTTTAGCCTGAAAGCCACAGTAGAGCAACTCTGGTACCCTCTTCCATCCAGGCTGTAAATACAATATTAAATCGGTAAGTTAACATTTAAATT